>OX291544.1:4200000-4794820 GCA_946406115.1 Apoda limacodes
TACTTAATGTAGAATGTAAATAAATAAGTTCTAACACTTACTGTAGAATGTATACAATGTTGTACAACAAGAAGCTGCTGCTGCAGCCATACGACTTGAGAAAGTAGGGTTCTGGAAACGGGACATCAGAATCACTCATGCACGTCTCGCAGTAGGCACCGAGCTTCCAATGATAGAGGCGAGATTCAAAAACCTTTATCTTTGACAAAAGATACCGCATCCAGCTTCATGAGGAAGAAAAGGACAGCTCTGGCATGCATGAAGTTAGGATCTACACTGATGGCTCTAAAACAGAGTCTGGAACGGGCGCGGGAGTGTTCTCCCATGACCTGAGCATCAACATATCAACGACCTTGGGTCCACTCAACATCATCTTCCAGGCAGAATGTGTCGGGATTACCCGAGCTGCAGCAGCGGTCCTGTCTAGAGACATAAGCGATGCATCGATACGCATCATCTCCGACAGTGTCGCTGTGCTACAAGCTCTCAATAACAACCGCATCAACAGTGGACTAATCCTGGAGTGTCACTGTGAACTGCAAAAAATTGCATCAAAGATCCGGGTTACTCTTCAATGGATACATGGTCATAGTGGGTCTCTAGGCAATGATGCGGCAGATCAGTCGGCAAAGAGAGGATCGGGCACTAAAATATTGGGACCCGAACCAATCGTACCGATACCTTTTACACAACTCAAAACGTGGTTACGTGACAGAACCTTACAACTAAACAACAGCAGAGCTAACGGACTGCAGACAAACCAAGAATGTTTTCACATCCTTGGATGCTAGTCTGTCGCACAAGCTAAGGTCACTGCCCGCTGAACAAACACTTTTTTAATATCGGCGTTACCGACAGTCCTCTATGCAGGAGCTGCATGAAAGCCGAAGAGACACCTTCTCACGTGGTTCTACATTGCAAAAGCGTGAGCGACCAATGGACAAGGCTCCTTAAGAATCCACAAACCATGAGAGAGGCGCTGAATAACATCAGATGCCTCCTTGATTTCTGGACGGAGCTGGGATGGTATGAGTAACCAATGGAACGAACCGGTTACCTACGTACAATGGCCCTATCATGGGGCTAAGTGTGTAAAACATAAATTCAACTAACTAACTATGTATATAACTACGTCTTTATACTAAATGTACAATGTAAATAACTACGTCCTCACACTTATTATAGGATGTATACAACTACGTCCTTATACTAAATGTAGAATGTAAATAAATAAGTCCTTACACTGACTGTAGAATGTAAAAAACTACGTCCTTGTACTTAATGTAGAATTAAAATAAATAAGTCCTTACACTTACTGTAGAATGTATATAACTATGTCCTTCTACTTAATGTAGAATGTAAATAACTACTCCCTTACACTGACTGTAGAAATGTTTTATTTGAAATACAACAAAGAATTTTCTAATACGTATTTTGTGAACAAAATCAACTGTATGTTATTTTTAGCTAATTTTTTTTAAACAACTCTCATAAATCGATGATATACTCAATAAGTCGAGTTTCCCCGACATTCATGTCCATAACTTCTCGAGCGTATTTACTAAAATATGATATAAATAAACTCACCAGGAATCGAACCCGTGACGGTAGACGACATTACGCTACATTTGCCCTCACACTCCACTGCGCGCAAACCGACCGACAAACATTTCAATTCGCTTTGTGAAAGCTAATGTCGTTTTATTTCTATTGTCCTTTTGAAATGACATCCTGTTTTGTCAGTTTGTCTGTTTAGACAACAGCATTTGATCTAGTTTTAGATTCCCTTGTTTTCATGAAAATGTTTTGAGTGTAATATTTTAATGACATCTTCTTCTCGTCAAATTAGAAACAAACCTGTAAATATTAAAATACTGCAATACCATCTGATTTGTCTCACTTTTCGTTTATTTTTGTATTGTGAATCTGATTTTTGTATAAGTAAATATTTCATATGCACTTTTTATCCCCATAATCATTTTCTCTGCTTAAAGGTTGTCTTAAAAAAATCCCTTACTAGCGATAAGACCGCCTTTATTGGCATTTTCATTTTGTTTTTTATTTTCAATTCGACGCGTATCGTTTTTTTTTTTTGTGTTTGACGATACGTAACTTTTTAAGGAATAGTTCGATTTGGATGATTCTCTTTTATTTGACAGCGTAGGTATACCTTGTTGTTGACCCAATTTAAATTCTAAAAAAATCTAATACTAAGAATGACAAAAAGATAATTAATGATTCAAAAGAGCAAATAAAAAAAAAACTTTTATACACTTAGAAATGACAACGTGTATACAAAGACGGGTATGTATATCTTTAAATATATTGGCAGCGATGCAATAAATAAAATGTATGATTGCAACCTTTTCTCTTTAGGGTTCCGTTCTCAGAGGGTACTGCACTGCTCATGAATTTGCCTTTAGGTTCGAGGGTTAGTGCGAATGGGTGGCTAGCTTTTGTCCGGCAGACGCATTCGAGCCGTAGTTGATGGTAGTTGCTCTGATAGCATGAACATTTATGCTGGCATCTCGCAAGGCTCTATGCTGTCTCCTACGCTGTTTTCTACTGCATATTAATGACGTGTTGGACATCAACAACATACATTGCTATGCAGATGACAGTACTGGAGACGCTTACTACACGGGCCGTGCTAACATCCCTCGTTCTCAAATCAATACCACTCTGTCCTAGGTCTCTGAGTGGGGACGGGAAAAATGGTCTGATTCAACCATGCAAAGACACGAGTCTGCGCGTACACCGCTAAGAAAACCCCATTCACTGTGGTCCCACAATTCCATAACACTCCCCTCTCCATCTCCGAGAGTATTGGGATCCTTGGTTGGGATCATATGCAATAAAAGGTGAAGCTGGCGTCCAAAAAACTTGGTGTAGTTAACAGAGCAAAGCAGTACTGCACGTCGGGGTAAAGTCGTATGTCCGGCCCCATATGGAGTACTGCTGCCATATATGGGCAGGTGCACCCAGATACCAGCTTGGGCATTTTTACTCGGTTCAACGACGGGCTGTGAGCATTGTCGAGGATTCCAAACTAACTTGCTATATCGAGCACTTCAGTCTGAGGAAAGACTTTGCCTCCCTGTTTGTGTTCTACCGCTTGTACAATGGGATGTGTTCCGAGGAATTTTTTCACAATTATGCCCACGGCTACTTTCTGCCATCATACCGTTCAGGTCACGTACAGTGCGGTTTCAGGGAAACTTCCTTCCGAGAACGCTAGAGTTGTGGAATGAGCTCCCTGGCAAGGTTTTCTCTAAGGACAGTATGGGGTTCTCCAAGAAAGTATTTATTAGATTTTTGACGGGTCGGCAACGCGCGCGTGATACCCGTGATGTTGCAATTGATTGATTGTTGTCCATAAGCTACAGTGTATTTCTATTTGTTAGATACCATCAGACATCTTTCATAATTTGTACTTTATAATTTTTTTACTATTTAAAACCAATATTTTAAAGCAAATTCATTTAGAAAATGCAGCGAGTCAGTCGGTCAACATTCGCCTGCAGTACAGTCAGCCGCACAGACTTCAAGCGTCGCTGCACTAATTGTCACCAATTACAGCTGCACTGTTAATTTGCGTTGCTTCGTACACGTATCCATAAATACCACAGCTCAATACTTATGTATGTCGTGTAAATGTGTTCTTACTCAGCCGACCGTGAAATTGAAATACCTGAGGGTAGTGGCGTGAACGGGGATTTACGTCAAGGTAGGCAGAAATAGTGCCAGTTGCAACTAAGACAAAGGAGGCTTCCGGTAGCAGGTTCCCCGGCTCTACGACGCTGATGGTGCGATGATTTTGCTACAGAGTTACTTCCTCCGAGCCTCCAGCGCGCACTGGCACGGGCGTAACACCAAAGAAGATCGGCGAGAGCACTTCTGACCAACACCCCAAGGCATCTGCAACCATAATAATTTTTATGGTAATAATTTCACCAGTAACTGAAACATTTAGAGCACTTAATTTCGTATATCATGGTGCGCGTGATACAAGTTTTTAATAAATTGTTCAATAAAGAATTTGAATATGCAGTTTTGAAGGTATTTAAATATTTTTTTACAACTATATAATTTATTTATTTATAATAATTAATTACATAGCTAATTAATGACACTGTCTTACAATATGGGACTTAGGGATATATATCGTGGAATCAAATCACGAGACTGTCTGTGTTCCAGAGTCGTTAGCAGATCACGGTATGGTATTTTTGCTATTCTACTTATTTAATTGTGACATCTAGTTTTCTGATTCATACTTTTTGTTTTGTTTGACATCTAAAAAAGAAGTCAAGACACTTAGAACCCAATGTATATCATAAATGTTACGAATGCCATAGTTTCAGATATTTAAAAATGCAATTTTTTAGAAACTATTTGTCGAAAATTTAAATTTTGGTCTTACAAATTTGAAAAACCCCCCTCCTCTAACTTTCAAACTGCGTGATCTAAAAATAATCACGTAAATAGAGATTTGTAACTACTACCAATGAAAATTGTTTTAGACTAAATAGGTTCATATTTTTTATAGATATCTGCAATAATTCTCATTATATGGGACCTTCACTTAATTTTTTTATAGCATCAAGTTGGTAAACAAGCTTTAAGCCCGCCTAACATTAAGTGGTCACCGCAGCCTATGGATGCTTGCAACACCGAGGGCATTACTCGAAGTTGCCGACCCTTTAAAAATCTAATCACTTCTTCCTTGAAAAACCCTATATTGTAGTCCTTACAACAGGACACCATCCTTGATGTCCATGCTATCAGAGCAACCACCGTCAACTACGGCTCGTATTCGTCTGCCGGACAACTTGAAAACCTTCCCTATGTCTAGGCTACATGCCAGTGCCTCCCCTTGAACCTCAATGGTTAGTTCATTATAATGTGTGAGATACACTAGAAGACGAGTGAACATGGCGTATTAACGGTCGCTGACCAGGACCTGTTTTTCTATATATCTTAGGAACTGTGTGTTAATCACACGCTCCATCACCGTCGAGAGGAGAAAGATAATAGAAAATGACCTGTAATTTAATGGATCTGATCTGTTGCCCTTCTTGGGCATCGGGTGCACAGTCGCAGTCTTTCTGAAGGCGGAAACGTAGTAGTAGTTTCACCAAGATGCGCTTTAGTGAGGGTACAACACGCACTTGGCCGGTTTTTTAAATGGGAAGGAAAGATTAAAAATAAAATAGCAAAGGTTTTCACTAAAATTTTATAAAAAATGTAATAATCGAAATAGCTGCTTATGCAATTGTTGCGGAAGTGAGTATGTTTTAACACGAGTTATATAAGTATAGTTTGTGAAACGTGATGCAGCTGCATGGCACGAGCGTTTAAAAGACAAATTTCGTGCAATTGCATACAATTTGCGATCAGAAGATTATATCACTAAGGTGCGGTAAAGTAAGCGGTCACTGGGGCCTATGGACGCTTGCATCACCAGGGGTATCACTCACGCGTTGCCGACCTTTCAAATTTAATAACTTTTTCTTGAAGATACTGTAGTCCTTAGAGAAATCCTTCCTCATTCCACAACCCTAGCGTTCGCGAGAAGTAGTTTCTCTGAAACCGTACTGTACGCGACCATTTCGGTTCTTAAGTGTGAAATTACCGATGGCGAGCGGTGCGATGGTAGCCGTGGGCATCATTTCAAACAATTCCTCAGAAAACATCCCATTATAAAAGCGGTAGAACACACACAGGTAAACAAAGTCTCTCCTCAGACTTAAGGGCTCGATACGGCTTGTGAGTTTGGAATCGTCGACGATTCTCAGAGCCCGTCGTCGAACCAAGTCAAAAGGGCCAAGCTGGTATCCGGGTGCACCCACCTTGAGATAGCAGCAGTACTCCATATGGGGCCGAACTTGTGACTTGTAAAGCAGCAACGTCTGCCCCGATGTGAGTTACTACTTTTCTCTGTTGAATACACCAAGTTTTATGAACACCAGCTTCTTGTATTCCAAATAATCTCGGAACTGAACATCGCTGGAGATATCAGCACCAATGATCACAATGCCCTTGGAGATGGAGAGGGAAGTCTTCTGAAATTGTGAGACCACAGTGAATGGGGTTTTCTTAGCGGCTTATTTGAGCGAGTACTCGCTGTGCCCTATCTCTCTTAAACTGTACCTAGTCTAAGTTTTTTTGACTTTTGGGGTACCTAATATAATCTTGGCATGGTATTATATCAGGCGCATGAGAATATTCTCTTCGCTGCACTCATTACGGTCACATGAGGTTGTTTATTATTCTAGAAAATAAAAATTAAATAATTATGGTAATCAAGTAAATAAGCATATTAATGGTAATCGCAGCGTGGGTCACCCTCCAGCCAGGGGGCTATCAAAACAAACAATATTTATTCAAGTATGTTTCTGAGAACAGTTTTGAATCGTAAATACAATCTAAACAATGTAAATTATTGCCAAAAAGAGCCAGCAAGAAGTTATATTTAAAGTAATAATACAATACTTTGGGAACCAACTTACAGGTATAAAATCTTTTATGAAATACTAAGTAATATAAATAAGTAAAAAACAAAGTTGTCATACACATTTTAATTTTTTTTTTTGTTTCTATGTAGCAAAGGGGGCGCAACATGTGAATCGTCAAGTATCGTCAATCGTGTATCGAACCGATAACCCACGGGGAAAGTTACGGCCTCCTACCAGGTGAACAGACGACCTGGTTAGAGATACAGGAAGCCGATAGGCACGGGAGGCCCATAGCCGGCCGTTGGGGAGACATTTGTGGAAGAGCTACTTTCAGATTTGTACCTCTTCCGGCTAAAACGAGAAAATCTAGCGACAGCGTGTTGCACCTCTTTTCAGTAGGGTGTTAGGGTTCCTTCGTAGTATTTAAACTAGAAGGCAATAATTGTAATATTTAAGAAATAAGCGGTAGCTGAAAATGTGCATCCGTACTATGTCGATGGCTAAATGACCGTTTCTTCGTCCAAAATGTTTGCATGAACATAAGGCTTGCTCATTGCTCGTATATTTTTGTTGCAAGTACATACTATATGCGAACTAAAACGACTTCTAATATAATACTACCGGACTCTATGGTATACTGGACATTGTGAGCCGGAAGGGTTTTGGGTTTTTAATTTAGTTACGTAGTAATAAATAACGGGATGATAAACACATACATTTTTTTTGGACATTAACACAGCGCCGTCTGGTGCAAAGCTTGTGCTATGGGTACCAGAAAACAAATACAAATACATATATATACATAGAAAACATCCAGTCTCTAGCAATACATTATTAATAAATGTTTGTCTTTTGCGGGAATCGACAGACACCCCTTGAATCTGCAGTCGGGACATTACCCACTGAGTCACGGAGCCGACAATATCTGTATATGTCGCAGCCATCTAGTTAAATTAGCCAATTAATTGGGTACCTAGGCAGATCGTCAAGTATGGAAAAGTAAAGAAGAGAAATCCTGCTGTATAAGTCATGTATGTTGGGTTAGGTTTAGTTTCTCTTTTGTCAACGTAGATGCGGAGCCAATGGAGTGGTTCAGTATAATAATCTGTTCAGTTATATGATAATTTCTTTTCCATACTTAACGATTTGCCTAGGCGTCCAATTAACTGGCTAATTTAATTAGATGGCTGCGACATATATATTACTATTTCATTATTTGTTGCGAATTGTAATATAACCGTTTTCTGCGATGTCAAACGAAACAAAAAGTTCTCACAGTGAACTGACTCATAAAGTAATATGTCAAATTAAAATAAAACATCAGAGAGGCCAAAGGCGTTCTGACTGTGGCTTCAACCTAGACCCTCGATTAAGATGATATGGCCATGTCCAAAATTCCGGTGCAACACAATGAGGATACGTAGAGCTAGCGAAGTAACCCAGATATTGTGTGATAGTGTCATTGATATTGGATATAAGAACAGTTTTAGTACAATACATAAGAAATACAAATGTATATGTGAGTACTCGCACACATACTTCTGTGAAATCTGATTTTATTATGGGTCATGAGTTTTGATCGTGGCTGTACATAGATTACTGTCAGACCATGTATTCTATTATGGGGCAGGAGTTTTGATCGTGGCTGTACATAGATTACTGTCAGACCATGTATTTTGTCTAGTTCAGTTAACGTGCTGCATAACAACTGCATCTTTAAATTTTACGGATGTCTACATTCGAAACAGTTATAAATTATAATTTAGGGCTGCCTACTATTAAACGCTAGCTTGTCACTTTCTACGGATATTAATTCATCCACCAAATCCGTTACTTCGCCAAATATCACTAGCACTTCACAAAAATTTCTCATGAAATTGGAGCTTTGTTGCAAAAGCTACTAAGGTGCAAATTGGATTGGCATTTTTAAAAGTTTGAAGGGCAATAAGTGGCGATCAAATTGAGATACGAGGCGACACGTGCTGGTTATTGCTTCTGGAGTGTTTGGACAAACTAAAATATTGCTTATTTGAGCGGAAAATCTTTTTTCATGCTTCCAGGGTTATATTGGTTTGTGATCCCGTTGAAGTCGATAATGCGAGTGAGTATAACTACAGTGAACCAGAATTTGTTTGCATGTCTAGGTGGATGTTTGTTACTCAATCACGCTTTAACCCCTGGACGCATCGGGATGAAATTTGGCATACATATAGGTTAGGTCCTGGAATAGCATATAGGCTACTTTTTATCCCTACAATTTAAAAGTTCCTGCGGGAATAACTATTACAGAGTTAAACGAACTATTGCTGCACCTATAGCATGCTATAGCAATTCATTGATATAACTAATCAATTAATTAATTTGAGTTAATAAAGGAGTTCCACGCCGACAACCGAATTTAGGGCGGGCAGAGCCGCTGGCAAAATCTAGTAATATTATATTTGTATGTGTGTGTGTTTCGTATTCTAAGTTACATCATTTTATATATGATATAATTATTAATTTGTTCCAAGTAATATCTTCATAAAAATTAATTAATAAAATTAAATAGTAAAATTCCATCCAATAAAATGACAAAACACACTTTTTCCTATGATATTTAAATTCCTGTACATTGTAGTTATACTCATACACATTATCGACTTCTTCTTCCGTAATTTTTTTTAACGCGTTATGTAAATGTTAAACATTTAATTTTCACTAATCATTTAATTTTGGAAGTCAAACATACATTCACATCTATGTGTTCCTTAAGGAAGCACTGATGTTAGTAGTCATACAAACAAGAAATATAATGAAAAAGCAAGCACAGGTATACAAACTCAAAATAAAAGCAGTCTTCATTTTAAAATTACATTAAAATCCTAAATAAAATTCTATACAGAAATTAGATGCCAAAAAGGGTTTTTGCTCCATTAACCTAATCCGAATACCCACAAGACACATCATAAATCAAACATGGATCTACTAAAGTTATGTAATAAATGTTATAACCCATGAAAAATTACGTGTGCGAGGTAGCTAGTAGCTAGTCATCTTATTGGCCAACCATTAATCAATCGTCTGGGTATTGATCTATCTCTTGGAC
Source organism: Apoda limacodes (assembly GCA_946406115.1). Lineage (NCBI taxonomy): Eukaryota > Metazoa > Arthropoda > Insecta > Lepidoptera > Limacodidae > Apoda > Apoda limacodes. Next base: position 4,209,547 of record OX291544.1, read on the forward strand.
TTTTACTGAACATGCCACAGGCAGTACCAAACACTGTATCCAGAGTTTAATTTGCAAATTTTACATTAAGACATACTATTTTATACATCTGACTATACATGATATTTTAGGATAATACTATATAGTTTGTTCCAATTATGATTTTAAGTGAAGGGTTAAATAGAGTTTGAAAGAAACATTCTGCCAGCGGTAGGTATATACGTATATGCGAATCGTTACAGTAAAATCTGATATAAACCTTTAAAAAAATTGAAATTATCTTTATTTAGATAATCAGAAGTCAATTCAATGTGATTAACGATTGCCCATTAATTTTTCGTATCGAGGTTACTGTCCTTGATTGCATCCCGAGTCACAAAGTACATTGTTTGTATTGGGATACTGTCCTCGGCTGCATCCACCGCCGCAGAGTACAATGTTCGCTGCACCTTCAAAACAGGATAAGTTTTAATGGTTGTGGGCTGTTCAGTTCAGTTTTTTACATACCTATTTACAAAATATCCTAAAAATTGCCTACTATTTTTCCGTCAACAAAGCGAATCTCCGAATGACGTGTAACTTTAGTGCGGTAAAAATAATTTCGCAGTCCATTACTGATTTGAGCCACGCGTGTTGCTGCCGGCAATGGAGCGGTCATGTTTTGGACAGGCCTATGCATGATGCATATGGACCGTGTTATTCAGCGGGTCGATTCCGTAAAAAGATTGCTAACCTTTTTGAAAGAAATAAGATATATATTGTGGTTTCGCGACAATCGATGAATTTCATACGTCATGTCAAATGCGTAATGTATATCTTATTTCTATGGATTTCAAACGAGAACTGTTAGCTGTCACTTAACTGAATCGACCCGCTGGTCTTAAATCGTTAGAAATTATGAGAAATATTATTTCAATTCAATGTATTGAATTAGGAAATCTTATGATTTTTTTTTATTTTGCAATTTTCAGAAATTTGCGAGTGATAGTATATAACCTAGATTGTATTTTTTCTATTAAAAATACACTACAAGTTCAGTTATTCCACAAGCAGCAGTCGATTTTGACTTGCTATATTCTTATAGCAAAAACACTTAAATAACTTTTCCTTTGAAGCATGATTACAAATTTCCTCTTTTAACGCCTTTGTACGCTTTATTTCCGTTTCCGTAATGTAAAAAGCCAATCTTATCAAATTGTCGTGAGGCACGGTTCCCCTATTTTTCTTCGTGAGTTCGTTTCACCCATAAAATTGAGTTAGTCGACCGCTTAATACTTTTGGCAAACAGCTCTGTACGGACTTCCGCAGGAACTGTTTTACCACTACCCGAATTTTGTTTGGCGCTTTGCTGAAAGTTGCGTAAACTTTCGAAGACTTGTTAGTTTGTAAAGGACTTTAGAAGACTAGGTTTTCTTTTACGGTTGAATGATCATTTGATCATGGAGCATTATGAAGTTTTTTATATTTTTCATCTACTGTTATGAAATAAATTAATGTATTTCTATTGCACATAGTAATGAGTGTTTCTGTTGGTTTTATACTAATAAAATTATAATGTTTTGTCCTGTATTAAGTATTAAGTGCCTATCTCTATTTTCTATAGGGAATCTATTTTTATTTTTTCTACTTCACAGTCACTCGTTCCATGCGGACAAAATACATTGAAATTGCTTCCCATACGAAATATGTCTAGCCAAGAGACTTTAGCGCTAAGACTTTAGTCTCTGATATATATCCTCTTTAGAGGAAAATAAAAAAGAAATATTACCGAACGAGCGAGCAAGTATAGTTGACAGGAGTAAGATTTGAATTTGTATGTGTCATGTAGGTGTGTTAGTTTGACGAACTTGAGTGTTGTCATTCTCAACTTTATGCAATTAGGTAGGCGAGTAGATTACCTGCCAACATTTATGTAATTTACAAACGTCAACAAAAACAAATAGTATGCCGCTAAGCGGTCACCCATTGACCAAGCTTGGCGTTGCTTAACTTAGAATATCGTCTCCAAGAAACAAATGTGTTACTGTTTCTCTTAAAAACAGCAGCATTTGAATGGCAAATGGCTCGGGCCCGGCTCACACTTGGCCGGTTTTTATTATTTAGAGCTCACACACACTGCAAGATTGAAGCTTGTATGCGTTACTGTTTTTACGACAGAGTAACTATATTATTAAGAGAATTGGTTCCACATTTGTTTATTGGAAACGGTATTCAAAGTAAAGCAACGTCGGGCTTGGTCAGTGATTGGATGAGTGACCGCTTAGCGGCACACTTTTTGTTTTTGTTTGTGTTCGTAAATTAAATTATGTTCCTTTTAGCTTTGTCTTAATCGGATAAAAATAGAAACAAATCAGGAATTGCTGATTTCTAAGAAATATATACTAGGAGTACAAAGATTTACTTCCAATGAGGATATTTTTCACTTTACTTCAGAATTGCATTTAAAATGAAGTTTGCGGGCTGTGGGTAAAGGAACGTTGCGGTGCGCATTACCGGACGGTCCGTCATGAATATTCAGGCCATATATTTCTGAGTAACCTGGTCTTAAATGTTCCGTACTGGTGGATGTTGCATGTTAAACTAAGATGTGCTCATAAGATAATGCTTATGCTACGTAAAAAGCGTTGATATCTTTGGTCAGTTCTTTGGTTTTAACACTTGTATGAGGAGCTTGTGGCATAATCGCACTCGTCAATAAGCGAAGTTACGCAACGTTGTGTGTGCCTAGCAGGTATATACCTGGATGGGTGATTTACTAGTAGCACATTTTTATGAGCTCTTCACGTTTAACTGTCGGCCTCGGCTGTTATCATATGGCAGCAGTCGTAAACACAAATCACAGATTTTTGAGCTATTTGAAATAAGGTTACTCAGCACTGGGGAAGCGCGGTAGACTATGGCCTTTTTCCTTTTTTTTTTCAAGGAAAGGCCTGAGCACATAAGCTACTTTGATTTTGGAAAATTCAAAAGTTCCTTCTGAAATAACTATACAGAAATCCACTTGAACGAAACTCCTTGTGCATAATTTAAGAGTTGCCGTAAGAATCCCACGCCGATAATTAAATTTAGGACCGTCGGAGCCATCGGCAAAAGCTAGTAAATCTTATATTAATGCGTTTTTTTGGTTTACGACAGATTTGTATAAAGTACAAACTGCTATTACTAGCTAGACAATAATACACTACACAATTCAGGTAAGTACATAACCTATGTATTTGTATTTTAGGTAATTTAATATGATCATAAAGCATCAGCCTAGAGCAATCCAATTATATGATTAGTTACTGTAGCAATAATTAATAGCTCACCGTGTTGCTCGTTTAGTTACTGTATCAATAATTAATAACTCACCTCGATCGTTGCTCGTTTAAACTTTGAGGATGAAATGACATATTCGATTGCCAGGTTCATAAATAGACTATTTACAATTTGCATTAGCGATATGTCAGAAATCGGTTTCCACCATGCTTATACTCAGATTTCAGAATTTATGATGATATTAATAATGTGTGGTGTCTATATACAATCAGGGTCTATTTAGGTTTATAATATTAGAATTAGTATAAGTAACGCTGTATTAACACGTTTTAAAACGAGACCAAGCAAGAAATGTGTTGAAATATGTTTTATGAAAATAAATACATTTATTTTATCCTCAAACAAAGCTAGTATTGTTTATTTTTTAAATTGAAGGATTTAAAACTAACTGATAATGATATATACTTTATTGAACACCATACAGTTCTCAGATACAGGTATTTATACAATGTAAATAAACAAAAGTATACAATTAGGTAGGCAGTCTTATCGCTTAGTAACACTTAATGATAATTAATAACGCGTTTCGTGTTTTATATTTGTTCTTAATTAAAAGACAATATGTTCGTTTGAGCTCATATGTCACAATAAAACAACTACAAAACCGATTCAAAACATAGTTTCGCTAATAGAAATCCATACTTTCTGTAAGTTACATAGGCTTTGTTTTGATTGTAACAAATTTATAGTTAAAAATATCAATATTTGTCAATAAAGTCAGAAAAAAGGCAATTTATATTCACGTTGCGTTAAAGTAACTTTGTGGCCTTATTTTTGGTGTATATCCCTGGTGAGACTAAAAAGGATATAGAATACTTTTTACAGCGATTAGAAGTTCCCATGGAAATAGGTTTTTCTGCGGGTGAAACCGCGGGACACGTCTATTTTTTCTATAAAAGTAATATTTAATTTTCAACAGGTATTCCAGAAGTTGCGAAATTATTTATCATAAATTCAAAGTGGGTCACGCTTAATTTCGCATGGGTTGTGAAACTGCCCCGTTAGCGGCCCTTCCACTTCATTAAGCATCTCGCACACAGATTGCGTTCACATATTTATAAGAACTATTGACCCTCGTGATATTGCGGATCATTCTACTGATAGAAGGCCTTTTCTTTGTGGCGGAAATTATATTTATAACATTATATTCGACTCATTCATTGGTGTATTCAGAATCAAGTCGTCACTAAATGTACCTGCAGTGTGAGTTTTTAAATGTGTTGGCTTTTATACGAGATATTTTAATTTAATTATATTAAAGTTGAGTTATTAACGCTGAGGCAGAACTGCTGAAACCTTTTGACACTTAATATTTAGTAGGTGCCAAAAAATTATCGTAGTTTATTTTCTAATTTATTTATTTTATTTCACGTGGCAAACAAACTTGCTGTCCGCCTGATGGTAAGCGGTCACCGCAGCTTATGGACTCTTGCAACACCAGGGGCATCACTCCCGCGTTGCCGACCCTTCAAAATTCTAATAACTTCTTTCATGAAGAACCCCGTACTGTAGTCCTTACAACAGCACATATTCTTGCAGGACTGTCCATGCTTTCAGATAAACTACCTGTACCAACTAACACCGAGAGCTCATTCCACTACCGAGGCGTTTGCGGGAGGAAGTTTCTCTGAAACCGCGCACTACGTGACCATTTAGACACTATAGGAAATCTAAGTTTATATAAAAATCCATAATTTCTTAATATAGATTCATTATAATTTTTATAGATACTTTTATTTTAAATTTTAAAATGTTCTGTATCATCGTTTTTTAAAATCATTTTCTGAGGTTTTGTACTTTAAAGGGGTTCCGTTATTTTTATGGAAAATTTAACTGTCTCACTTTTTTGTGCTTCCCGAGCCCAAAAGATTGTGTCTAAAAACATGATATTTGATAGGTAGGCAACTTTCTTATACGAAAAACGGAAGTTTATACTCAATTTTTTCTAAAAGTATGATTAAATTTCATTGTAAAAAATAATCAAATTATACTAAGAGTATATTAAAAGATTGCAATAAAGTTCAATTTTAGCATTATATTTAAATGTAAAATTATTGTTTCGTAAATTAAATACTTAACTGAGTATTTGTTTTAAAAAATTTATATCTCAGTCAAATGTAGGACTAAATATAGTGTATCAATTTCATTTATTATAGAGCATTTCTGTTTTAAACAACAAAAATATTAAAAACAATCAGGCCCAGCATTTTGCCTGTTAAGGGAGCATCAAGCTAAGAAAAGGTACGTACTAAGTAATTGCAGAGTGCGAAACAAGGGAAAACAAAATGCTCATGTGACAAAGTCGCGAGGGGGAGGGGAGGGACAAAGGTTTTGTTGTACTTTAATATTTCACAGCTGTCGACACGAGAAAGATTTGTTGTGATTAAAATTTTCCTTTGCCGTGTACGGTACGCCTTATGAACATAATTTGCTCTGTTTGTTTACAGATATTGTTTAAGAGGTAATAATAAAGGAAACTGGTTAACAAGTGTTTTGTGGTTTTATGAGCTACCAAAACACTTGTTAATCAGCAAGCAAAGCTTTGGCTGATCCTGCCATAGTTTATTTTATACTATTAGTGTACTGTGAAGCTAACCGTTTCATATAAAACGCAATAACGTTTTTTCACTTCTAAGCCTGGTCCGTTACATGCGATAGGCGACAACGTTTCTCCACCTCTAAGCTTGGTCCATTTCATACAAAAGGCGATAACGTTTCTCCACCTCTAAGCCTGGTCCATTTCATACAAAAGGTGATAACGTTTCTTTGCCTCTAAGCCTAGTCCGCTTCATTTAAAAGACGATAACGTTTCTCCACGTCTAAGCTTGGTCCGCTTCATTCAAAAGGCGACAACGTTTCTCCACCTCTAAGCCTGGTCCATTTGATACAAAAGGCGATAACGTTTCTCCACCTCTAAGCCTGGTTCATTTCATATAACAGACGATAAACTTTCTCCACCTCTAAGCCCGGTTCATTTAATACAAAAGGCGATAATGTTTCCTTACCTCAAGGCCTGGTCCGATTGCAACAATTTTTAAAAGTGTTGTAGATATTATGGAAATCTAGGGATTGATATTATGATTTCAAAGATTTTTTTTTACACAGTAGAAAATTAAATTTTTTTTACAAATATCAGATGACAAATATTTTAAATTATATGTACAAGCCTAATTTTCCATAAAATCTTGGGGACCCTTTCAAAAATCGAGCAAATAAATCTAGGTTCAGAATAAAAGAAGAGAAACGTTACCGTTTTTTGTATGAAAACTGTAAGCTTTACACTAAAAAAAGTTGCCAAAACTATAAGTTATATCTATATAAGGTGCACTACGAGTATATACAGATGACTACTCTAAGGATAGTTGATTTCTCTAATATCTTATTCTTGAATGATGCTGTTTACGATGATATACCATCTGGTATAGCGCCCGGGGCCTTCTATTATCTTTGTAGCTTTAAGAAAGTTACTTATATTTCCTTTATGAATTTAATAAGTATTTTCAAAGAAACTTGGAAGCAAATAATGGAGTAACTGAGTTTACGTTTTGTTACTTCAGCTAGAATTCCAAACACTGAAGTCGATTTTGTTGCACCAAGTTATCCAAGCTCTGCCTGGCACGACTCTGTGTAACTTTCATAGTTGGGTGCTCCTTCAATAACAAAGAGCTTCATTCCAACTACAAAAGCGTTATCTCTTTTGACAGCAGTTCGTTTAGTCTTCAAAAGATATTGTTAGTATTTATAGAAAAAATGAAAATGAATATTGGTTGTAATAATAAACATTTTTTCGTACCTCTTATGTAATTCTTTGATATTTTCTGGATAAGTTATGAACTTAGCTCCTTATACCTATAGATAGATATGCACAAAAATAGTAAAACAAGAGTGACTACGCTATACCGATTTCGTTTGAAGTGTTTATATAAAATTGATTTCCTAGCTCTACAGCTAGCCTCAGCTTAAACCAATAATGTGAGGTAAAGTTTGTACTAGGTTGTAAGACTAACTTCAACATTTCCCCTTTGAAAGACTGCTGGCACAATATTTAGAATATTTTGATGTAACAAAATAAAGACAAAAGAAACAAAAGACAAAGTATAGACGGTAAAAGCAATAACACCTCACGGTGTATGGTCAATAAGTGTATTGTGTATAGTATCGTTGTCTTCTCTATTACCAAAGGTTCTGATAGGTATTAGCATAGCATAAAAGTAAAAAAATACACAGACGACTTTGTCTTGTATTAGTTACTGTCCCCATATCTGCCTTATTTATTTACAGTCGTTTAGAGTATGTCATATTAACATACTTATTTATTTATTAATTGAAGTGGTAACATGACATACATTGCAAGGAAACTCATAATAATTATACAAGAAATACGCGGTAAATAGTAATTTTAAGTAAAAGCAACCACGGCAAGCTTAACCTGATAATGTGGAACACGTGTTTTTACAATAAAATCTTATATTATAAATGCGGAAGTTACTCTTACAAAAAAAAGCGGTTGCCCAAGTCGAGGTTCGTGCCCAGATCACCTAGTGCAAACCGCCCCAACTTTTCGCAGCAGAGTGCAAGCAGCACCGCAGCAAAAGTTAGTCCGCGTGTAGTTGTCAAGTCCATCAGCGGCCAACAAGATAGCATCTCTGTCTGTCTGTCTGTTACCTCTTCACGCTACTGGACCGATTAAGATAAAATTTGACAAGGAGATAGTTTGAGTCCCGAGGAAGGACATAGTCTACTTGAAAATGTCAAATGTGAATCGGTTTTTTTCTATGATTGAAGAGTTACCGTTGACATCCTACACCAATAACCGAATTCAGAGCGGGTGGAACCGCGGGCAAAAGCTAGTAAACTTCAAACAAACACCCTCTAGCTTCTTATATAAAATAGAAGTTAAAATAAATGCGAAATTATATCATAAAACCATAAATGAACTTAAATTGGATAACAATAGCTTTCTACAAGAACAGTAAGTTCAGTTAAATACGTCTATTCCATTTGTTTTAAATAATAAGTTTTGTGTATAGTTAACCCTGCATAGGGCCCACCTTAGTTCGGATACACTGTAGCGAAAGCAGCGTTTTGTCGATAGGCTCACCCTTGTCACGTGCCCCGCAAGGCTAACGTGGTTTATGGAAAGGGGTTGTCCACTGCATTACGATGTGGGTGTGTATCCGCTAGTTACCCCCTTCTGAGGATAAAAATCTTGAAGATTTACGTACAAAAATTTAGTTTCTTTCAAATGTTTTCTTTAAATATACCATTACTAATTTAAAACATAGAATAATATACATACGTATAAAAGACTAGCCGTTATTTTGTTTCCGGTGTGGGTTCACTTTATCTCAGCGTAGGGGACGTTCATCGTCCGTGATTATGAACTCGTCAAATATACATTCCGTGGGTTTATTAAAGTCCCTTACATTTTCGTACTCCTCGACGTTATAGGAATGATGACCGAAACATTACGGTTCCTACAGATCGACATTTTGTGTTTGTACTTGTCATAAATTATTAAAATAATATGACCCTAGGCTGATAAAGGGCTGGGCTGGCTCAGTTAAACATAGATCTTTGGTGACTTTCTAGGATGATCAATTTAAAATATGTGTGTTTTTCAGGCTAAAAAAGGCACTTAATACCAGTTTGATAAGAATATAGAGGAATAAAAATTCCAAAGTTGGTTTTTCTACACATGTTTATACTTGTATTGTTACAAAGTATATAGTTAAGTTTTTATTTTGTGCGATGTTTGATTCGTATACTTTCCATACATTTACCTACTTTTTAAGTTTAATTTGAATTGTTGTTTTCTTCAACACAATAGTTTATTGAAAAAAAACTTTTATAACTTTAATGGTATTAATCGTGTTTATCTTTGCCATGACTTTTACATAAAATGACCACGAAGCAAAACATATTCGCTCAGCCCAGTAATTACAAAGTGTAAAAAAAGGGAAATAAAATGCCCCGTTTTGCAACGCAATGAGCCCGAGTGTGGAAAACAAAAGGTTTGCCGAGCTTTAATATTTTACAAGCAGTTTGTGGATATAAAAACCCTGTTTTGATTAAAAACATGGTGTGTTTTTACATACCTATTTTGTTTGTGTACAATGCTGTGCAATATACGGTTATGAGTAGTTAAATCTATGGTAAGTTGTTTTAAAAGAATGTTGCTTTAAAAGGTAAGCTTAAAAGTAAAAGGATAAATTATGATTAGGTTATTATCTACTTTTATTTGTATAATATTTTATCTTTTATAATATAAACCACAAAAAACGTGTCACTGCCTAGGTTTCGGTTTATAATAGGTGTCGTTTCCAATACAAAAATAATAATAGTACAATATACTAGACTAAACTAAAACTGAAGAATAAAACATATTTTAATTTAATTAAAAATTAAAAAATAATAATAAAAACAATTAGAAAAAAATATTAAATCTCACAAAGTCAACTAAGCCCATCAATGAAAAAATATTATAAGGATTAAAACAAACTGAAGTGGCTATATATTCAATGTCTTTGATATCTTTGATGTATCTCACGTTGTTAAGTGGGTACAGATTTTGGCGTTGAGAGCGGACGAATATATAAATTTGATTAAGTTATTTTATTAAAAACAATAAAGGTATTAATCAGGATTTGATTCTGTTATTGTTTCTGTTTTTCTTTGAAAATTTTCTGTGTAAAAAAACTCTGCCGAACGTGGACTGTTACTAATTACTCATAAACATATACAAATATATATTTGTATAGATTATTATAGGTTGATTTCGTCCATTACATAGAAAACTATATAGTTATTTATTTATTTGTAGTGACACTACACAAAAACTAGAGTTTTAGTTAAAAAAACTTCTGTTCTGCATTCATATCATAGCAAACTAGGATAACAGGTGGCGTTAACGAAGTCCCCGACCGACCGGCACACTCACACTATGGAAAATCGAGATGTGTTTTGATTCGGATCAAAAATCAATAACTCTTTTACTTCTAAAGGTACATTGATGAAATTTTGCACAAATATTAAGTAGTCTTTAGCTCTGTAACCCGTATATTTTTTTTGTCATATTATTTTTATTTTAATATGAAATAAAAAAAAACTAAAACAAAAAAATAAATAAAAGATACTCAGGTTATATATTTAAAATTTCTTCAATTTAATATAGTTCGGCATTTAAATTATCCAATAAAATCAAATAAGGATGTCAAGATCAACACTGATAAAATCAATTTTAGATATTCCATTGTTCCTTAGTGTAGGTACTAATGTAAGATCGAGGTCCGTTGTGGATCAAAATTCATAACTACTTTATTTAATTTTTTTCATAACTACATAATTTCATAAAATGACATTTTATATTTAAAACACAATTTTGTCTATCTTTATATTCTTCATAAAACTGACGCAAAAAATGTTTGATCTGTTACAAAATAGGCGTGGCTTTCCTGTAAGACGGCCTTTTTAAGGCAGATCATTTTTTTGTGATATACACCTAATTCTATGATGAATATCAGAATAAATTTAAAGTTAATAGCATAATTCACTTATTCTTAATCGTGTACATATTTTTCCAACTAATTCAACGGTTTTTATGATTGTCAAAATAGTTGATAAGATTTTCGTCATGTGGCGTGACTTTAGTTTCAAAAAATAGTATTTATAAACTTTGACGATTCAAAAGTGTTTGTAAAATCCTAATTTGAATAATAAAAATTGACTTTGACTGCACTAACATTCCTTTAATAGTACAAAACTGTTTAGAATAATTTCAGATTACATTTAAAGGTTAAATTAACTATAGCTACTACAGATATAGCTGGCTATAGCAAACATTCTCACTATAATCAAAGAGTTACCTTTGAAATCCCATACCGATTATCAAATTTAGCGCGGGAGGAGTTGCTATCAGAAGCTAGAAATGCAGAATTAAATAAGTGACGTTTCCCGAATCTTCTACAGATTCTTCTATAATCCTGAAAAAAATGAAATAACACTAGCATGACCTATAGCCTGTTCTACACACAATGCGCCCAGTCTACAGAACACTTACAGTTGGTTTACTCTCTACCTAATATCTTGTGCTTGAATATTCATGACGGTCCGTTCGGTAATGCGCGCCGCAGCCTTCATTCACCCGCAACTTACGACGTTCCTGCAGCGCTGTAGGTACGTTCGTCAACACTCGGACGTGACGGTGTGTAGTTCGGATCCGTGGAATAGTATATAGGCAAGAATAAAGGAAAGATTATCGGTAAATTCCACACAACGATTTTTTCAATATCAGTTAACATAATATAGGAAATTATACCTTACAAGTGGATTTAATATTTTGTTATTTACTGTACCCATACGCTTTTTGAAACTTACGACGTAAGAAAATGAGTATTTAGGTATATGAAATATTTATGTTGCGTTTTAATTTAAGAATCGTAGTAGATATTCACATTTAGTAGGTATTAGGACGTTTGAACCATTTTTTGATACATTGTGACATGTCATTTCACCCACATCAGGTTCCTAAATTGTTCCTTAACTAAACATTTTTGGCATCCCTAGTACCAGCGGTATTGGTTCGGCAGAGGTATTGACTGACTGAAAAGTTTAATTTACATAATTAAAAAATTAGCCAAACACCTGTCACAGTATAGAAAAGACACAAAAGGGATGTACAATTGAAACTTATATACTTACTCGTATATTCGTAAAAGTCTATTTGTTTGTTTGTTGTTGCCCAATTTCAATATTTGGTCATAATCTTCTAGAAAAAAATCTCAAAAAATAAATTAAAAAAAAATATGAAATAATAAAAAGAAATCATTTTACCTTCAAAACTTAATAAGTGTGTTTACCTTGAATAGTGTCTTTTTATAGAATACTTTATACCCTTTAAAATTCAAAAGTTCTTCTGGAAAATCTATACTTAAACGAATTCCACGTGGATAGACTATAGCTGCAGTAATATCACACTTTCATTACTTGCCGTTAAAATCTTACGCCGATAACCGAATTAAGCGCTAGCGGAGCCATGGGCAAAGCCTAGTTTAATATAACGGGAAAAGTTGAATTGTGCGGGCAATACCGAGGGACACCGGCTAATTTAGTTATAAATCCCATCAAAATATCAACTTTAACTTGAGCTTACACAATAATATTCCTTTTACTTCTTTTAGTAGCTGAGGAGTAAAAGTTTAACATTTAAATTGAAATTGCATTTTTCAATAGAATGAAGCTTATTGTTATTTCATAATTTGATACCTAACACTGTTTAATTTGATACCTAAGACTGTTTAATTTGATACCTAAGACTGTTTAATTTGATACCTAACACTGTTTAATTTGATACCTAACACTGTTTAATTTGATACCTAAGACTGTTTAATTTAATACCTAACACTGTTTAATTTGATACCTAACACTGTTTAATTTGATACCTAACACTGTTTAATTTGATACCTAAGACTGTTTAATTTAATACCTAACACTGTTTAATTTAATACCTAACACTGTTTAATTTGATACCTAACACTGTTTAATTTGATACCTAACACTGTTTAATTTGATACCTAACACTGTTTAAAACTTACTTCAAATTATTGTCTATATATCATATAGGTAAGCTACCTACCTGTATCATAATTATATTTCACCGTGTTATATATTTAACAAGTAACTGAACACAATTGCATGATGCAGATTCAAATCAAATAAAATTTCAATTTGCAATAATTTCAAAGTTAGAGAACAGTTGCCGATGACAATATTTCTTACAGAATTTACTCTTTCGGGGACAGAATAAATTTGTTCTTAAACTTCTTGTCGGAGCCGGCTGTCCGCAACAGATGTTCGCGGGTTATACCTCGTTCGTGAATATTTTCTTCGCAATTTTTCTAGAGCATGCATGACTTGACTGCTAATGCTAAAAGAATTTGGTAGGGCGTGGTCGAGCTTGCGCCTACTTCCGCTGGTAGGTTAGAGTCTGAACTACGAACTGTTCTGAAGAATGCAAGGTTTCATTTGTGATCACAGTAGGTGAGTTATTAAGCAAAATAAATACATACATAAACTATTTTTTTTATGCTATTTTAATAATGAATTCTCCGTGTAATGCTTTAGATTTAAACAGAAAGTTCTAAAATAATCCGTTAGTCATTTTATTGGTTATCAATGAGATTCAATATTATATTCAACAAGGAGTGGACGGACGCGCTCAGTTCGGAAGGCCATCGGGATCTGTTCGCAGAGCTCGTGTCTTGCATTTATGAACTTTAGTTCGATTTTAGAGCACAGATTTGTACGTTGTATTTATTATATTTTGTAAGTGATTTTCTATATAAGATTAAGTTCATTATATAATTACCTAATTATTTTTTTGACATCTTGATCACATTTTACCTAAACCAACTTTAATTAGAACACTACAATTTAAACTATCAAAAAAGATCTCGTATTGTAAAGTTGAGGAAGGCGGTACCGGTGATCTAAGCAGAAAAGAGTACTCCACTTGGTACATGCGCCAATGGATCGTACGTTGTGGACATCACTGTGGAAGACTTCAGTAGCAGTCAATTTTATGAGGGTGTGCTGATGAAACAAATAAATAATTTTAAACCGGTTCATCTTACGTTTTTACGTCGCAAACTTCCGACTCGTTTTGGATCAGATCGGGGTCTGTTATTAAGGATGTGTACGTGACGTGATCAAGGGGATCAAAGGTGGATGCATTTTTTTATGAATATCCTATGTAGATATGTAAACTTAAAGCTATGAGCGTCAATACTGTACTTACGTTGGGAATGGGAATGGGACCGCTTTTATCTATCCCACTTTAACGCGGACGAAACGAGTAAAATATAGAGGATCCTCAGTAGAACAGGAACAAACCTATATCATATAACAAGTTCCTGAGGGGATCAGTTGTTAGGGTTGTATCGTGTCATAAAATAAACAACAAAACTCCACCAAATCAGACTTTTACAAACAATACCGGATCAGTGAGGAACTAATTCAATTGCCGAAGTGCGTGTCGGTCGTCCCGTCGTCCCGAAGGATACAAGTTTTGTGGTGGATCGTTTTATTTCCTTGTTTTGTTATTTTTTTGTGTCGTTATATAATATGTAGTATCAAATCGTTTCAAATATAGGTTTCTTACAACTCCGATAACCTACCAACAGAGGATGAGATAAGGTATAAAAAAATTTCTTTTATAGGTATTTTTTGTAGGTAATAAAAAAAAATCATTAAATTAGGGTTCCGTAGAATGAGAATAATTGTGATTATTTAAAAAACTTATTAGCTGATTTATTTAAAACCAATTTTCTTCGGTAGTATTCTTGAAGCCAAATTGTCATATTTTTTTTCAGATTTTTATAACACGCGGCTTAAAAGTTAGAGGGGGTGGGGTTTTTTTTAACCGACTTCAAAAAAGGAAGAGGTTATCAATTCGACGGGTATGTTTTTGTATGTTTGTTACGCGATTACTCCGCCAATTATGGATCGATTTTAAAAATTCTTTTTTCGTTTGGTAGGTCATACTTCAGAGGTGGTCCTCTTTAAATTTGATCTAGATCGGATTAGTAGTTTTGGAACTATCTAAACATGTGCGTTGAAAGTCATCCATGTAAGACAGGTATAATGATTTAATAACAACACTTTTTTTCGTCGATCATATTTAAGTAATTCGTCACTAAACAGTAAAAAATAAAAAACATTTTAACAAAAAAAAAAAGGCTTCAAAAAGATGCAGTAAATAATTACTTATTTCCAAAAATCTGATGTGAATTACAGTTTGAAGTTGGTTTTTATATGTACCTAACAGTTTATAACACACTTCACTTGCATGAAATCAACTTTAAACTGAGATTCAGATCAGATTTTTGGAAATAAGTGATTTTTTTTATCTTTTTAGTGCATCTTTTTGAAGCCGGTTGTTTTTTTTGTCAAAAAGTTTTTATTTAATTTTCAAAGCCGATATTTATACTTACTCGAAAAATATACATATAGGACAAAAACAAATTCGAAACCTCAATTGCATATTTGAATCCCCAATTAACGATACGCCACGCGATGGACGTGCACGAAAACATAAAATACATATCTCAGTTTTAAGGTCTCCGTATCCGAAAAATCTGTATAGCGGTTTACAAACGACACCTTTTTGTAAAATTTCATTAGAATCGATGCAGAATTATAAGGCTGTGACACACGGACGGACAAACTACAAGTATAAGAGTTCCTTCTGTATCATTTGGTTATGGAACTCTTAAAAAAAAAATGTGCGATACACAAAAAAAAATTCATGAGTTCTTGTTTTTTTTTAACAATCATGAAATTAGTGCTATGTTACTAGTTTGGTGTAAGCTATGCTATTAATTGATACGGAAGTTTTTGAGTGTATGTATGTGTTATGTATGTATTTAGTCTTTATTATATTTGTTTACATCACAACAATTGAGCTGAATTGGTTATTCTGAAAATGTAGTTGTTTTTACAGAAAATGTTAAATTTCCACAGAAATAACTAAAATAGCTACAGCTATAGTTTGCTATAGTATACTTCCTCACTATAATCAGGAAGTTGTCGTAGGAATCCGACGCCGATAACTAAATTTAACGCGGGTGAATCCACGGGCAAAAGGTAGTTCCTTCTATGCTCTTAGATGAGGTTCTTTGGGTATCATTAGTATAATGGACTGTGATACAGTTCAATCAATAGCGTATCTTCTCTCTGTTGGTCGCTACGTCGATCCTCACTCACCAGCAGAGGGATAAATGAAAGTCGGAGGAAACTATTTATTTCCCCGGAGAGGGAGCAAGAAATTCAATCAACCATTCAATCAATTAGTTATGTGATTGACGTGACATTGGCTCCGGCAAAAAGGGAATGAAAAAACTATTAGTAGGAAACTTTATTTGTTGTTTACTGATTAATGCTAGGTCTTTGTTCTTATACTACTGCAAGTTTATAAATAACGATTGGATTTATCGACAAATAATTGTCTTCTCAGTCATAGCTTACATTTTATGTAAGTACGTAAAGTAAATTAGGGCTGACACTGATTGGTTGTACTATTTTTTATTCTTAGTTTGTATTTTTTTATTTAATTTTTAAATTTGCAATCAAGGCTGAAGGAAATTGAAGAAAGTAACTCCCGCAAAATGGCCATTGAAAAAAAAAACTTTAATTTAAGGTACAATAGCGCTTGTGAGTTTGGGCTCGTTAACTATTCCCACAACTCTTATTTGAATCGAGCCAAAAGTGTCTAGTTATCTTTATATATATAGTAGTAGTAGTAGTCTATATATATATATATAGTATCTAAGTTAGATTTGTGTCATAAATTAAGATATCTAACTTAGGTTTTATTTATTTTTAAGTATTAGGGCTGAAATCTAAACATTAATCACAACTTAATACCTCGAGAATTGTTGCTGGGAAAAAAAGGTCAAGACCATGGATATTCAAAAAAATATCAATGGTAGAGTTGGGTAAGAAGCCTGAATATTAAAATTTATTTCAAATGTTCTTGTTACATTCTGTACAACACTCTGTACTTGTGTAAAATAATTATTAAAAAAAAGTTGTTTTACATTAATAACGTCATTTACTCTACAAAATATACTTACACAAACTTGGATAGAATAATTGTAGCAAAAATACGATTATTTTACACTACTTTGTATGTTATACATACATACGTCGCGTATTTCTTACAAAATACAATTAAACGTTTTACAAAACATACTGATATATACTTGGGTATAGAATAATAATTACTACAAAAAACTTTTATTTTACATTAATTTTTCTCTTTCGTATTTTGTTCAAAATATACTAAATATGTTATACAATATCCGATACAGAGAGTACTTGTGCTATTTTTTCCGTGATCCAATATTTTGAATAACATTACAGAAGCCTATAGAGCTTCCTCGAAATGAAAAATATATTTTTACTCTGTCCTAGCATCGCATAATCGACCTTCATAAGGTTATGCTCCTAAGTCAAACAATAATAATCTTTATGACTGTTAAAATAAACCACAAAAGAACTACAAACATAAGTTTGAATTGCGGAGACTTGAAGAATTACGCTACTCGCTGAATAGGAAATTATGTCTCCCACCAACTTCAAGAGACGAGATATTATAATAGAATAGATTTTTAAAATCTATGTAGATTTTCTTTTCTGTTTCCAAAAATGCATAAAAAAAGAAAAAGAAAATCATATTAGAAATACATACTTACTTTTTATCACAGTACCTAACTATAAAAAAGTGGAACGCCTTATTATATTTACTTGTTTGTGCATGTATTTATTATAATGGTTGGATCGATAATCTCAAAAATATAGGTAACATAATTAACACAATTAAACAAGAAAACGAAGAACCAGGAGAGGAAATGTACGTACATTTAGCTAATGAGGATGTACAAAAATGTATGATATGCACATAGACATTTATAAAAAAAAATTAATAAGTACCTATGTATATGTTGAATGAAATTTAAGAAATATACAATTACATTTAAACATTAGAATATAACGTTTCACTCCGCAAATACGACAGGATTAAAATGTTTGCGTTGAGGAAGCGCTATCTATCGTCGTTTCGGTTTCATTGAATTTAGCAATCTGAAAAATAAAGCCTACCTGTAGGTAGAAGTTGTCAATGAATCTAATCTAAGCAAACGTAACAAATAATATAAACAAACTTCTATTAATAAGTTTGATGAAGCCACACCCTGACACTTACTTCACACAAAACCGGCAACGTCACAGGGTTTACATTGAGAATTATTGCAGATATTTAAAAAACTTATAAGCCGATTTTGTTTGAACCCCAGAACTGCTAAGCGCCGCCCACTCTAATGTGTTATTCGAAAGTAAATATTGTTATTTTCATGTTTAAATAAATAAGTGAATATGCAAGTCGTTTGACAGTATTGACAACACAATCCAGTATAACCAACATCGTTTATAGACTTTCCCATCGTTAGTTAGTGAAATTTAAACCATTTGACGCTTTTGTAGGACGAAGTCGACAATGAACTTAGCTTCCTTTGTTTGAAATTTCTCGTTAGCACTGCGGCGCGGCGCGTGTTTGTTACAAAGCGCGACCGACTGTAACAAGGCGATATAAAACTATTCGACAAAGAACCAATAAACTATCCAGACGAAAGTTTAATTACATTTTATGTTGTCTACTAGCGTTTGGTCCAAGTTGCAAAAGTACTATAATAACTATAATATTAAATCATTTTATTTTAAGCTTTAAGCTCACTGTCAGAGAAAACAATCTCAACTTGCAGTTCAAAATACCGCTTTTTTAATTAAAAGAAGTATAAAAATGCTGATAAGTATTTTACTAGAATCCACTAGATCTGTAATATTTGGGTAATGTTGAAAATTTCGAGATTCCTGCGTAGGCAAGTTTATAATGTAATCAGTCCTTCCGTCTGTAGGTTACAGACATCGAATTGTTTTTTCATATCGATGGTTACAACATCATATCTCTTATATGTAGCTTAACTCTTAGTATACTTACTGTAAACAGATTATCAAAATACACAGTTCCAAAAAATTTTGTGGATTCTATTGGTTAAGGGTTCGGTAAAAACGACATCTAAAATGGAGTTGCATATATCTTGAAAATCGTTTTTTTAACTCAAAAAGTGAGCAGTGTGTAAACTGTAGATAATGTTTTTTTTTCAATAAAAAAAAAGACTTTTTTCACGTATTTGGCTCCATACAAACTAGTCAAATAATAGCACAGTTTGTTGACGTTTGTGTATGTAATCTAAATCTGACTACGGGACCCTAATTTAAACATCTCTGACTCGCTTTGGTGTAAGACTGTACATTTTATATTAATTCAATATTCGCAATATTGTCCTGTAACATTAAGCAAAGCCATAAATTTGCTTTGAAAGTTGTTAAAACTTGTCATCTCATAAAAATCTCTAATTAAGGTATTATAGTATGAAGGAGGGTAAAGAGAGAATTATAAACGAGAGGCTGATGAAACCTGAGTTGCAATTTGTGAATAGCTATTTATGCAATTGTTACGAATGAGAGTAGGTTTTTACACGAGTAATAGTTTGTGAAACGAGTCATAGCCGAGAGGTAAAAAGACTTTCATGCAATTGCATTTAATCTTCACCATATGACCAGAAAATAAATAAATAATATAAAATGTTTTTGGTAATTCCTGTAACGCTTAATCCTGAACTGTTATCTGCCAATCAATGATTCATCATTCATCATTTCAACCTAGCATAACTTTAGCAACCAAAAAGCTATGCTGTCTCATTTATTCGAAAAAAAATGATTGGTTCGCACCTGGGCGGGAGCAAAGTAGTTGCGGTAGTAATTAATTTTGATCAAATTCTAATAAAATCCTTGTTCTCTACTCTTTAACAATAGTTCATTAAACATAACATTTCAAAACTGTCAAAATGTTTCAAATATAAATATAAATTTTTAATAAATTCTTTTACTTTACAATGTTAATTTATACTTTTTATTAATATATTTTTTTTCATAAGTTGTGTCTAAAAGCGCCTTTTTAAAAAGACATCACTCGTTCACAAAATATTTTAAGCTCGAGCGACGTATATTGATTCCCTCAATACACTCAATACCTTCTTTTACTTAAATCAAAAAAGGGATAGGTATAAAAAGCTACAAAGGTTTGAGTATTATTTAAAGCACTACATAACATACTATAAAACTATCCGTAGATAGTAAGTAACCATTCACATCAAATATGAAAACTTACCGCTAACTCAACTTTCAACCGGAAAGCTTCTAATGTGTTCGCATTCATGAGCTTATTATTTATTTATAACACCACTGTCCCTACTTAGAAACAATCAAATATGTATTTGGACCTTATATCCTCGGTGGAGTAGAATTTTCTTCACAAAACTCTCACAGTAGCAACATTATACAAATACTTTGTATATGGCTGTTGTACATTCGCAAATACAGAAGAATAATTAGAATGTGACGAATACCTTGTCAGTACCACATTTGTGTATCTCTAGACCGTACCGAGTACCTAGTATAGGATCTAAGCACATGAGCGTTTTGGACACTGCCAATTGTTAAGGGCTAGTAACACATGACTCATACGGGATCTGTACAGGTAAACAACCACTCATAAAACTCTTGGCAAAAAGTGTGCAGGGAAGAGAACCTTGGGACCTTCATTGTTTCATTGTAATTATTCAAATTCAAATTCAATTCAATTTTATTTATTCAGTTTAGGCTACAATAATTGAGCACTTATGAATGTCACTACGCCATCGGTTCGTAAGTCTACAGGGCGGGAGACCTTGTACTGAGAAGAACCGGCAAGAAACTCAGCAAGGGCATTTCTTTTCTCCCTTTCTCTTACAGCGTCCAATTAAAATATTGGAAAATGTCCTCCCTATCATAAAAGGACACTTTCCATTACAAACATAAAAAAACATGAAATATAAAGCACAAGCACAACATAACAAAGTATCTAATATAAACAAAACACAGTTTATGTATTCATCACTAAGGAATAATCAATGTCTTACAGTATTAATAAACAAAACAAAAAAGTAAGACTGAATACTAAGAATACAAAGAAGTTTGCAAGAGCAGACCAGCCTCCACAGGCGGCACCCGTTCACGAGTACGACACATGAATCAGCCATCGCTTCGCTCAACCATGTTTTAGGGAACATAACGACCCAACACACACGCCACCACCGCAGAGACACTTTGAGAGAGCATGAAACACTCAAGCAACTCCAATAAAACTTCGATTGTACTAGTTACAATGTGTGTAGTAAAGGAACAAAATATAAGAGGAGAAGATTGGAAGGTTCGTAATGCTTTACTACCGAGAAGCAACGGCAATAAACTCACTAGTTAATCTTTTATACATCATATAAAAATACAATATAGCCTTACACTAGGTAATAACATAATATACAATGTTTTAATTTAAAAAAAAAAATATTTGAAATGCCCCAATACAAATCAATTAAGTTCTAATTTTTCCAAGCATTTTTATCATTTATGTATTCATCTACTTTGTAATAGCTTTTTTTCATTAAACTATCTTTGACATATATTTTAAATTTATTTGAGGTAAATTAACCACATGTTCTGGAATTTTATTGTAGAAAAATATACTTTGTATTGAAGTTGTTCATTCTTCCGTGTACGGTGAAGTAATACTGCTGTTATTGTTTATACTTTTAATATACTATATTTAAATCTTATTGAATGTTGTGATTTTATATTATATCTTTAATAACATTAAACGAAACCTGTCAGAAACACACGACAGGTAATCAAATAAAATTTCTATTTGGAACCGTCATTCCAAAAGTTGGCGTTGACAATATTTTCTTGTACAATTTTACTCTTTGGGTTCCGAATAAATTTGTCCTTAAACTTATCCGGATGTCTGTAACAGATGTTATACCTTCGTGAATATTTTTCACAGAGCATATGAGGTTTCGAATGTTAATGCTAAACCATGACAGAAGTGCCTTGTGCCCTAGACATTAAATACATATAATAAGGTTTTTCAACACAAATAGTCAATAGAAAAAAGTGTTACTATATATATTATAATAAGTGATAATTTTTACCATTTAGAAAATCTATTTTATGCATTTTCCTTTTCTTTACAATAAAGCAGTTTTCAAACTGTATTGAACATTAAAATCAGATAACAACAAAATGGTCAAGATCATGTCGGGTCATTTGTTTAATAGTTTTCTGACTTCAAAATAAAGAGGAGGTTATCAATTCGTCGCCATCTTTGTTATTTTTATGTAAATCGATCTTAACGATTTTTACATATGTATGGAAAGGTCTACCTTCAGAATTGTTCTATTTAATTAAGGTACCAATCGGTCCAATAAAAATAGAGTAAGGCTAGAAAATGTTTTCAATTCCATAAATTGTACCTATAAGCTTCCTAGGTGATCTACTGAAGTACATATATTTAGTGTTGAATAAAAATACTGATTTTGTCAGTTCCGTTTTTACCGAACTCTTATTGTATCGTCATGTCTGTCTCCATCCGTTTGAGGTCACGTAGGGTTCCGTAGCCAGATAGTGAAAATCAAACCATTATAGTATCGCAATGTCCACACTTTAGCATAGTCATGATTTCTGTTTGTCCGTCCGTTTCATGGCTTTACGGGTTTTAAGGGCATATTTATAATAACAGAACTCTTGTTGTTTTTTCATAGCTGTCGATTATCCCGTTTGATGATTTTAGGATCCCGTTGCTAAATACCATAAATAAAACCCTTCTATCGTTAAGTTTCATCGTGTCCATCTTTTCGTTTGACAACTTAATTTAAAACGATATTAATATTTCATAAAAATAAACAAACTCCAAAAAGTAAAATACAGCTAATTTTATGATAGAACATTGAACTACCTACGTGCTTTTAGGGTTCCGTACCCAAAGGGTCCGTCTGTCACCAGGCTGTATCACATGAACCGTGACAGTTAGACAGTTGAAATTTTCACAGAAGATGAATTTATGTTGCCGCTATAACAACAAATACTAAAAAACAAAATAAAACAAATATTTAAGGGGGCTCCCATACAACAAACGTGATTTGTTATCTTATCTGCACAGAAGAATATCGAATATCGAATATTGACAACAGCAACAGGTAGACGCTTAAAATATTCACAGAATTTTAAGTATATGTATATATATATAGTCCCTTTAAAAATAAATAATTGACTGTTATTAATGGTGAGGAACCCTTCGTGCGCGAGTCCGACTCGCACTTGGCCGATTTTTTCGTCTTGTCTTTTATTTTCCAATCGACAATTTGTACCTATTTTTTCAATGCTTATATCAGTTTTACCGGCTTGGGTCAAATCTTGCAATCACAATTTCGATCACTTCCCTACAAGCTAGAACGCTTCAATTTTCAAGCTTGCTCAGAACCCGTTGACAATACAATAATCGTTAGTGAGCGTAAACATAACATTTGAAATTGGCCTTATATTTTACTTTTAAGTAGTATTTTTTTTTTATTTTACTCGTATTTTATTTACAAAATTCGTTTTGGTAATATATATTATGATTGAATATACCTTTAGTAGCCTTTATTTATAGTTTTATTTACAAGTTGGCCTTGGACGGTAAGGGCACATAGCAATCACACGCGTCCTGCATTAGTAATGAGTTCGAGACGGTTCCAAAGTTTCCTGAGCACATAGCTTCCGTCTTGCGTTCTTTCTACGGTTTTGTTTAGAAATAAGATTTAATTATTGTTTGGTAACTGTTTCTTATTTAATTTAACCACAAATAAGTTTCCAAAATTTATTAGTAATTATTATTTTAATACTTTGTGTGTATTTTAGTTAGGGTTCCTTAGCCAAATGGTACGAAGTAATCCTTAAAGTAGGTGTTAAGAATCAGAAATATTTTGTTTGCAAGAAATATTATGGTATGTATGTGCATTACGGATGTTTGAAAACCAGTGCCTTAAGCGATTGTATGAATATTTTCATTCTTTTAAAAATACTATTTTTACTACATCATTATAATCGAATATAAAATACCTTCAGTTAGTAATAGTAGGATTGTATTGCAGTCGGTTATGACAATATTTTATTACTGTAATTTGATGTGTTATATTAGGTTAGGTATGTAATAATTAACTACGCAACATTTCACTTATTTATTTATAAGTAAAGTAGGAAACTACTTAAAAGTTTTACTGGTAATTATTATTACCAGTAAAACTTTATAAAGAATTTTTTTATTCAATGTTGATACTGCATATTTTACAATATATTGATGTACATTGCTGTAAATTGTAAAACATTGTTGCATATTTTGTTCTTTGGTAATGGTTATTCTTGTACCATGGGATGTGTTCTGAGAAATTATTCGAAATGATGCCCACGGCTACTTTCTACCATCGCACCGCTCGCCATCGGCAGGGAACTCATTCTCACACTTTAGAACCTAAATGGTCGCGTACAGTGCGGTTTCAGAGAAACTTTCTCCCGCGAACGCTTAAGTTGTAGAATGAGCTCCCTGTCAAGGTTTTCTCTAAAGATTACGGTATGGGGTTTTTCAAGAAAAAAGTTATTAGATATTTGAAGGGTCGGCAACGCGCGAGTGTTACCCCTGGTGTTGTAAGCATCCATAGGCGGACCGTTAGCTTGTAGGCCACTTTAGTGGTATAAAATATCTTTTATATTAGATACGCAATAGCTGTATATTCTATAACTGTGTTGATGTAACTTTTAATAGCTACCAAATTATCTATGTACTTAAGTTATCCGACAACCTGGTGTGCAGTTTGTTAGACGTCAAAATGTGTTTGAATGATGTTTATCTGAAACATCGAATAAATAAATAAATAAAAGCAGATTGGCTTTTTGAAATCACACGTGGAGTTTACTGTATTAAAATACTAATATATGATTTCCTAAACCGTTCCATGTCTTCTTAAACCTACAGACACGGGCCTCTTCTTCGTGAAAGGGAATTGACGAAAGTTTTTAAGTTAGTAGCCATCCGACTGTCAGAGTTTTAAAGGCTTCTGACATGGCTTAAAGACAGATATAATGTGTGTCATGTGAACAGCCAGGACAGAATAGATTGACGTGCACTCCGAAGGCCGTAAAAACTCAGAAAAAAGTACCATTATATAGCGGTTGGACCTCGCATATCGTTTCCTATAAACGAATGTAAATGGGCCGCGTTCTACTCAAAAACAGATGATTGCTTTTCTAGAACTTGTCATGCAATTATAGAAATTCAGCGACGTACATGCAGGTTGACGAACAGTGACATCAGCCTTAAAAGGTGTAATAATAAATAGAATTAAAAATTTCGCACTCATATTTCAATGTAAATAGTAAAAGCTTTGTAAATATTTGACACGTTCGTATATTCATGTGAGCAAAACAACACCGAAGTTGTGTCTAATCTCAGATTAAGGGAGCCCAACGTCGCCGGACTCGCTTATGGGACCATCAAATATGCATTCGCTGTAGTAAAGTCCCTTTTTCAGATGAGAAAGTTTCTGAAAAGCCCTGCGCGTCGATGGTATGGGGATGTCCGTTACATCTTCATCTACTCAAAAGAACCTTCAGGGAGCTTTTGATAAAAAGTTTTACTGGAATTATATTTAGGGCAGTTGGATTTTCTAAAGAAAGACTTTTACGTCATGAAAATTTACAAAATTTGTTACTAATTTTTATGATAATGTGAGAAAAATTTCTTATTCGGAAGGATAGGGTTTGATATGGTTTGTTACGATTTTCTTTTTTTGAGTAGGTGGTACACGAATATGAAAATAGTTGTGACTGATTAATAAAACCATAAGAGAGATACAAATAGTTAGTTAAAAGTTCATAATGTTTTTTTTTAACATATTAATCTTATCAGTGATATATTTGTTACATAGGATGTATGCTAGCTAATAGTTGCTTCTAAAATGTACACCTGAGATCAATAGTAACTCAAGAACTTTTAATGCATATGTATATTTAAACTAGCCACCGACATCTCATACATACATATGTTTGTATAATACCACTAATTAGGAATTGCGTGTCCAAATCATAATATGACATACTTAAGTATGGGTTACATTATCAGCATTCATGTAGTATATTTCTACGAAATATTTTCTATACCCTACCTGCTCTTAAATAACTCCCTTATTGCAACCCTTAAAGCACACATCCGGGTCAATTGCTTGGGGTCCGGTGAGTAAACAGGTTAACCGCTATCGTACTCGTATATTCGTACAACAGTACTCGTCCGGAATTCTCTTAAAATAAGATGTTTCGTACATTTACACAAGTGGGATGTCGGATATATCATAAAATGTTTACCGGATAATAATTTCCTTCTAGAAATAACTTTTTTCTGCAAGTAGGTATATATACTTTATGTTTTTTACGTTTGAAAAATTAATGGAACCAAAATCGCAACGCTTTTATGACCATGTGCCTCGATTTTATAATCTTTGTTACTATCCGGGATCTAAGCTATAAATTTCTATAAAAAAACTATAATTTAGTTTCATACTCTACGACTTTTACTATTTAAATCTGAATATTATAAATAAAGGTCTTATGTTTTATATCTTAACTTTCTTACTATAATGTGGGAGTTGCCGTAGGAATCCTATGCCGATAACCGAACCGCCCACAAAATCTAGTGACAAATATATTTGCTTCCAATATTCAAAAAAATCTAAATACGAATAACAAAAAAATGTAATCGCTCGTGTTTTTATCATAATCCAACATTTTGAATTGCCTTCAGCAAAGCGTGTTGAATTTCCTCCAAATGAAAAAAATAATATTTATACATAGACTTAAATTATGTAGCAAACAAAAGTACAGTATACTAGACAAAAGTAGCTCGTTCATTGATATAAATAAGGCTCAAAGGTACTGGAAATAATACTTGGGTTTCTGAAGGCTGAAGGAATACCGTTCTCGGTGAATAGGAAATTAGATCTCGATTGAACACAAACGGAAGCAATATTATAATGGGATGGATTTTCATAAACAAAAACGAAACAGATTTTTTCTTTTGTTTTTTACAAAGGCAAGGCAAAGGTACGAAATTAATTTGTTTTCAATCCATAGCTTATAGACAAATAAATTAAATATATTATTATTTTCTTTTATTAAAAATATCTTTTATTAACTAAAGTTTAATTAAAAGCACTATCAAGATATAAAATCCAATCAACGGTTCATATGGAACTCGTTAATACCTACATATAATACTATACAGGAGTATATCTGAATATGTTTATTTTGAATAAGTAACAATAAATACTTCTTGACATAACGCAGAGCGCCACTTGCTTCCGTACTAAGCCAGATGTGTACTTCTCCTTTAGTTAGGTAAAATACTTTTTTGTAGGTACATACATATGTTCAGAACATGAATACAGTGTAAGTTTTTAAATTTACGTGTTCTATTACAAATTTAAAAAAAATAAAACGGAATTAAACGCGTCATTTGGCAGAATACCTTTTTCCCGACGTTTCGGCTGGGTTACACCATCCTTGGTCACGGGTAGATGGAAAAAGGCATTTTACAAAATAACGACGCGTTTAATCCCGTTTTATTATTTTTAAATAAGTAATGGAACGCGTAAATTTAAAAACTTATATTCCAGTAGTAATGTAATGTTTTTCATACTTACTGAAGACAAAGTTTGTAAAATTGCACAAAAAGAAATATGCCAAAAAAAGAGATATAAGAAAAACGTCTTGTTTTCAATTCCCTGTGACCTGATTTCAGAAATGAATATTCAGAAATTCATTCTAAGTCACTGAACTGAATGGGGGCCTCCCCCGAAATTAATGGCGAGGCTATGGAAAA
The DNA here is from genome assembly GCA_946406115.1 of Apoda limacodes. NCBI lineage: Eukaryota > Metazoa > Arthropoda > Insecta > Lepidoptera > Limacodidae > Apoda > Apoda limacodes. Next base: position 4,237,244 of record OX291544.1, read on the forward strand.
ATATTTTTATCTTTATTTGATCCTACGTAATAAAGGAAGATTAATGTTTCATGTTCGAAATGAGAAAGCTCAATATGTAAGTGATATTCACAGGCGATGTGGATATTGGGAAAAGGTATGTTAAAAGATATACAGGTCAGTCGTAGGTGAGGAATGAACAAAAAGCGCTTACCATTCAGAGAGTCAGTCTTGACGAAAAGGAATATAGTATTTAGGTATTTTTAAGTTACAACTTCAATAGTAGAAGTGAATACTGACGGACATTAGTACTACCGACTGATTTCTAACTAACTTTTACAATAATAAAACAGTTAATGTTATAATATGATATAATATTTTTTGGACCCATCATACAGCGCCATCTGGTCCCAAACAATACATATAATACATACAAATACTTACATACTTTTTTTTTGTAAATACATACATATCATATACATATAAATACACCCAAAAACACATTTTTTTTTCCAGTGCGAGAATCGAAATTAATGCACAGCAGTCGGCCACACTACCAACTGGCTACGAGGGAGTCATATATAATGTTAGTTATATATCGAGCTCACCATTTCTCCAGTTCCTAAAAACTTTATGATCGGTTAAGACTCAATTAATACTTTTTATTATTTATTTATATTTCTAACTTTTAAGTTGAGTGTAGTTTGTCTACAAGGTTATTGCAGGACTTAGGTAGCTTTATAAATGTCCCTTACGTCGTAAATTACCAGCTTTAAATAAATTAGCGGTAAAAAAAGAATCTAAGACGAAGTTATATACCCCACTACTACATCCTGACGAACTACAAGAAGTAAGTCAGGATTGGGGAGGGGAATTATTATGTAATAATGAAAACCCAAAAAAGAATAAAATAAAGTAAAAAACATCAATCAGTAATCAAAAATACCTAAGTTCAGTTGAGTAATCTCTATATATCTCTCTATTAAAATATCATCAATATCATGTTATTATATAATATAATAAATTATTATGAGTATTTACTTGTTTAAAGTAAAATGTATAAGTTGAAATATTTCTCTAGGAGGTAGATGTAGTTTCAGAAGTACTACAGATAACTGCTATTATATGCGGTAGTTAGGAATTGAAGTAACACACTTGACAAACACCTGCAGCTGGCTCCCACATCCAACATTTATCACAAACTGCGCCAGAAAGGAGCCTGGCTTCATTATATGCGACGACGCGACAAATCCGTATGCAGACTTCACGGAACTATTCTGTTAAACAAAAGCCATGCAGATACAGTAAACGGGCCGTTCTAGGTATTGTGTAGAATACGCAGTAGGTAGACCATGTAGCATGTTAGGTTATTAGGTTTAAGTTTTTCTGTTCGATTTATTAAAGTCACTTTATACTTATAAAAGACTACGAGATTTAAAATTTAGAACGGGTATCAAAGGCGAAAAAAGTTCGGAAGCCTGATGGGCTAAATTTAGTGAAAAAGAAAAGATAGAAATAACCAGTTGGAAAAAGGTTAAAATTACCACAAATACAAGTACAAGGATTAAACAATGGTTAGTAGGTGATCTGTCAAAACCTCCAATAAGTATAATAACTGATCAATAATAACGATACATCAACTGTAACGGTACGCATACCGTTTAATGTAAGAAAGTGGTTTTGAACCACCTTACTGTTTCGTCGATCAACATACATGATCAATTAAATCATTCTTCGGGGTACCAGTTGTACTGGTACACTATCTAAGCACTCATTATAAAATAAGCTTATTATTGAGATGCCAAAGGTAAGGTGAACCCTAGAAGGATCATCAATTTTCCATCGCGTTGCCCAGGTCTCCATCGAAGGTTCGCAACCTTGAATTTTCCTACCTCCCAGACGTCTTTTTTTATTAGTGATTATTATAAGGCAGAGACTGTATTTATAAATGTAAATTTTAATTGTAAATAAGTGTGAAATAAATTCTCCATTCAAATACCATGAGCCTAAGTTTTTCTATCTATCTATATCCTTGTCTCGCTAAAAGCCTCAGCTCACAATAAGGCACTGGCTTGAAAACCATATCTGTCACGCATTAACAAATACTATTAAACCAGAAAAAAACATGATGAAAAGAATACCTGGAAATATAAAAAGTTGTAGTTATGCATGCAATTCCACCTTTGTTGCTGAACTACATTGAAAATATATTCCCAAAATCAATATTGCATTCAAATTATGGTTTCAAATCGTAACTACATTGTGTTCCTCATTTGAATCGGAATAAGCAAGCGCAGTGTGAAATGCGGCAATTACATCAAGAGCACCCTGTCACACATCCTGCTAGCGCTCTTCTGTAGGTTAGTGATGTGCGGTGTTCCACCTGCAAACTCGGAAAAATATTTTTTGATTTTGTTTTAGACTGTAGTTTTTCATATATTTTCTGTAATTATTTCATAATTTATATCAAATTATGTCAAAATGAATACGACACGCTTGCATACATTGTATTTTAGACACTTTCGTTTAATGCGTTATACCAATTATAAAAAAAATCATTTTTACTGTTATAATGTAAATCACTAAACTGAAAGTTGTCAGTTGGTTGGGTTATTGGCGTAATGCTCCCCTGGTCGGAGACTAATCCTTGCTAGGAATAGCGAAAACATATGTTGTTGTATATAGTAGTATATACAATATGTGCCCGAAACCTGTAAGTCCTTTAAATTTCCGTCTGACAAATCTTCGAATCTAGGAAAAATTTTTTTTTGTTGTCTGGATCTCCTTTGAGTTTAAGAATTTCTAACAATAAGTAAATAGTACACAATCAGTGTATCGACACGCCGATTCTATGATACAACATCACTAGATTCGAGCTCTTAGGTGCCCATCTCAGTGCTAGTCCGTGCTCAGTGCTCAAACACGGCTGCGGTCTAATGACCCGAGCACAGAGACGTCTCGGGAGTGCATGTTGGTGCTCGACTAGATTGCGACTGCACTTTATGTGGTACTTGCATATTTTTGTACAAACTCTTGTTGTGAAATGCTGACAAGCATTTTACGTCAGATAATGAGATAAAACAAAAGTTAAAATGGGTTTAAAATATGTGCAAACCCTCCCAAATAAGATTTCTAAACGGATAAAAACAAATTATGTAAAATATTCAAAACACGCCCATCCAACTCCTACTTGCCCACCTATTTCACCTTTATTGTAATCCAAAACCCACTTTATTAAAGCTATTCCGAAAGATGTCTATAAATCTTAGAGCAGAGATAAAAGTCGATAAATAGGCTTACCTACGCATAAACCAAACTATGCCATCCCACGCTTTCAAGATAATAAAATTGATACCAAAGCACACACTGCCGCAGATAAGGTCCTAATTGGGTTATAACTAAAGACTTGAGCAAATATTTACCTGTTTGACTAACAAGAGAAAGAGATTTTTTCGTTAACGAACTAGGCAACTTTTTACTATCCTATTAAGTCGACATTTCCAAACCTAGTTTAGATGCAATTGTGGACTTATTTCCTTCGGAACGTCCAGATCCTTAACCTTTTGTATGTACTTTTAGAAACAAAAGTTACCATTAGATCGCAATATACATAAAATTGTACCGCGATATGGTTTCGTTGGCGACCACTGATAAGGATGTCCATAACTTTTAGCAAAAACTAGAACTTGAATTTGATCCCCCTTCTCCATTTCGTGAGATATCATGAAATTTGGCTCGACACCCGGTTAAGGTCCGTCCCTCTAATCCTATCGTTAGTGTAGATACGTTTAGAGGATACAATTTGCGGCTCCTCGCGCGCTCCTTCTATTTGTTTTGGACATTTACTGATCAAATACTGTGAAATTTTGTAGGCATGATCTCAAACCTGTGGTTTTCCAAAATCCTAAAAAATGTTTTTATTAACTTTTAATCTTATTCAAGATCATTTGTATGATAAACTAGAATCCTGTATAGCTTTTCAACTTTATAATTTAATAGAAAACTGGCACACTGCAGACCTAGATATTTATTCCTAGAGCACGTTTTCAAAATTTCATGGCATTTGATTGGTAAGTCTCAAAAATAAGTGGGAAATTCTTTTGTATAAAGCACGCTGCGGGGTACCGCGAATCGTATTCTTTTAAGCTGTGCTTGATTGGGTTGGATATATTTAAAAATAACTTCTTAACAAAAAAAAAACAACCGTCTTCAAACAGATAAAAATAACTATTTATTGCCCAAAAATCTGATCTGAGTTACAGTTCGAAGTAATTCGATCTGATTTTTGGAAATAAGTAATTATTTTTACGAGACAAAAAAGCTCGTACACTAAAAACATCGATACTCGTAATAAAATTTCATGAAATCATCAACATAAAATGCGTTTCACCAGTTCCAAATTAACACCTATTTTTTTTTTGAACAAAAGTTAAAGTTTTAAATTCACAACATTAATATGAGATTACCTCGGAAGTATACCATTTTGAATAAAAAAAAGAATTTTTAAAATCCGACTAAATATGACGGAGTTATCCCCGAACATACATAAAAACATACAAACATCCGAATTAAGAACCTCCTTCTTTTCTTAAGTCCTTTAAAAAACATAACTTACTACTTTGTTGGGTTCGCATGTAACTGAGATAATTATTATTGTGTAGGATTTGGCAATATTTAACAGTTTTCTCGCAATTATACACAGGGTGAGATTCTGCTAGACCCCGTCTACGCCTCACGTAATTTATGGACGCCCCTAAATCATATATAAATTAGAAGTGCAGAGAACTGTAAAGTTTTATGCAATTATACAAACGACACCTGTTGTGATTCCGGCCAGGAATAAAATTAAATAAATGTGCAAAATACAAAGTACGTATAGGGCGCGCAAAAGTTGTTGTTAAAAATGTATAACGTATTCTAGACCAAACAGCAGCCAACTTATGGGACAACTTCCAGAAGTGAGAGTGAGCCCTTTTAATCATCTGGATTAACGCTTATGTGAGTCAAAGGACGCGAATCAGGCACGCTTCCACTTGCGCCAAGACAGTTCATGTAACTCTTCTAAATACTATACAACAACATATAATAAGTTTTCATGGAAACCCCGGTGCGCGAGCCAGACTCGCACTTCGTCGGTTTCTTTTATTTAAGTTGACAATTTCGTCTTAATTTTCCATATCACCGGAACGGTTTTTGAGTTAAATATACCTTCAGAATATTTACAAATTAATCAGCCTAATATATTTTTAAACATACGACATATGCATGCTTTATGTATATTTATATATATATATATATATATATATATATAAGATCTGTTTTATATGACCTAATGTTAACATATTTACAAAACTAGGCACCTAATTAGGTATAGCTGAATGGTAAAAAACATCGTTTCAATTATTATTCTTATTAACATTTAAATCCCATTACAATCTTTAATTCCTGAAAATTTACTACGAAATAATAGACATATCAAAAGATCAAAACTAACTCGGAATTTGTAAGCCGGTAACAGGATGTGACCAACATTTGTAAGCCGGTAACAGGATGTGACCAACATTCTGTACTTGTGACTTTCCAAACTGTTTATTGACTCGGTGTTGCGATGTCGGAGAAGTGCTCGAATAGCGTCGACACATTCATCGTGGTACAGCAGAAATACGAGACCGATGGCTTCAAATTTCACGATATAAGGACTGTAAGATCAAAATTGATACCTTGCTGGCTAAAAACTTCGATGGTAGCAATACCATTTCGATACTGTTTTCGCACAAGGTTTTAAACAATCGGGTACAGTGTCTCAACTTTTTTTTATTATTGAAGTTACAATTACGGTCTTTTACACTATACAAGTGACTAACTAATGCAAGATTCATCAATGTCTAAACCAAATTTGTTCATGCAAACAAATAAGTGGTCAAGTATACCTATTTTATAGCTACTCTATGCTACCAGATGGGTAAGGCTTCACAAGCCTGGATCGTCACAAGATGAAGACTACAGAGGTATTTCCATGCTTTCCCGTGAAGTAGGCGTTATATTTGTATGTTTATGTACAATAATAAATCTTGTTAGATAATAGGAATGATTACGACCCAGTAACATCCTTTTCATAAAATGAAGTCGTAAAACCACAATTTTATACGTCGTAGAGTAAAATAACAATACCGCTGCTCTTCGCGTCTCTCGCTTCATTGTTCAACGAATAAATAAAAATATTGCTTGTTGCGAAACTGCGCATTTCAATTTCCGCGAGTATTTTTCTGCATTTGTAGTGTTCCAGCATCCATTACGGGTGCAGCTTACAATGAATAACATATGCATTGTAAATATTCGTATTTAGTGCTCTACTTTAAACTTTTATAAGATCCCTTACCATTTGTTTGATGGTATTTTGACGAAGTTAAAATATAAGTAGACAAGAAAATTAAATCACAGGTAAAATAAAATTCTAGCTTTCTATGTTGAATGGTTGTATGTAAGACACGGCGGCTTTTTTCAAGACTACCAACTGCGGCACTGCGGCAATTTCATTGGCAAGTTGTACTACATGTATATACTCCCGACCACTGCGGACCAAATAATAAATTAAAAAAAATAAAGTCAGGTGGCGACTAGCACGAGCCGTTTGGTTATATTTTTGAGTAATATGCCAGAATCGAATGGCAACTAAATAATTCACATCTAACCTAAAGATATACTCGTGTGCCCAGCGAGCTGCCAGAGCGATTGCACAATCTAATCTAATATAATAGATATTTTATTTTATATTCAAATAACTCATATCTGAATAGTCGGATAAAACGTTTCTATGAAAGCTATGCATATTGGTCTCATCTATTGGGATTCATGATTACCATAGATGTAATAAAAACCATACTACTTGTAGTAGGATACGCAGGTCCCGCCGCAGTCGACATACTCTACAGATTAAAGAGAGATACTATATTTATATACTATATATAGATATAGTACCTCTCTTTAGTCTGATGGACATCTGCACTAGTAGGTACGTCGCTGGGTATTATAATTTTTTTTTTTTATTATTTATTTTGTTTTTTTTTCCAGACCATCCAACTTTTATTTATGATTGTTAGGATGCCAACAACGGTATTATATTTAAGTTTGTATGTTCTCTTTTGAACCATGGTAATCAGACTACTTAAATCTGCATAAAAAATAGGTTATGACGAATTATAAAAAGTATCTGCCTTCAGCATCATACGACCTGAATGTTAGGGCACGGCCTACTGAGGGTGATTTTTATTTGGGCGAGCAAGCGGATAAAGTAGGCTTTTCCACGCAGATTTAATCAGAATTTAAACGACAAAGTGAGCCTTTTCGAACCAGTTAGATAAAAAAATATTTATTTCTTATCTTAGTGGTCACACCGCAAATGCAGGTAATACATTAGTTTCTATCTATGAACGTATGTCTTTAAACAAATTGAGAACCTGATTTTGTCAAGTCGTTTAAAAATGGTTGTAACTGCATATTTATAAATATCATTTCTGAGTTTTACAATTGCAATTACTTAAATAAATTCAATACAAAATTAACAAAAAAAAGCAACATTTATGATATCATTTGATGCCAAGGTTTACTTTTAAAAACATCTTGAGGTTATTTATACAATTGATGAAAACGTTTCTATGCCTCAGTATATTACATAATTTATTTTGACCTTTTTGCTGTGTTTATTCTTCAAATATAATAATAACAATGTTTTGATAAGAATAAGATTAGATGAGATAAGAAAGTTTTGCTAATAACAAATTACAACACAAATAGATATGTGTAATTCTTATACGAGTAATAAATCATTTATTTTTCATACAATTTGAGTCAAAATATGAAGGTTTACTCAATTAAGTATCAACAAAGACATCAAAATATAAAAAAATTAACTGTAACTATAACGGTTCATGAGACACAGCCTGGGGACGGACGGATGGGCAGACAGACGGAAAGCGAAGCCTTAGTAATAGGGTTCTTAATTACCTCTCAGGTACGGAACCCTAAAAATTAAGTAGTCAACAAAGACATCACAAGATAGTAAATTAAGTAGACAACAATGATATTAGAAGTCTTACTATATTACATGAAATTTGTATAATTTATGGCCTTTTAGTTCGTGCTATGGCACTTTTCTATGGTCTTGTGTAAGCATGCTGATAGACCATCAACATCTTTGCTTCTACATTATACCGAATGAAATTAGTGCAACGTTATAGTTATAGGCTTTAGTAATATATATATATAATACACACATACGCTCCACCAGATTTTACAGAAGACAGAGGAGTACAATCGGTCTCTTTGCGTAGCGTGCGTGGACTATGAAAAAGCCTTCGATTCTATTGAAACCCGGATGGAGTTTCATTGACTTTCGGTTTGTATAACAGATTTACGATGTCTGTCCGACTACAAGACCACACTTAACCAATCCATCTGCAGAAAGGTGTGAAACAGGGAGATGGGAGAAATAGTAATCATGGCATAATCGCTGGTAGACCAAGGCACGATGCTTGGAGACTAATAGGTCCAAATTTGAGAAAAAGGATAATCGAAGAATTCAGCTCGGTTATGTAGCGTTCGGTAAACTACGCAACATCTTGTAGTCCAAAATACCTCAGTATCTAAAAACGAAAGTCTACAATCAATAAGTCTTGCCAGTGATGACATATGGTACAGAAACGTGGTCTTTAACTGTTGGCCTCCTAAATAAGCTCAGAGTCACGCAGCGAGCTATGTGAAGCCCTATACTTGGTGTTTCATTGCGTGATAGAATCCTCACTAAAGAACTAAAGTGACCAACATAGCTCAAACAGTTGACAAGCAAAAGTGGCAATAGGCTTGGCTCGTAGAACTGATAACCGATGGGGAAGAGGGAAGAAAGGCTCTCGAGTGGTTTCCTACCAGGTGGACACACAACCTGGTTAAAGACGCAGAAAGGAAGGTTACTTTATTAAAGAGCTCATTATTATCATATGTCATTGCATAAAATATATATATTTACACAAAAAAGTATGTTTAAGACCAGACAGGGCTGTGTTTCATGTCCAAAAATCTTTATTTATTACCTATCTTCTTTCATTGCTAATGAATTATCGATAAATTAAAGGGGAAGTACATTATTATAGTTTTAATACATTTTTAAAACAAATATATCCAAAATATAAAGTTTAAACATATATATACAATAATAATGTCGGTTATGTAATAAAGTTCCGTTCCAGTAGTATTTCCTCAAGAAACCTATATCAAAGGCATTAATTACTTAGCCGTTGGACATTGCTGCTTGATGGTGGTACAAATAAGAAGAGACAAGAGGTCTCAAACAAAAAAGAAATTGTAACTCATCTATGGAACGAACTTTCTTAAAACCGAACATTGACAACTAAAGAGATATATTATCAAGTTTTATTAAATTTCGGACTGGCGGAAAAATTACTCAAACTATTTTTATTATTGTCAATATAATTAGTTTTTTTTATTCGCATGTTTGAGAAAAGTACTATACAAGCCTTGGCAACTAAGCAAAACCGGACTCTGTGATGCGTGCCTCGGCTGCGTTTGTGGGCCGCGGCAGTAATGTACTATTAATCCCAACTAATATTTAATTGCGTACGTCCGTTTGTTATAGATTTACGTCGCGACAGCGCAGACAATTGATCTGATGTTCAACACAAACTTAGTTGAAGGGACGGAGAAGGGTAAAGAATAGAATTATTTTTAGCCCGATCGAGAGCAAGCCGTACATCGCAGCGACGGCACCACAGTAACAGCGACGGCACCACAGTAACAGCGTAGCCGCCTGAAACTGATTTAATTTGGTTTCCGGGTAAGTCTGATAACAAACGTAAAGGGAACCCTTTTAGCTTCATTACGTCATTCCATCCGGCTTTCCTTTCTCCGCAATTGAAACGTTTAATTTTTAAATGGCATAAAAGCTTTTATAAAAATATGTAAATGACGGAGTAAGAAACAATACAATAACTATAGTGTTTTTTGTCATCTTACAAACGATAAATATTAAAATTATAAATCCCTGCAGATTGACGAAAACGCTACCGCTACATCTTATGACTGAATAATTGCATAAAGGCTTCTACGGAGCAAGACCACAAATGGATGAAGTCCATTTAATCTGCTAGGTTTTAATTGCTCCACCTTTCGATTCGCCGCCTGAAACTACTGACCGTTTATTGGAGTTAAGATTTATTGACGGCTTTGACCATTGCTGTCGTTTTCCATCGCCTTTTTAAGGTTCCGTAGCACCAAATAGACATTTTCAACAAAAATAATTTAAACAAGATAGGTTAATAAGTTTTAGTAATATCCGTTTTAAGCGCCCGCTAATTTAAATTTGACGACCTCAAAAATAACTTTGTATTTCACAACATAATTTTAAAAAAATTATGAAATATCTACGTACTTATTTTGACAATAAGATAAAATTGGCATATTGAACTAATACCTTTTCTAGTGTAAAATATTATAGTCGGAGCGGCCGCCTCTGCTATGCTGGCTTACTAAAAGTAACAGACTCAGTCAGTTCTGACGTAGTTGTTCAAAGTCCATTATTTATGTACCCAAGTACTACAGATACTTGGACAGCTTCACTGCACCCGATCTTGACAACACTTGCTATAAACATCTTTTGTTTGCAAAGCAGAATTTCTTGACACGTGGAAATTTACTAGATACTTAAAATGTTAATGGATGGACGCTAATGCCACTATTTGGGCATCTTAAAGTTTTCGTTTGACAACCCAGCTAATCACTACAATAGAACCAACAAGTAACTATATGTACCACTCAGCACAAACGGCTGCTGCATACACCCCCAAACAAACACAAATCACTTTTGTAATTATAGCATTGAATCTACCATTTTAGATTTGTATTTCCTGTTTAAAAATTAAAAATATCCACTAATTAATTTTTAATTCGTTCCGCAGAGGTATGAGTGGCGTAGGGAAACACATGCGGCAAATTATCAAAATATCCCTGCAATTTATTTATTAATATAAACGGTCCTGTGTTGATTTTTTAATAGCTTCGATTCAACGAGGGCAGGGAGGGATTCAGCACATTTATTTATGTAGTCCCTAGAAAAATGTTAAAGTCATGATCGTTGCTATTTTTTATCAGCGAACAGGGTAACGGTACCCTCGTCACTGGATTTATGTAATTTTTACCTTTTGCGTTGGTTAAAAGGGTAAGGGTAAGAGGGTCAATAAAGGTTATCAACATCACAATAATTATATGATGTTATTTGACAATGTGTCACGTTTTAGACAACATACAACGTTTTTACAGTCATCAAAAATATAGTTTAAAACTATTATAAAAACATATGCTACTGCCATACCGTTCTACGGCTCCCCGGCTCTACGGCATTATTATTTTGAAATTTATCTACAGAGCCAGATTAAGGCAGCCAAAAAGTGGTTTAAGTTGAAGTACCTATATGAAAGTTCAACATATTTAGTATAAATTTTATTTGAAAATGTAGTATTTATAAATATTATAAATAGATTTTAACAAAAAAAGTCAATTAAGTTTCTTCTAATGCATGGGCGTGAAAGTTGGGATTTAGGTTAATTATAGGTGTTCTTAGACAAGTGAATGTTTGCAATTTATATTTTTCATAATGCCAGTTGTATTACTTTTGAAAATAACGTGAAACATTGTAAACTCACGGGGTGTTTATTTTTACAGAAACAAAAATAACTTAAGAACGCTGTTGGGTCGGTACTTAAGAATATAATGTCTATGCTTCTGCCTATTTCATGTAATAGGTTGAGTATTGACGCGATTTTTACCCGTACTTTTTAATTCTTTAAAACTGTGTACAAGTAGCGAAAGTTTAAAAGTATTACTGCTGCTTATGTCACCTAGATACCTATTAAATTCTTTTTTTTGTCTTCGTCTCTGTGACCACCCTATGTTTTTTATCTGACCGTTTAGAGGACTCGCGGGGTGACACGCGCTAATGTCCAAAAATATTTATTAGTATTTGTTATTTATTAAAGTTATTGTTGCATAGTTTTTCAGTTAACGCAATGCTTCTTTACACTTTATTGTTTTAATTGTAAAGGCGAAATCGTAGCCAGATAACATACGTATGAATGTGAAAAAAATCAGTTAAATGCGTGGTTTTCGAGTGATTAGCGTACAAACGATTACAAAAACAGTCAGACACACACAAAATAAATCGCAATGTTTATCATAATGCAATGCACACCTACTACAAGTGTGTTCAAAAATGCCATATAAAACGCGTGAGCATAAATCATTAGCTATTACTTGCACACGCATTACGTTCCATTACTCATCGCGTCGTGTAATTTATGATATTTCATTTGAAGAGAGTATCTGCCGTAAGTTGGTCGTTGAAAATTTTGGAACAAAAACTGTCCGCTCCTACGGGATAATCCATCATAATTACACCGATCCTCCCACGTGTGTACAATATTGTATTAATTAATATTTGTAGCGCATTTCTCTGTTATTGGGGAGAGCCCGGTGTACGTCCATATGTCTCCAATTACTTGTCGTCTCTAATAACCGTGAGAAGTGATTAAGTTGGAGCTTGATAAATGTTCAAGTTGTTAACCTAAGCGTTCTTTGGTAAAAAATGAAGTAAATTATTATTAATTGTGTAAGTTCTTGGGGAAGTAAGTTCCCGATAGAAGTGAATATAATTGGTAATTTAGACAAAGGGTGACATGGAAGCTTTACTGCGTAGTAAATATTTTGTATCCTAAGACGTCATGTATAGAACATGACGTCTTTAGAATGTAAACTGTAACCATACATGTAACAAAATCTAATAGTGGGTCAACTTGGCCATTCGTTTAAGGAACGAGGAGTGGTATAAGGTGGAGAGGCACGTTCCTTTTTTTCATTTCATTCATATCTACACTAAACATTGGATAAGAAACGAGTCTGTGCATTTAGCATCAGTTTTTTTTCCGAATTCTTCGTAGCATCAAAGTCATTACTAAATAAAACCAAACTGTACAAATTAAATATATCTAAACAAGATTGTAATCCCGCAACTGAAATGACTTTAAATAAATTTGTAAAATATTTTTTGAATAATGAAACGCTAAATAGTTTAAGTAATCTGTGGTATCTGAACCAACGTCATATTGTTCTCCATATCTGATCAGATATCAGCTCCTACTTCGGGTAGGGTTTTATCTGGTACGTTATCAGCCTCAGATGCAATCACCCCAACAGCTTCGGCTTTCATTTGCTTATCTTAAACCTAAGATAAACACTTAGTTAGTATTTTATAGCTTTGATCATGTAAAGTAATATATTTAAATACTAACAAATTGTATTTAACTAAACAACATTTATTTTCCCCTTCTGATTATTTAAGCTTTACTTAGCTTTGCCACAGCAACGATTTGTGAATTTGATAGGTAGGTAGTTGAGTATTTATGAAGTCAAAAGTTTATTCTATTTCGTAATAAATAAAGAGCCTGTCCGTCTGTCCATGGAAGTCCATAGACATGTATAGATTATATTACACATTATCGAATTAAAATATTTTTTTAGCCAAATTTATATAAAACCCAAAAATATTCAGAGAAACTTACTTCCGCCAACGCTTGGGTTATAGAATGAGCTCCCTGCCAAGGTTTTCTTTAGACTATAATGGGGTTCTTCAAGACAGAAGTTATCAGATATTTCAAGGGTCGGCAACGCGCGAGTGATGCCCCAGGTGTTGCAAGAGTCCTTAGGTTACTGTGACCGCTAACAATCAGGCGGACCGTAAACTTGTTTGTCACCTTAGTGGTATAAAAAAAGTTAAATAAAATATTAAAAAATATACTTATTTCGGGTTATGTCTATGGGCAGCTTTAAAAATTATGCCGAGATGCTACTAAGTTTACGACTATGGCCTAAGCCACTTATCTCTAAGGAGAGGCCCCTGTGGTATGGACAATTTAATAGTTATTTTTATTTTTTATTTTTTTTATTTATTGGGGACAACCAACAATTACACAGTAGGTTATACTTAACTATACTATAAGGCATATTATCTAGATATTTATCTTTTATTTATAACAAAAATAAACCTATACATATTCCTATATATACATATAAATTTAATTACGTTTTTAAAACTATCCTGTAAATGTAAATGTTAATCCTTATCTTATTAACAATCAATGGCAGCTAAATCATAAAACGGAGAACTTATGTGTACTTGTACTTGTACCTACTTGTAGTCCAGAACATAAAAGTGAAGATAAAATCAAGTGTCAAAGATAAGCCACATTAAAGAGTCGTTAAATTTCGACCACCAGCCGCAGTTACTTCCTTTAGAATGTATACGGGCGCGTAAGTTAACGTACAGTGCTGCAACCATAAAGAAGTATAACGCAATGTGAAACGTTGGAAAGCTCTGCGGTTGATCCCAGGGTGTCCCAGGGGTCTATTTCATCTCTCTGGAGAGGAGGAGAGTGTTATAAAGCTTTAGATGTTACATTTTCTTAAAAAAATACCTTAGACTTATCACCTCGATTCATGGAAATCGAAATTTACATCAAGGTATTTAATCCCAAAAGGGGTTGACTAGTGGCTGGAAACACATCCACACCATAATGTGGGGTGTCCTCCTCGCCTCGTCTCACAGCGAATTTAATAGAAGATTGACATACTGCAGAACTAGATTTCTGGAACACTTATATTTATATATTAACTAGCGTTCCCGGCGAAAGTTGGTTTTTACCTAAAGAGTCCAGCTCGCACTTAACAGATCGAGATAAAAACTATCCTTTTTTGTAAGTTGGATCAAATATCAGATAGTTACGAAGTTTGATCAAAATCGGTTCAGTAGTTTAGGAGACCATCGCGGACAAACAACGTGTCACGTAATTTTTATATATATAGAATATAATTTTATTGTGTTTAATTTGTAAAGTCAAAAAAGGATGTAAGTTCGTTTTCATGAAGCACGCTATGATACGCCGCGGATCGTGTTCTTATAAGAGATTATTACGATTTGCGGCACACGTAGCGTGCTTCCAACGAATTCCTCGCTTGTTTAGTTACTTAGTAAGTTGCTAACAAAATGTTAACCTAAAATACTGAATTAAAACCTTTTTTTTGTTATAATTTTAATGTCGTTTTAACAGTAACATAATTAGGTCGATCTTTATCTTTTTTTCCGGGGACAATGTCCATCAAAATAAGGATATCACGCAGTAATGTATGAGATAAATACTCACCGCTTCAATAGTCACCGCGAAAATTTAAGAAACGCGAGAAAATTACGATACACAATCAATACGCGACAGATGACCATGGACAAATCCAACAAGCCTAGTGATCCTATGCAGAAGCCGAGTAGCGCCAGCGCCCAGTATTTCTTGCTCTGAGTGAAAACCCCTACAAAGAGGCAAGTTATACTTCTGTCTCAGCTCTTGTAAAAGTTTTTAATGACGGATTGATTAAGAGTGTGTTAGTTTTGCCGTACTGGTTACTACGTCACTTACAAAATTATTGGTTACAAAACGTAAAGTTAACGTACACAAACGAAGTAAATAACTCACACACTACCATAAATAATGAATAAGTATAAGCAGTTTGACAGATTTTCACCAATTAAGGTTGGGGCCTCCGGACATGGGTCTAAAGTTTTATTATTTGGGGGCAAAAGTGACAAAAATAAAGTTAACGAACGCCTGATAGTTTGTTAAAGATACACAAAAACTTTAACATTTTTGACACTAATGCTGAACGAAGGGTTATCAAATAATATCTGTAGAAATTCTTAACTTAGGTGACAAACAGTTTCAATTTTATATTATACATCTTCTATGTAAGAAATCATTATATAATGTAGATGCATATTTAAATAACAAAATTATAAGGCCTAGTATCACAAGAAATTAAAATTAGATTTTCTAATCTAACTAAAATAAACTTAAATAATTTACGTTTGATAAGTTAGAGGAGCACTCTAAAGACTAATGTTATTACTCTGTTTTTAACTAAGTAATAATGTTATTACTCTGTTTTTAACATTATAGTGGTTGGTGGCGAGCTACTAGGGGATACACCATGTGCAATCCGCCTTTGGTTGCCTGGTTTTGGTGGGGTTTTGGATGTGTGGGGGTCCACACCCACACGAGTATGTACGAGTATGTCTGTATATACATATTTGAATACAGTTACAGTTGTGTACTTGATGACTTGGTTCCTACATGACTGATTGTTAACAGGTGTACATCTAGGAGTTTCTTGTCACTTCTTCTCCCCTAAAGCTAGATTCCGAAGTGATAGTAGTTTAAATGATGTGCATGCGAAGTCTGTTTGAATGTGTCTGTGCATATATATATATATATATATATATATATATATATATATATATATATATATATATATATATATATATATATATATATGTTCGTGTTTGTGTAATGCACCCGCTCCCGTTATCGGGTGGCCTAACGAGAATTGCATCAGATAAGACTTAACTAAGTTAATTAACGTATAGTTTTATTTTATATGTATTTGAATATGTTTTAATATATGTCTGTGTGTGTATATATGAATATGTGCATGAATGTTTTTTTTATTATATTTTTAATATGTATATGAATAACTATTTATTTATTTATATGTACGTCTGCTGTGTAGTGATATATGAATATATTTTTCTTGAGAGTTACTTTAAATCCCGTCACAGAAAATTCGAAGACTTTTAACGTATTACATGGTGCCCCCCTATGCAATCTGAAAAACAAAAAGCCATTAAAATATTACTTAAATTTTTTTTTTTTTAAATCATAAACAATTTACATTTTATTAACTGTTTCAATTAAAAAAATGTAACTACACTAAAAATTAATGTTTCGTTTGTAATTTTACAAAGAGTACCTATTGAACGCACGCAACAAAAAAGTATTGTAATTAGTTTGTAAATCTAGTTTTGGGTAATTCACTTGACGATTAGAAAGTGTTCTTAGAAACCCATTTGAATACAAAGATTTTGAATTTGAATTTAAAATAAAAAATTAACGATAATATTGATTGTTTATAGGAAAACGAACACATCCTAAATATTTCAACACTTTTTGATTTGAATTGCTATAGAAAATATGTAACTTTTGTTATGGGTTGTTAGTATAGGTACAACAATTTAACTTTCATTTTATTATTATATCATTTTATAGATCTACACAACGCATTGTGACACATATAGGTATATAAACTAAACGAATTAAATTGATTACAATACTAAATATTAGTCATAATTGTAATATATTTTGTATTTCTATAGAAGTTGCGATTAGTTTTTTCGCTAAAAACCAATTTACACTTAGAACTCGAAATATATACGGTACGTTGGGCTTCGCATGCGACGTTGTTCGACTGACTTAGCTAAAGTTCGCAACTGCGATATTATATTAAAAAGAGATTGTTGTGTTTGGAACATCGAGAGTAAATGCATAAGATAAATAGGTGTATTTACAACGTTCGTCCGTTTAAAAATAACCTTCTTTTTAATTTTTTGTAAATTGTAACATTGTTCGAGCGAGTCTTATATTGTTCGTAATAGTTCTAAAATGTTTTTGACGTCCGCTTTAACATGGACCAACCTAAAACGTCCAAAACAAAATATATTCGACAGTCCGTCATCAGGCATCTGTACACGTTCTCATTGTAACTACAATTTCGGACGTATACGAGGGCTCATTAGGAAAATATTGAATTATACAAATTGGTTATAAACAATCCGCTTGAAATAAGTGTACTTAGATATAATATTTAACATAGTCAGTAAAAAGTAAAAATCAATTAACAGCTCGTGTGGGAATCGAACCCACGACCACCTCTATTAGAAATCTAACCGGGCGCTCTAACCGCTAAGCTTACGAGCCACGTTTGCTGTACTACAAAGTTACAGTTAAGTTAACTAACTGTTTATGACGTCACACTAGGGTCTTTGAGTCGGTTAAAAAGAGAATTCTTTTGTTAGTAAAATGTTGGTAATTGTTTTCAATGGATATGTTTTATTGTGTGTAATAAAATTATTGTTATTTATTTTTAAGTAATGTGTGTTTTATTTACCACGCACTCTTATTATAATTGTTATACATATAGGTGTCGTCAATCGCATTGTTGATTTTTGTAGATAGGTAGAACATATAGTATGGTACGGTTATGCAATGCGGCTAGTTAAAGCGCAATGTACATTTGTAGTACCCATTGTTTAACTAAATAAAAGGAAGAAAAATTAGGACTAGGTCTTATTTCAAGGGATGTCTATTTAATGTTACACACATTATATATCCTCAGTTAGCACTATTAGCTCATTTTACACAAAAAATGGCATACTAATACTAATAAATCAAGTTTTAAATTATTGAATTAATGTGACTCCCACTCTCATAATATAACGATGTCTCAAACCGTATCCTAATTCTATCAACAGTTAGTTAGTTACTAAAGTAACGTTATACCGGCTCTCTGCGTTATACAATAAAACTTAACACAACTATTTAAGTGTTCTATTCAAACTGAATATATTAATTTGTAACGCGAAACAACACAACAGTTAACTTTTAACAAACCGTGAAAAGGTTTCCCTGAAATTAAATTTGAGCAAAACGAGATTGCGGTATTGAATCATCATTGCTTTGATGTCACTTCGCTACAGAGTTCCACCCGACCAACAGACCCTGACTATCGTATGGATCGTTCCTCTGACGTCACGTAACACGTCACACGTCGTCACACGCAGCTTTGATGTAGTAACTATATGGTGCATGTAATTGTTTGATTAAACCTTAGGTATATTTAAATGCATTGTGATGCGACATTGTGTAGCTTTGATTGATGTTTTCGTTCCTTTGATGTTACAACACTGTTTGAGGCTCCTCCAGCAAAATAGTTACAGTAAAAATTATGTGACGTCAGCAGTCAGTAACTAACTGTTGATAGAATTAGCATTAGTTTAGTGACATAGTTTTTTTTATTATTTTATAGATTGTTATTTTATAGATGCTTTACTTACTGTGGAATAAAGAATATTATTATTATAGTTTTATTTTGAAAATGGATGCACAATACTGTTCCCGATAAAGAAGAAAAAATCATTTTTTTCTACTTCCGCACTTACTTTAATTTTTAAGTTAAGAAATCAATACTAGTACCATATTTGTACTCTTTTCAGCAACTCGTTGCATAAAGTATGTATGTACTTGCAACATTTAAATACGACCAACGAGCAAACCTTAGATAAGAGGTGCGACGCGCTTCTGCTAGATGGCGTTTCGTTAAAAATAATTCGCGCTTCGTGTTTTTTAACGTAAATTGCTCGAATTGAGATTCATAGTCACAAAATTGCTATCATACCTATATACCTAAATTTAAAATTATTTTTAGGAAAACAAGAAACGTCATATAAAATGTAAGCAACAGGAAATTCTCAGGTCCCCTGATTTATTACCATGCCGAGACCAAAATTTTATGGTAGGATGCACCTCAACAGTACAAAAATAGAGACCTACCTCTTACATTTTTATAACTAACATAATAATATGTATTAGTAGTATATGAAATACATTGTTTTAACCCAAAATTAGTTTTCTTACACTCGTTCTGGTTGAATGTACCTACTTACGCATTCAGTTTTTTGGATATTTACAGATCAAATACTATGAAATTTTTTAGACATGATCTCAAGCCGAATATAAAATTTGAACGAAAGGTGACAAGTTGCATATCTTGGAAATCGGTATTTTTGGTTTTTCGTATTTTTTAGATACTTTTTAAACGTAAAGGAGTTTACTTTAAGTTAACTTTAAATTAACTTCAAGACGAAAAAAATCAGCCGTCAAAGAAGTCAAAAATCGAAAAAAAAATTTTTGACCGAAAAAGAATCTGTTTTTTCGAAAATCGTTAATATCTCAGAAAATATTTAACTTACAGAGTACGGGCAAATTGGAAATCGAAAAGAAATCGAAAGGTTAGGTCGCAAAGTAACCTTCCTTACGGCATCTCTGCATATTCTAATTTCAAGGTCCAAGGCAATAGGTTGCTGTTTTGTAAGTTACAAGTCCGATCCTATGTGAGGTACTGCTGCCATCTCTGGGAGGGTGCACCTGGATACCTTGGCCTTTTTGACTTGGTATCTATCGATGGGCTGAGAGCATTGTCGACGATCCTTAACTCACTAGCCGTAAAGAACCCTTAAGTCTGAGGAGAGCGTTTGCCTCTCTGTTTGTGAAAAATGATGGCTTCCGTAACACAAAGGTAACACTTGTAGGATCAGTTTGTTGTCCGTCTGTCTGTCTGTATATCAAGGCACTTTTTCTCAGGAACGAATAAGTTGTTTCAAGTTGAAATTAAAATCAAGCTCCTAGTCTACGCGATTAAAAAAAAACGGCCATTTTTGTTGCATATTTTGACTTTCACAAATTTGATGAAATCATGAAATTTGACACGAAGCAAGGTCATCACAAATATAGGAAAAATCCGAAATCAATTTAGTTATATTACCTACATAAAAAATATTGTCTGTCTGTTTGTCAAGATCCTTTATGTCAAGAATGCATGGAGGTAAAGTCTGCGGTCACCTAAAGTTGTAAAAAATCAAGTTTGTAAGTCAATGTAATAAACAAATGTGCCCAAAATATAGTCATTTTTGTTGCATATTGTGACATAAATAAAGAAAAACCAATGGGATTCTTACCGTTGACCTAGAATCATGAAATTTGGCAAGAAGCAAGATGTTATACATCATAAATACAGGAAAAACTCCAAAAACTGATAATTAAGGCAAATCTGTAAGCCTTGATCTCATGATGAAAGAACTATCGACATTAAATAAGTTTGTACGGAACCCTCGGTGCGCAAGCCCGACTCCGGTTTTTCAATTTACGAGTCGCAGATTAAAACCATTAAAAAAACTAAAAATCATTAATATTAGTACTTGCGGTTTATCGTGAATTATGAATGAAATTAATTTAGTAATATAAGGTGTGAAGTTTTTTCTTGATAATAAATCGTTAGGATTTATCACAATTCATACATAGACTACCTATATTTTGTTTGAAATAAGTTTTTAGTGTGAAATTCAATATTGTTTAACGCAATAAAGCATCGATATTACCCGAGTTTCTGGCGCAGAGATATCTGGAGGGACGAAAAGGACATTGACTACTTCTTATCCTACTTAAGAATTCCCAAGCGAATATTTTTTCTGCGAGGCATTGTTCGTTATTTCATAGTAGTGTGTACAATAAATATGATTTTTGACACTGAGATGGTTGTGTTGACTTTTATGTCCACTGAGAGTTCCCAAGGGAATAAGATTTTCTGCGGGTGGAACCGCAGGGATCGTCTAGTTTCTCATACCTTCTTATAATTGTGGTTACATTAAAATACAGTCATACATATTTATATCCTTTGCATTCATTTAAATTTATATGTTAATTTAATATTTTCATTTCCTACACCCCATAAAAACACCTTTACCTAAAGAAATATCTATAAAATATCATAGTGAAATAACAATTCGATTAACTGATGACTACATAATTCAAATCCTTTCTTATATATAAGTATAAACGCAACGTAGCTTTTGTTTGGCAAGAGAATTTTATTCCGATTAAGAGATTTGTAGTAATGTTACCTCGACAACCGAGGCTAGTTAACAATATAGTTTAATGTGTACGGAGATTTTTTCTTCATTACGTTATGAAAAATGGCCTCAAAATGCCTTATTAACGTGCTTCGTAGTAGACATAGAATACAAAATTATGTGACAATATAGATAAAAATATCTGAGTGTGACGATCATTGGTATGAGATCATACACAGTGATCTATACTGTAACTTTGAGCCTTCGGCTGTGAAGCTCGTTAGCTTAGCGGTTAGAGCGCCCGTTTAGAATGTTAATAGAGGTGGTCGGGGGTTCGATTCCCTCACGAGCTGTATTAAATTTTTAATTTATTTTTTTGTGTTTTACCGTTACCTTAATATCGTCCGAGTCATTAGTTTATTTTCCAGTCCAATTGACCTGAAATTTGGTAAGATTAATAATTTCGGTGACAATGCAATAATATTGTAGCGTGGAACTTATCTGATGGTGGAGCCGGAAGGGGCACTCCTCAACTAAACAAGATGTGTTGTGTTTGGGGACGTTAAAATGATATCGATGAGTGATTTGCTAACAGATGGTGATCTAGTTCTAATGATGAAGCCAGAAGGTGGCTACAGGAACTCTGTAATGCAACGATGCAATGTCATCGAGTTCAGGGTCGATTGATTTGTCGTATCAAGTACTCTGGTCTTGAATGATATTCTTTATACTTGCTATTACATAATACTAAAGAGTAATAAATGAATAAAATAAAATAAAAAAAGAACTGGTCAAGTGCATGTAAGACCCGTGCACCTAGGGTTCCTTACTTAATAATAATATCAACGGCCATATTTGTAACGTGTTGTAGTTACTTTAAGTAATTAATTAAAAATAATTAAATAGGTAGGAAATGCGACACCTGTTGTGTGTTTTGTACATGGTATGTTCGGAGAAAACATGTAAGAAGATTCACTATCTGAAATGTCTCACCTTAACTAAGGAAAAATTTTAGGCTTTTGATCAGGAGTACAACAGCAAATAGAAGTGTCCAAAATGTAAATGCACTATTCCAAAGGCGGACAACTCTGACACATCGGTTCGAGGTGACTTAATTATGAATTAAACTATTACACCAAGAAATTACATAAACTTGGAAAGCGGAAATCGTAACATTCACAACGAAGTATCTATGATGGATAGCGAACACAAACTTAGTGAGGAATTACGCGAGTTCTGCTCAGAAATAAGATTTCGACTGTTAGAACAGTCAAAAGAATATGCACTGATTTAGGTTTATTGCCACAGAAACAGAATTCCAAGAACTAAGAAAAATAATGAAGAAAATTGAAAAAAAAGGCATACAAAGTCAATGTGCTAGAAAATAAAATTACACTTTTATTAGAAAAAAATAAAAGTCTAAAAGCTGGTACTAGTAAAAAAAGTCCAGCGAATACACCCGAAGAGCAAATGCAGTGAAACAAAATAAACCGGTAACAATCACCAACCGTATTAGCAGCGATAACACGAAATAGAGTGTGGCCATGAAATCGACGGGCATAGTAGCGAATGAGATAATAATAAGGAATAAATACAATTGTAAACAAAAACAAAGTAGATATCCGAAAATGGAAGTAAAAAAATCGGCCAAGTGCGAGTCGGACTCACGCATGAAGGGTTCCGTACCATTATCTAAAAACAAGCAAACAAATCACGTATGTTGTATGAGAGCCCTCTTAAATTTTTTTTTCTATTTTTTTAGTATTTGTTTTTATAGCGGCAACAGAAATACATCTTCTGTGAAAATTTCAACTGTCTAACTATAACGGTTCATGAGATACAGCCTGGTGATAGACGGACGGACGGACAGCGAAGCCTTAGTAATAGGGTTCCTAATTACCTTTCAGGTACGGAACCCTAAAAAGGAGGAAATACAGACAGAATAGAAATTCGGGGGACTGAAAAAAAGAAACATGTACATGTTTGGTGCCTTCAGAAGGATACTGCTATAAAAAAATCTGAAAAAACATGTAAAAAACATATGTGGTGAGGAAATAGCTGTTAAAATAGATAAGATCAAAACAAAGAGAGAGAGAGATTATGCTTTTTTATTTTATAGGGGTCCCAGAAAGCAAGTATGATTGTCTATGTCAACTTAAAATTAAGTCGTAAATTTTGAGTATTATGAATGGGTGTGGTTTCGGCGGACCCACAACCATTCAAAGAAAGTGGGTGGGTGTCGCGCGGTTTATGACAAAATATATAAAAATGTACAAAATTACAGTAATTCTATTTAAGTGTGAGTGGGTGCAATTAATCAATTCAAGACACAGAGATGATTTCTTCAGGGTACACAATAATATTATATGATCGAGCGGACGGCCGCAAGCAGGGCGGCGTGTGTCTTGTGGCCACACCACGCGTCGAGTGTCGGTTCATACGCCGAGTGACGTAACAACTGACAGTTGTGCGTTCGAACTGGGAGCCAATTCTCACGCGATCGAATTGATCACGAATTCGTAATAAAGTACGAATTTAAACTTTTCTCGAACGAAAATGTAGTTTAGCAATTCTGGTAAAATGTAGGTCAGAGTAATTAAAAGGGCGGAAAAAAATACTTATATTACCAAATATGATATTTTTTTTACCTTTATTACTTTCATAATACATTATTAGTCTTTTCTCAATTGATTGATTGGCAGATTTCAAAGCAATTATCAAAGTAGCTCATGACAATAATATTCTTCTAATTCTATTGATTTCCATCATAACAAACACTAGATTACATCACATACACAAAAATGTTTGAGGTACGGCACCGCCATCTTTAGTGCTGCGGAGTATTTTGATAACCATAATTATTATCAAAATTACACCGTTGAAAAATAAGAATAACCTAAAATCCTCAACCAAATAAACAAATAAAACACACAACAAAAACAGAGTTTTTTTTTATTTATGTCCAAATACGTACCGTTTAAAGATGAAAGCAAATAGGGATTTAGTTTACAAACTTAGTTATACTTATTATTTCCTCATTAATAATGATGAAACACAAGTAAAATGTTTCTTTTTTAATATATCAAAAGAAGCATATTAGAATAGGCGTTTTTAAAAACGCTTTACAACTGTGCAACGGAACGTACCTCATTGCCTAACCGGTTTACAATGGCAACATTCCACCGCTTCGAACGACATTTTGTTCGAAGGTTGTTTCGATTGATAGTGAGAATACAGCAAACGCGAAAATGATGTCGACGATCGAAATTTGACAGTCGAGATAGTGCCTTCCAGATAATCTCTAATACGAGATTATCTCGGATGAAGTGAGAATTAGGTCCCTGGTACCTGCAAAGGTTTTCCTACGGAATAGATTTTAATATCTACTATGCGTAGTGTACATCCCACCCAACAGTGATGATAACGAATATATGTTATTACTAGACTTTTCCAGCGGCTGCGCCCGCCCTGAAGTCGGTTATCGGCGTGGAACTCCTGAGTTATCTCCTTAATTAATCAAGTTTGCTATAGCAAGCTATAACTACATCTATTGTTCTTTAAACTCTGTTATAGTTATTCCCGAGGGAACGTTTGAATTTTTCGAGATAAAAGGTAGCCGCTATGCTATTGGAGGACCTAACCTATATGTATGCAAAATTTCATCCTGATGCGTCCAGTGGTTAAAGCGTGATTGAGTTACAAACATCCATCCAGGATATTAGTAGGATATTATATCCTAGAACAGTATTGTAAAGAGTTTAGCAAAATGTTAGTTTCAGGAGATTCTAATCTGTACTCTTGTTCTATAAACTAAAAAAATATAATGAATATTTTACAAAACATCAAAGTAGGTAATTGTAACAATCGGCAGGTGGATTTAGTTCTGAGTACATTGGCGGAGGACGGGAGTGGCTGCATAGATGTGCGAGCGGCGCGGTGGTGGCATCACCCGCCGGCTGCTTGTGGTGTCTGTGTGTCTAAGTTTGAGCCAGAGCGGGGCCTCACGCAGCCGACGCCGGCGCTACTGTCGCCTCTCTCGCCGCTTCTTAGCACGAGTAAAAGTATACCAGAAGCGTAGATCTTTAATAAAGCTGATTTTGTATGGAGCCAACGATTAGACACCGATGTATAATATAGATTAAGAAACTAGTTTAAATTACTTCTATGGTGTTATTTATTCAATGATTGATGAATGTGTGCCGCGAAAAAAGCAAAGACAAGCGATTTCGAAGTACGTTTACCCCGACTGGTACACTACTGAAATCGTCTGAGAAATTAAATTAAAAGCCTTTTTTTCATAAAAAACATAAGGCAAGTAGGTCCTCGGTCGATTAAAGAGTTTGCACAGTGTAGGTCTAAAGTTAAACAAAACTTTTTGTAAGTTTACTGAAGCAAAAAGGGTTCTGAAAAACGGAGAGATTTTAACTATTGAACAATACGTTAAAGAAAAATAATTTAGGAACAAGTGTAGACGATTACAAACCTGTTGCGGTATTATTAACGGTGGCTAAAGTGTTAGAGTCCGCTGTACATAAGAGTATTTTTATACAAATTAGTACCCAACTTATGGAAATGCAGCCCGAGTATGTAGTCATGGGTAGAAGTACCACTAGTAATTTGCTTACATATATGGCGAATATAGTGCCAACAGTAGACAGGGGAGGGCAGATGGATGTCAAAAAAGCTTGCGATGTAGTTGATAATGATATCCTACTTAGAATGATGGCAAGGCTTGGTTTTACTCCGCAGCTGTTAAACTTTTTTGCCAGTTATATAACAGGCAGAAGTCAGTATGTGGACTACGAGGGATACAAGTCAGAGCCGTATTACTTGGTCGGGTGTGAGCCAGGGCAGTAACCTTGGGCCTTTGGAGTTTGTAATAATGATCGCATTGCTCATCGCATTGAGTATCTATTATGAAAATAACAAAATTGAAGAGTTAAATGTAATGAATTTTCTCGGTATAAGACTAGACAAACATTTAAGTTGGAGATATCATTGCTCAGGAATTTTGAGAAATATACACAAGTATATTTATGCATTAAGAAGAATAGTCAGTGTGTCGACCAAACATAAAGGATTAACAGCTTATCATGCATATGTAAGTTTTAATTTAAGGTATGGGCATATTCTGTGCGGTAATTCACCTGATGCATGATGTATTTGTTACTAAAAAAAATCTGTATCATTTAAACCTCTCTTTAAAGAACTGCGAATTCTCACATTGTGTTCTTTGTACATTTATGTGATGTGTATTTTTGTACGTAAATAGCCTTACTTGTTTGAGAAAGCCGAGAAAATTAACAATGTCAATAAAAACATAAAAAACAAAATAGATTACAAAACCAAACTTTCAGGCTTAAAATAAGTGAAAACAGTGTTATCTTCAGATCCACAAAAATATACAATAGCATACCAGACAATATAGCGGCATTTCCTACCCCAAAATTCAAAAAGGCTTATATAATTGGCTCAGCGAAAAATGTTTTTACGACATTAAAGGTCTACTACTCCACGTATGACGTATCCACTTATTTTAAATTTTTATTTTGTACTTTTTTTAATTTCGCAATTCTGTATTTAGTACGACATTTTAAATTTTTTAATTATTATTTGCTATTTAACTTTTATTTTGACATTGTCATTATGCATGTGCTTTATATAATGTCGACATTTATTGTTTTTACGAAAAAGCTGAATTTAAAAGTAAGCAAACTGTTCAAATATTTGTTTAATTTTTAATATTGAGTTCGAAAGAGCAAATTATGGCTGTACCCATAATTATGGAATAAATGAATTGAATTGAATTGAATTGACAAATGACCTACCAAAAATTTTTAAAAGTGCAAAATGCTTGTTAGCTTCTGACGACTTGAAGCTGTACATGAACATTAAAGCCCCGAGGACTGTGAGCGGTTACAAAGGGACATCGACAGAGTAGGAAACTGGTGTCAAAAAAAAACTGTCAACAATTAAATATCGCAAAGCGCGCATTGATTACGATTACATGCAAACATAACAACAGGTACTAAACATACAAAGGTAACATGTTACAAAAAGGTGTAAGAATTATAATATTACAAATAAATTATTTAGTTACACTATCACATTATGCGAAAAACCAGTAATGATAGATGTAAGGTGCAAAAATAAAGATATACATAAATATTGAGAGATTTAAAATGTTATTTTAAGGCAATGGACTTTTCATAGGTTTCCCTCAAATATACATTATAAGCAAAGAACTATTTTCTGTATTTTTTTTAAATATTACACTCAGTAGTTTCGGAGATGATTCAATTATTTATGTTACAATATGTCCGTGTTTGGGTCACAGAAACCCATATGTGTACCGAATTTCAACCGAATCGGATAAGTAGATTTGGAGCAATTTGGCTGTGACAGACGGTCTGACAGACACACAAGGGATCCGTTAGGGGTTCTGCCGTATTTTCATTAGGACATACGGAACCCTAACTTTTAACTTATAACCGCGAGTCAAAAAAATCAATGATAACATTAGCAACGAAAATTGGTTTGAAAAAATTTGGTTAAAAAGTTTTTCATAAAATTCTCATTCTAAGGCACGTGTGTACATCACGTGTGTGTACATCACGTGTATGTACATCACGTGTGTGTACATAACGTGTATGTATATCACGCACTTGACACATTTTGTGCAATATACTAATGTTCCTCTTTCACAGGGTCATAAACATTCTAAACCGTTGTCGATCAAATATTTTATTAGAATAACTTAGAACTATTTATATACGTAGCTAGGTTTATTAAAAGTTA
Source organism: Apoda limacodes (assembly GCA_946406115.1). Lineage (NCBI taxonomy): Eukaryota > Metazoa > Arthropoda > Insecta > Lepidoptera > Limacodidae > Apoda > Apoda limacodes. Next base: position 4,265,625 of record OX291544.1, read on the forward strand.
CAAGTGTATCTACGAACTTTCGTCAATTAAAAAACCTGGGACTGGGAGTTTGTAAGAAAAATTGATAAAATCTCATATCCGAAGTAATTAGAAGCACAGCAGTTTTATCTACATAAGGCTTTAAATAAGACTTTGTATGTATACAATCTAAAGACATTAATGTATTTAGAGAACTATGCTGTTTAGTTTTCTTACACAAAAAGAAGAGTACTTAAAGGGAAAAGCGGCACTAACTGAAGATTTTCACTTTGAAGAATATGATACTGATAAAGCGTAAGCCATGGAAAACTGACATTAATAAGATAAGTTTTTTTTTGTGTTTAATAGAACTCAAATTAATCGTTTCTTTACGTTTACCAACTAGAGCAAAGCAAACTAGGCTACACTATTGATGAACTAGTTCATTATTGTAAGCCACGAAATAGGCAATTCGACCTGCGAATAGGAGTTTAAATGCATGAAGCATTTCCTTCATCTTTTTTTAAAAAAACGTGCCAGGAAATAAAAAAAGGTTTCTTAAATAATAAAAAAAATAATATTAAATTAAATATGTCTCCCAGTATGTACCTGCAATCGATTTCTATACATATATTATACTCGCGTTGTTTATTCCATATTCAAAACAGACTCCGGAAATTGATTATGTTTTGCTGTGTACGTAAATACGGTACTACAAGTGTTTTATTTTTTTCGAAAGTAATGACAATATTTCCATGCATTTTTTGAAAAAAAGGTAACATAATATCCCATTTGACCTTACTTATATTCAAATTGCAGATGTGTCCCGCTGTTCCAACCGCAGAAAAATCTATTACCGTGGAAATAGAACTCCGGATCGAAATAAAAGTATTTTTTGCCCTTCTTTGTTACCTCCGTGGTAAAAATCAAGTTATTTATATGCACCGTTATGACTAAATATGATGTAGTTACTACAATGAATATTGTCCCGCAGAATATTTTTTTCTCATGGAAATTCTCAGTCAGGTCAAAAAGTGTTTGTTTTTTATCATTTTATCTAGCTGTTCTTGCTCTAAAAATCAGGTTAGGTCGTTGTTGCGTTGCCACACGTGAAGAAATAGTGCTTTTTTCTGATTTACAAATACTTACTGTACCAATTTCGGTTTTTTGAAACTTTAACTCATTTTGATTTAAAAAAAAAAATACCCTACGTTGATATAATTAGGGACAGTGTTAACCTCTTATTAGTACCTATTGTGATAGAATAATTTTTAGAGTCCGTTATGTTACTTTTGCTGTGCAGAGCTCCTATATATAAACGAACAAACAAAAAAACAAGTTTTACCTCTTTATAATATTAGTATTGATAAATTTTAAACATAAGCGACAGAAACTAAGCTCGTGAGGGATTCGAACCCCCGACCACCTCTTTTATCAATATAAATGGGCGCTCTAACCGCTAAGCCAACGACCCTTGTGTAGCATGTCTGAAAGATACACAATACATTCGTTTATGACGTCAAACCTGCTAAGCGTACCTTCCAATGTTTAGATAACAAAGTGCCAGCCCAAACTTACATGCACAGAAATACAATAGTTTTTGTGCAGTCAGGTGTAAGACGGAACCTATTCACATGCTCGCGGTTGCGATTTAAGTGGACCTTCGAGAACACAAGACAAGTTTTTATCTATTTTTCGATGTCAAAGAGTGATGTTAGCGGTGGCATAGCATACACGGCGTGCGTCTAGCCGTGTTGCGCGACACCATCGCAGAACTCGGGAGGTCCATGTCCCCACTATCAATTATACTTATTATTAGATTTCACAAGTTTTGTGCTAGTTTTGTGCCGTTTTGTGCCGTAGAGTAAAAGTTTTGTGCCGCCAAACCCGAGGGGTAATCAAAGAAATAAAATGAGGGGGCTGGAGACACGGCAGCCCTCTTTAAAATTTCCAAGATCTATTTAGCTTGAAGTTTTGTGCTGGTTTTGCGCCGTTTTGTGCTGCAAACTAAAAGTTTTGTGCTTTGAAACTCAGCCCGTCAGAGTGATTTTAATGTGGGGGGCTGGAGACATGATAGCGAAATACTATTTTTTTCTAAAATCTGATCCTGCTAAAGTTTAGTGCTGTTTTGTGCCGCAAACCAGAAGTTTTGTGCTAAAAAACTCAAGGAGTTATCGAAAAATCAAATTATAGGTGTGATAATACGGAAACCTCCTATTGATAACTTTTTTAAGATCTGTTTAGCTTAAAGTTTTGTGCTGGTTTTATACCGCAAAGTCCAAAACTTTTAGTTTGCAGCACAAAACGGCACAAAACCAGCACAAACCTTAAAGCTAAATAGATCTTGGAAATGTTAAAGAGGGCTGCCGTGTCTCCAGCCCCCTCATTTTATTTCTTCGATAACTTCTCGGGTTTTGCGGCACAAAACTTTTACTCGATGATTCCTACGCGAATTCTTTGATTAACTAAAATAAAATTACAGCGTGAAGGATTATTGACCCGCGGTGTTATACGTGCTTATCCTTTTTTACAAATACGAAAAACGAAACAGTGTTAGCTTACTTATCTCTTTGGAGAATCTAGTTACTATTTATTTTTGATATGTTACTAAACGTGCGTGAGTGTTGCAGCTTCTTAAAGCACTATGTTTTAAAGTTGTAAACTAATAGCACTTAGAACTTTGGAGATTTGTTTGCCAAAACATTTAAAAAACTGTGAAAAGGGGTTATTTTAGGATTTTTTTTACAGTTTTAAAGTTCACTAACCATATTTTTACGTTTTTCAGGGTCTGACTGAACCATATCCCGATGAACACAGTCATTAAATCTAGTCGGATCTGCTAAGCGTATCTGGAGAAACCTTTGCAAAAAAAATTTAGGTAGTAGGTATAGCCTCTTAACCTATTCAATACAAGAGGTACCCATTCAATATTTGTTGCTGACGTTTAATCCCTTATTCTGAACCCCTCAGAGGGTGAATTTCTACAATTCCTTCCTAAGTGGTTTTATGATATTTTTGGTGTCACCCGCGCGATCATAAATAGCACGGATGTTAAATTATTAGAACGGATATTATTAATAAAGTCTTTCAAATTTATAAAGATGTGAAATTCGATCCAAACTATCAAGTACTCTTATTATATCCTATTTAACTTAAAAGGTTAAAGGGACAAAACAAAATTCAAAGCCCTCTTGAAATTTGAAACTCATCCTCGCTATAGAAATGCAAAATCAAAAGAATAAAATAAAATTATGCCTGGGAACAAGAATAGTCAATAGTCACTTCATAGTGTGTTTGTTGAGCAAACCGCAAGCAAGAGGTTCCGTGGCATCAGGTTACTGATCGACCCAAAATGTGAAAACAAACGACACAAAATATGACTTTATTACCCAATGCTTCCGTTTTATATATTGACATATAGCATGGGTTTGCAAGAAAAGCAATGTATACTAAACATAGTTAGAAACATAAATTCCATTATAAATTAAGACGGTAAAGTGGTAGTTGATGAAGGGATTGCGTATCCCGCAGGAGCTGGCGCAAGTTGAGTAAACTTCACTAACCCGAATTGTCTACAATGGCACTATTGTCTTGGCAGTACAGAGGAATTTCCTTGACAACTTTATAATCTTATCTTTCGGATTGTAAACAGTAAGACAGTAATAACATAACGGTAATTTTTTCGTTGGGAAAATGTGCACTTGAATAATTAAATTATGAACGCCATATTTTTACACCTCGTAAAAAAGTTAACATGATTATGTTAAACTTAGTAGCATAATAATTATGTTACAGCTACTAAAAAAAAAATCAAAACTAACATAAACGTAATTGTGAACGCACATTTACGACGATCTTATAAACACAAGAAATCACCTACACACAGAAAATGTTCAAATCATTTTCTTAACAATAGATTAATAATTGATTAAAAAGTAGTATTTAGGACGTGGTTAGAGATAATCCCTTCACTAAAGCTAAAATACAAATTAAACGTAAATCAATTAAGTTTTAATCATCATCATCATTGCCAGCCTTCATACGTCCCCACTGCTGGGGCACGGCCTACCCTCAACGAGGGTGATTTGGGTCATAGTCCACACGCGGACCCAGTGCGGATTGTGGACTTCACATTCCTCTTTTTTTCTTCTTCTTAACGTACGCAGGTTTCCTCACGATGTTTTCCTTCACCGAAAAGCCAGTGGTGTGAATAAAGAAAATTAAGAAAAGACTCATTGGTACACGCCGACCCCGAGGTTCGAACCTCCGCCACTTGGACGTGAAGTGAAATTTCAACCCCTCGGCCAACACCGACTATTTTAATAAATAAACTAATTAAAAATGATTTTTCAAGTAAAGTAATTATTCTGTTAATGTTTAATTACATAAAACTTATCTACGCATTAGATAATTTATTTTGCTTTAATTCCAATTAAAATTTATTAAGATAATTTGAGTGTTAGAATCTAAGATGATAGTGTTAGAGATTGTAATTCCATTGAGATGAGATGGTTGAAAGGCCTCACAGATGAGAAGCTTAATTCAAACCGTATGCACGTCTAAGCAGCTCTGTAATTAACCGCGTTGCCTCGCAAATTGCTAACCATCAATAATGGCTCTTATCTCAGCGTTGTTAATTAAACCTCGATTTTGGGCGGGATTTAAGACAAATCGGCTCCGACACTAGGTGCTGACTATTTGCAAACTTGCAAACAATCGTTTTGCATAGTCTATATAGAACAAGCGGCGGTGTGTTTTATTTCCAATCGTCAAGTTGTGGCGCTCACATATCCAATTTTCAATAAATAAAATAAATATTTTTGGACATTACACACAGCGCTGTCTGCTCCCAAACTCAGTAAAGCTTGTGCTGTGGTTACCAGACAACGGATACAAAAACATATAAATAACTTTTTTTGTAAATAAATACACATTATACATAGAAAACACCCAGTCTCAAGACAAACACGAACAATTAATGTTTTGTATTGTGTGGGAATCAAACCTCGATTAAGCAGTTGGGTCTTTACCCACTAAACCACGGAGTCGAAAAATGCCTCAATTATAAGATTAGATATCTGTGGGCTAAAGTCAATATACGAATAATTTGTACATAAGGCTCTTTTACAAATTCTTTGGTTTATATGACTCTGACGATGAACTCATAATCTGCACAGCGAAACTTGTACCATCGAAGGCTAACCGCGAACAACAGACATCATCGGTAGCCCGTGTAGTCAGGCGTTGGAAACAAGGACACAACGTACATCACAACCTTGTGAGAGGTATCGTTAGTTACATATCCGTAATCTGTCCTATGGACTGTGCAATAGCCTCACAAAATTGACAATACTTTAGAAACTGACACAGCATCTTTCCTTTTTCTAACTATGTCCGCCATTTTGTTTGTTTATGTTTATTAAAACACTGTGTGTGTTCTACCGCTTGTACAATGGGTTGTGTTCTGAGGAATTGTTCGAAATGATGCCCACGACTACTTTCTACCATCGCACCGCTCGCCATCGGCAGGGAATTCATTCTCACACTTTAGAACCTAAATGGTCGCGTACAGTGCGGTTTCAGAGAAACTTCCTCCCGCAAACGCTTAAGCTGTGGAATGAGCTCCCTGCCAAGGTTTTCTGCAAGGACTACAGTATGGAGTTCTTCAAGAAAGAAGTTATTAGATTTCTGAAGGGTCGGCAACGCGCAAGTGATACCCCTGGTGTTGCAAGCGTCCATAGGCTACGGTGACCGCTTACCATCAGGCGGACCGTAAGCTTGTTTGCCACTTTAGTGGTATAAAAAAAAACAAAAAAGTTAGAAAGAGGCAAGAAACCTCAGTTTCGCTTCGTACCTGTCACACTTTTGTGATCATTTTTTTTCACATTTGACTAGGAAATGCGCTGTCTCTATGTCTATATTAGGTACCGCTTTTCGCCCCGTCCGATTTTGATTGTTTCTACTGCGACGGCCCATACTAATATAAGGTGTCCAAGTAAGGCGTTCTTGTAAATCGCATACGGCCCCGATTCCGGCTTCGAGAGAGCTTTCGAGTCCCAAGTCAAAAAGCTGTAAAGGACGTATCAGCCAGCAGTATACATTATATATTTAAAAAAAACAGATCAAATTATACTTTCAGTTTACAGTTGCCTGTCGTATGTTAAACAAATAATTATTAAATTTAAACTTCAACTCGATTACAAAATGAACTTACGTTCATTGTCTGAAAAATTTCAAATGTACTCAAATATAGAATTTAATTGCATTCGTTCTTGAATTTACGTTGCGGTGATATAAAAGAGAATAAATATCACAAGAGCTCGCATTTACTGCCGCGAATTTATTTAAAATTGTCACAATGGAACGTTAAAGCGTTTGTGGGTCGTCAAATGCAACAAAGTGCAATGTTGTGACAGGCGTGACGTTTTATGGCTACATGGAACACGCCGGCGCCGGCGGACTGTCCTGGACACTTCTGGCAGGATGCCAACAACCAAAGGATAATAGGTACCTAGGTGCTTTTAAATTCCAGTGAATCCTTGAGGTGTTGAAAATTGGATGATACCGTTCTTGTAATATTTTTGAAGCAATATATGTAGTTGAATGCTAAGCGTGGCCCTCGTATGTTGTACACATTTATACCACACCCTAAATAAAATGATTATTTAGGCTATTTCTATACTTTGTACACAACTGGAGGAACAAATATGAATGTTTAAACATTACTTTACAACCTCCTTTCCCCCTCTAACTTTAAAATTGCGTTTTACGAAAAATTAAATGTAAATCACAATAAAAAACAAATACTTCCTCTGGCTACAAGCCGAGCGACTATTTACGCTAGCGACCATCGTGTTATCCTAGCTTACTAAACAGGTTATAACTAGCTTCTATGCGCAAAGCAAGCCACCCGTAGTGTATCCACGCAGTATTTGTTTCCTCTATGGTGTATCCTAGCGACTCCTTAGATGCAGTCGCTGTGCAGTCGCGGCTTAAGGGTTCAAGTCCAATAAGTAATTTTTACGGTTCTACTGTCACTCTCACCACATTACACTTACGGTTCGACTGCCACTAACACCACACTACTCTTAACGGTTCGACTACCACTCACACCACACCACACTTACGGTTCGACTACCACTCACACCACACTACGCTGAAGTATCTTTGGTAGTTCCACAGGCTGAACACTCATTTCATTCTCGCCTCACCTTTAATGTTAAACCTAATTTCAACAATGGCTAGACATTCATGACGCCGCTACCAAACGAACTGGCTGACAGGGCTACACCCGAATGGCCGTATGTGAAGACATATAGTCACACCTAACACAACACTAGTCGAGAGATATTATGCACCATTAAAAACCAACGCTCTTCTTTTTCTTTTGTATAAAAGAAGAAAAGTATGTGTATTTATTTACAAAAGAAGTTAAAAGTTTCTTCTCGTCCCTGGTTCAGTTTCCAGCGAGTGACCGCGTTATGCAAAATGCTTCGGCTTCCAACTTGTGAAAAGATTTGCCAAGTTTATTTGTTCAGTGTTCAGATATATTTTGTTTGGTTTCGATTCTCTAAAGTTATTTAAAGTGAAGATTAAATTTAATTTTATACCATATCAAGATAGAAATAAAATTAGTATTATATCATTTATTTATTGGATCAAAAAAATATCTTATAGCAGTAATTATATTTGAAATCAAGAATTAAAGTTACCTACTTACCCCTAATAAAGATATCAAAGGATAGCTTATTTACTACTTTTATAATGAGGGTATATTATTACACTGTTCAATCTTAGGCACTACCAACGAAAAATGAACCACTTCTTGTTAACACTACCTTTATATAAAATCATACTTAGTTACGTATATATACGACATTACTAGTACGTATATTTATCTATAAACACAAATAGTTCATGTCTTTAAATCTAGCTTTTTCTCCGCCATACTGTAGTGATAAATTTGATTTCCTTAAAGGCATCATCGACATTTTAAGAACGTTTTAGTGAGTCTCATCCTTAAGATATGTATATGTTTAAATTTATCTGGAAGTAGAGTTAGGTGAGGAAAGAGATACGGTTAATTGGTGCCAGATGGCACATTAAGTGTCGGGACAACCCCAATTAGACGCGATTTAGATACTTTTAAGTGAAAATCCCCTATATAGTATATCCCCTATAGGACATGTGCCGCTCCGGATTTATAGCTTGGAGATTCGAAATTATTTAGTGAAATAATTTATTTTTATTTTATTTATTTATTATTTTTGCACAAACTAAAAGTGTACAGTGGCGAGATTAAAGCCATAGGGCATTCTCTACCAGCTAACCACAAGCTTAATATATAATTTTAAATGGTGGTGCAATAAAACTAGGCTTAACTAACTAGCAGATAAGTAAAAAAACAAACAAAAAAGAACAAATGGTTAAAATTAAACATATGCTAATACTATGATGTTTATACTGATAATTTTGGATATTTATATAAACACATACATGGACATACATATACATAAACACATATAATATATAGATGTACTTACATGTATATTAGATAAATGTACTATATTAAATAAATATTATAAAAATATATTTATATACAGAATAATATCACTAAAATCCCGAAACTGTAGACAGAAACATTTAATTTTGTATCTGTTTAAGATAATGATCTTTTAACTTCTGTTTGAAGACAAGTGTAGATTAAGCTCAGCGGATGTCCTTGGGAAGTGCGTTCCAGAGCCCTATAGCATGGATAGTAAAAGAATTTGAAACAAACCCAGAGCGGTGACGAGGCGTGACAAGGCTGTCAGAAGAACGAAGTGATCGGTCGTACGAAGAACCAAGATATTGAAACCTAGATTTTAAATAAGATGGAGAGTTCTGATAATTTAAAATAGAGTATAGAGTACATAAAGTCCTTGCGTTTCTGCGTTGACGAATCGGGAGCCATTTTAAACGATTGCGAAAAGTGGAGATATGGTCATATTTTCGTAGACCGAAAATATATCGAATACAATTGTTAATAACGCGGTCTAATTTATTAAGGAGATCTGAGTTTAAGTCTGGAAAACACACATCACAATAATCATTGAGCGGTAATATAAGTGCCTGTACCAGTAGAAGTTTGGATTTGGTTGGGAGAAAATTGCGGTATCTGTAAGACAACGTAGAGCATTGGTAACTTTCCGTTTTATTTCATTGACTTGAACCATACAACTGAATGAGTTATCCAAATGTAACCCAAGGTTCTTTACATTGGCAGAGTATGGGACAGTAGTGTTGTTGTATACAATTGGTGGTATTGCTGACAAATCAACTTTAGACATTTGTCGAGATTTTGAGAATTTGTAAAATAAAAAGTAAATACCTACTTACAAAATAAATATTCAGTGACTAGTTACGTATAAATAAGACTTATATTGAATCATAAAAACATATTCAGCATACACATGCATTATTTTAGGGAGCTCGTGGTCTAGTTCCAGTACACAGTTCCTGGATGAGTGACTGCCTACGCCTTGTGGCATATTCTTCTAAGCTCCTCCGTTATTAACCGACTCAGCTGTTTAATGTTCCCACGTTAAACCGTCTCGGTCCCAACAACAACTTCCTAGTGTTAATTAGTGTAAGGTGTTATATTTATATTTTTAGTATATTTTTATTACTTATTACTATAATTTGCACCAGATCGATTGTTAAACTAAACCAAGATTTAAAGTAATAGCACTTTAATGCCTGCTATTAAATTATTTAGAGGAGTTACCTGCTGGTTAGAGTTCTTCTACGTTCGTAACAAGTGCATTTTATAACAAGATGTAGTTGGGATACATCGGCCAAATAGCTCAATATAGAGCACTTACACGGACTGTATAAATTGTTGCAAGTTCAAGTCCTGGCTCGAGGTTAATCTTTTGAGCCCATCTTTGCTGTGAAAATATTCATTGAATTTGATATTTTTTATGGATTTAACTTCATAAACTACGGCTTTTCATTAGGTGACAAATTTTGCAAAACTCTTAATAAAATTCAAGTCATAAAAGAGACCGTCATTTAGAATTTCAGTTGTCTAATCATCAGTCATAAGAATACGAAGCCTACGAAATATTTCTTATACTATGGTCTAACCCCAGCTTTGCGTTGGTAAATCAGTAAGGACCATTTAAACTATTTAATTAGACTATAAAATTTTATGAACACTTTTTACCGATCAGTAGACAACAAACGAAAAAGTCCTGGAGTTCGTGACATTCCGTGCTGTAAATCTCTCATTCCAGTAGCATAACGATCTCATATATAAGGCAAAGGGTTAGAGTATGCCAAAAGTCAAAGACTTTAACGGTTCATGAAATAGGTGATTTAGAGGTATCTAAACAAAAAAAAATATATAATGGGATATCCAGCGGAAATTGGAATGAGAATAGATAATTTTAACACTTAAGAAATTCTGAAAAATTTCACTTTGAAGCAACATAAAATAAGTATATGATCAATAAAATAAATCACATCGTTTTGTTAGAAAGGTTCTGTAAGTTGACTTTATTGACTTTGAACACGCAAATTATTAAAAATAGCATATTTGCGGGAATTTGACTACTATGATTTCGCTATTACAGCTGTCAGATTCGTCAAGAATGAATTAATAGGCCCGACAATTCTTAGTTAGAAAACGGCACTCGACTTTTACAGCCAGAAGTCAATAACAGTAACTGATTTGTTTGGATTAGTTATTCTTTTATCAATCATCGTATAACAGTCCAGTGCTGGACATAGACCTTTCTCAAAGAACGTGACCACACCCAGAGGCGGCTCGTGACAATTTTTAATTGCTTATTAAGGGGCCCCCCGCCGCCGCGGGGTTCAAGCTGGCAAAGGGCTAGGAGCGGCGCGCCACATTTTGCTAATATTTCATACAAAATCTTCTGTTTCACATGTGAAACTGTTTTAAACTTTCTCTTTCACACTCGTGGATTATAGCTTTAAGTCTCTGTACTGAAATTCGTTTCATAGGAGCGCGATTGCTAGCGCTCCGCTTAGTGACACAGTCTCCCAAGTGCAATTCCATACTAAATCTTTAGTTAACTGTATGAGTACAGAATGTTTTAGTGAAATGCTATTTTAACATAAGGAGTAATAGAAGCATAATAATTAATTATTTTAAGTTAAATCTTAAAAATATTGTTTTTTAAGTAGATAATTATTTATGGGAGTGCGCTACACCAGCGCTCCTTAAGACGAGCCGCCTCTGACTACACCCGATCATTATTTCGCATCCAGCTACTTGTGGCTCGGCTTCTTAGGAATGCTCATATTCTTTCACTTCTTTACTGTATGCTGTTCAATCCTAGCTACCCTTCTTATCTCAAAGAGCGTTTTGGTTACTATGCCTCTTTGCGTTCCTCCTCTAATTTATTTTATTTTATTACTTAATACACCGAGTCACAACTCAAAATTTTACGATGATTCATTCACCGTACAAGCAGTGCGATTGTGGAACTCTCTCCCAGTAGATATCCGAAAAGCACAATCACTTACAACCTTCAAAGCACAAGTGAAGAAGCATTTTTTAAATCTCGCATAACAACCTTGTTGTTTTGCTCCCTCTGTTCTTCTGATGTAGACACTTAAATATTTAAGTTATGATTGTTTTATTTATGTGTAGTTATGTATTTATTTGGTAATTCATACTATTCTTATTCTATGTTACTTATAACTTTATTTCAGTTTTTGTACAACTTTGCACATCCTACCATTCCAATCTTTTAAATTTGTATATCAATACCAACATAGGTTATCTGGTAGAAATCGCCGATAAGATCGCCTGTTGTACATGTTTTTTAATATTATTTTTTCAATATGTTTGTGTTTTTGTTTTGTGCAATAAAGGATATTTGTATTTGTATTTGTATATATAAAAGCCAAAACTATTGCAGATAAAAACATAGAATTTTGATCATAGGTTTCTTTTATGAAGTGATATCCACTACGAAAGGTTTTTGCGATATTCATCCAATTAGGGGGTAAAATACTAAAAATTATGTTGCAAGTTTTTATGAAAATCCGTAGTATTTAAATTTATTCCATTGAAATTAGTGTTTGGCCTTTTCGTTGAAAATTAAGAATAACGTGTTAATCCGTTTTCGGAAAATTATCTGCTATCCACATTACTTATACAGTTCGATTTCTGTTTCTCTCTGTTCAAACAACGGATTTACGGGCGCCGACATATAGACTCTAAGTTGTAAATAACGAATGACATGTTTCAGCAATTTTGGTAAAAGAAAATGTGTGAGGGCTTAAAAAATGGTGAGGAAGTTGTATAGGATCCAACGCATGTACGACGGGAAAAGTGAAACCATATTAGTGAATAGTATATCATAAATAAAATTAAATTACTAGATAAACGAAGCCATTAAAAAAATGTACCTATATTTTTTGTCGCTTTCTCTTGCAACTTGTATTTTAGTCTACTAAAATGACTTGACAGATGCGTCTCAGATTTTATCTTATAGGTATACGTGCGGAGATCAGTTTTGAGATAATATTATTAAATAATTTGTGTTCAAGCATTCGGGAGTACCTATACCTACTCGTAACTGGAGTTACGGTATTTTTGGACCGCGGTGTAAATCAACTGTCTCTCGCCGCCGGTGGCCAGTGCCAACCTAGTCCAAATTTAATTAAAGTTAATTATTTTCTAACAGTATTACATTTAAGTCTTTTATGAGTCATCAGTTTTTTTAGTATTTAAATTTTACTTAGCTGACAGTTTGTGATTTTACTCATTTATTTAAAAGTTGTAATTTTATTATTTAAGTATTTTCGCAGAAAAGTGGCACAGGAAGTTAGAGGCTTACTGGTTACAGTGTCTGCCTCGCATTCTGAGGGGCAGTGTTTCTAACTTGAAGTGTTCCAATAAGTCTTTTTTTTTATTTTTTTAGTATCGACATGTTTATTTACACCAATGGCTTTTCGGCAAAGGAAAACATCAAGAGGAAACTTGCTAACGTCAATAAAATAGGCGTATGTGGGCCCGTGTTTTAGACTATGGCTTAAATAGCCCTCGTACAAGGTAATGGTGGGCTGTGCCCCACTAATGTGCACGTATGGGGTTGGTTAGGTGGCAAACAAGGATACAGCCAAATGTTGAATGTTAACTACAGCCTATGGTAACTGCTCTCACCCATTTGATATAATATAGCTATTTTCTTAAAAAAACTCCATATTGTAGTCCCAAAGTTATTCCTCCGAAAAACCTGAAACCGAAAAGTGTTCAGAAGTTTTTAATTTCTTTTTGTTCAATTAGGTTTATTTCAACACATATAAATAGCCAAAAGAGTTCTTAAAAATTGGATCTACAATCTTATTACAATGCTGATCTATTCCCAGGAAGTAATCCAATAGCTACTTTTACAGTAATTCACACTTGGCCGGATTTTCATGACAGAAGTAGAACAATACTTTGAAGTATATAGATCAAAATTTAATAAAAAAACAAAAAAAAATCTTTCAATACGAAAGAGCTACTGTATATTATTAAACGCTGTCTCCACACGGCAAGTTAGAGTTGCTCACATAAATATATTTGTGTGCTGAGTATTGAAATATGTTTGGGTCGGGTTCAGTAAAAGCTTATCATTTCTAAAAAAAAAGAGTCGTGATAGATAGATAGACAAAAGCACAACAAACTGATTTGATATAGATTCCGGTTCATAACATGAAGGAACAGTTAAAATAAAAAAAAAACAGTTAATTTAAGTGTTTACGATACGGAACATTATTAAGTCTTTTTAAATATAAATAAAATTTTTTCGTGTACTCAAAGGTTTTTTCGAATTAAATTTGAATAAACATAGTAGAACACGTAACTTCAGTAGCGCTGCGTTTATTTCAGGATAAAGCAATCAGCAAAACATCTTAATTTATAATTGGACATCTGAAGAATGTTTTAATTAAAGGGGGCTACCACCTTCCCTACGGTGATGCCTTTACCCATCGCTAACGGAGCGCCATGGCTCATTAATTCAACTCATTTCTTAATTTCTTTGCCAGAAATGTAGGTTTTGAACTTCTTTCCCTTTTTTCTTTGGATAATTTCGTTTTACAAAAAATATACATATTTATAACGAACAGACGTGTCAGTTGAAGATGAAGATGTTTAAATAAAAAATCGGCCAAGTGCGAGTTGAACTCGCACACGAAGGGTTCCGTACCATTATCTATAAAAACGGCAAAAAAATTAAGTTTGTTGTATATATTTGTTTTATTTAAATTAAATTATTTATTTTCAAAATGAATATATAACTAAATATTCTGTGAATATTTCAAGCGTCTATCTGTTGCCGTTATCAATATCCATCAATGTATGGGAGCCCCCTAAAAAAATATTTTATTCTGTTTTTTAGCAACAGAAATACATCTTCTGTGAAAATTTCAACTGGCTAACTATTACAGTTCATAAGATTACAGCCTGGTGACAGACGGACGAACGGACAGCGGAGTCTTAGGAATAGGGTCCCGTTTGTTACCCTTTAGGTACGGAACCCTAAAAAACTCAGATAATTTACCACTGTTGTCTTTGACTTACCAGCATCATACGTCCTCACGGGGCGTTGGGGCATGGCCTACCCTCACCTTGGACGAGGGCGATTTAAGCCTTAGTCCATCACGTGTTGTGTATTGTAGACCATAGAGGAAACAAATACTGCGTAAGAAGAGACGGAACTCCCATACTAGAGATTTAACGACGTTTGTAAGTACGTCTTGCCAACATAAAAAAAAAAAACCTATGCTGCCAACCACACGCGAACAATCTGTCAACACTAGTGATGCCAGCAAGATTTTTTGTTGATATCGACTTTTTTCATCGATATCGATAATTACAGAAACGTAGATATGCATTCAGCCATTATGAAATTATAATATTTTGGTAGTGAGGGGAAAATAAAAATAACCACTTCTATACTAAACAGAGTTTATTTGTTTAATCAGTAAGAAAAAAAATAAAAAACACTTTTAGTATTGGTTTATTTACGCGTTAATATTAACAATAATAAGAAACAGATTATTATTTAGTATCTGAACGCAAACATTTATTGTTTCGAAAATAAATAATACTGTTAAGGCTCGGTATACTGCTTACAAGCGCCCCCACTAGGTATTTGCTTCGTTTTCTGCTTTTTGCCGTGAGATCCTTTATGTATCAACCTGCTTAAATATCAACCTTCCCAAACATATTATTTATTATACCAATATTCTCTTTCTCACGTAGGGTTGAAAGATTTGCTATTGGTAACAGACTTGTCGAAGGCTTTCCAGCAGTAGCAGCAACTGAAAAACATGACAGATATAAATTTAAAATTTTATAACGATATATTTCTGTGCAACTAATTATCCTGTATTCTGATCATTACAATAAAATTGTACTAGTCTTTTTGTGTCTCAAATTTTATGTAAATCCGTTCAGCTGTTATAACGTGATTGTGTGGCAAACACTTTCACATTACTACATTAACTAGTTAACTTGGTATTTGCTCTGCTCACAATGTCACCTTTGGCTTAGACCAATCGATTTACAATCGAACAACATACAAAGAAATAAACATACAAACGAATTAAGAGCCTCTACCTTTTTGAGGGCAATAAAAATTTTAATGCATACCTATAAAAAAGGTAATTATTGAAAAACAAAATACCCACCTGCTAAAGAACAAAAAAAGTCCTGAAATCTAGAATTATATTCAGCAATACTAAATACACCATGTGAATTGTTTTCTAGATCGATACCTACGTAAACTAACAATAAATATTAATGCAAACATTGCAACTAAAACAGTCAGAGCCCATTATTAAGAAGACAAAAGTGGGATCACGTAGAAGTTTGAGTGTAGTCAGTTAGATGAGCAGAATCAAGTCAGTCTAGGCAAAATGTTAGAACTGATTTTAACCATGCATTCATGTATTTACATATTAAAAGGCACAATATTAAAAAAAACCTTCGGCATCTCACACAGCAAAAATTTATATATATTTTAAATACTATAAAAAGTTAGTGGTTCATCAAGCCAGATTTATTTTTTGAGAATTGGTTCAGAAAGAAAATAAGAAATAAAGAAAAGGTGTTTTAAAAGTAACTTGATTCTATGGCGAATACTAATAAATGGAGCCCTACATTTTAATTTCTATGCTAATTTCTACATACCATTCATTGACAGTTCACTGAGAATGATTCTGTGTTCTACATTTGATGTGGCTTGCTGACTTGTTGATGGCTTCAGCTCAGGTCCTAAAATGATTATATGCCTTTTTTATATTGATTTTTATATGACCTTTATTACAGATTCCATACAAAGATTCAATCCTAATAAAAACAGAATCAAACGGAACAAATAGGCTTTGGAAAAATCTCTTATTACAAAATGCATTGGAACTTGTTTTGCAAATTCTGAAACTTCTAGTCCTCTTACCACAATAGGTCCAATACAGACTTTTGATCCTTATAAGAAACTAGATTGAATGACATAAGAAAAAAGTTTTGTAAAAATTGCCTATTATTTTGCTAACTATTATCTCAAGTTTATTGACCCCTTAGAACCCTATATTTGCAAAACAAGCCAAGCTGTAGAAAAAGATATTAAAAGCCTTTTTGGCTTTAAGAAGTCCATTTAAGAAACACAAAAAGTATATGTTTTCAAAAACATCTATATTTCCTATAGGTATCACCTGTTTACTTGAAATAATCAATAAAAGCAAAATAAATACTTTAAAAAAATTTTTGAATTTTGAAAAATTTAAAAGAAGGACTTGTTTATAATTTAAAGACTGGAAACCCTTACACATTATGCTTGCACTATACCTTAAACATATTATACTCTAAATATTTATAAACTCTGCTCTACCCAAAGTTTGTCTGGAAGAGATCGCTTATTAGCGATAAGGTCGCAAGTTGTATTCTTTTTTGTAATTTTGTACTGTTTCTTAAATGTGCAAATAAAGTTTATTATTATTATAATTGGAAATAATTATAATTAGAGATATAAGCAAAACTAATTGTCACCTACAAAATGTTTTTTTTGTTCTTATTCCCACTCATACTCACAAAACAATAATTGAATATATTTTTTTACATCCACCTCAAACCACCGCTGCACTACCTTAAATTTAACTATAGCACTGAGTATGTATTACCTTGTATGCTTGACCACAATGGTAAAGGAAATTGCAACAGTTCATCATCAGATAGTGGTTTAGACATCAAATTCAATGTTGGGAAAGCATGACTCTTCAATCAATTTCCTTTTTTATTATAATAATTTTTATGGAAATGATTTCCACATATATTTTGAGTTTCATGTAGTTTTTTTATCGGTATGTGTACAAGGTCTTTGTTTCCAGTGACTCGAACTCATTCTCTTCAACTGAAAATTAAATATTAATTCTACAATGGTGTGAAGTTAAGACACTATGATCAATGACAGTTCTTGCCCCAAATAAATTTAATGTTTTCATCCATTTATACACATTTCAGCTCCTTGGTACCATATTATTGCATTATTGTTAAAGTTGTATATAGGTTTGCTATATTTCAGCGCAAACAAATGCCGGCACGTGCTTTAAAAATAGATTACAAATTTTGAAAAGGAATTCATGTACGAACAAAGTACAAAATCTTAAAAAGTAGTATACCTATTATACAGTTAAAATTTTAATAATAATAATAATAATAAATAAAATGATTTATTTACAGGTATTAACCCAGGTTTTACATGATTTTTAAGTCTAAATTAAATCCAATTAAATCAAACAAATCAAATCAATCAAATTTAATTAAATTATTCCTATACTATAATATATATAGTCACACATGTATTTATAATATGCCTATGTCAAAGAACTGTTTATCTGTGCCTATAGTAAAGAACTTATCCGCATGTGTGACAACCATAATAGAACCACCACAGAATAGATCTATATTGTGCATGCGCTGCCTGTAGCTGCGTATGTTTTAGACTAGCTGTTTAACACCATCAACACCAACCTCAAGCAGAATTCATAAAGTTATGACATCACATATGTCTAAGAGATTTTTGCTTGTAAGGAATGACAGTTCTAACACCAGTTATCATTAGTATATTCTCTGGTTGGCATAGCTACACCGAGTGTAGTTAACACAAAGATTTCTAACGCAACTCTGGGCAAAAATTCTCCACAGATAGTTAAATTAATTTGAAATACCTAATTAGATAATACTCGGTGGAACAATTTTTCATTATTATCAGTAACAGTGAGAAAAGTTATACCTACCTAATCCAGGGCTGCTTTCAGAAGCTTTGGACGAACGCTTTAAAGTCATTCAGAACCTCGAGTGAAATACACCGATAGCATGGAGTTCTCACTTTCTAGTCTTCAGAACCCCATGAAGTTTAAAAAACCTGTTCAATACATTTGAGTGTGTAAGTGAAAAAACAAATTGCGCTCGGATGCAGGTTCTGAACACACCGCTGGATAGATTTTGAAAGATGTGTGATGTTTAGAACCAAATGTAACTCACCGATTGACATTCAAGGGAAACTTCGAAAAATGTAAGGAGTCGTTGCCGCTTCGCTCCTTCAATTCACAAATTTCACATGTTCTCCAGCTAGACCTGCCCATTGTTTTTAAGGCAAATTGGAGTTGACTGGACCGTACGAATTTATACGTATATACAAGTCAGTTTACAAAATGTGTTAAGACTAAAAAGTCACTGTCTTACGATATAAATTACAAATATCTGCTAACAAAAGAAAGAGTCTCTATCTCGAAATTGTACACTATATTAGGAAATATATATATAGAAAATGCTTAAATATTTACACAATAACGAGAAAAAATAACTTTAACAAAAATTCAAAATAAATAGTTCAAAAACTCAGTTATTGAGGTTAGGCTTACGAACGTCAATGTGTTGCTATATTCAAATTTATTTTCTGCTATAATGTGAAAAGTTTTTTGTTTAAGAAATGTTTCTCGAATGCAAATTGGTGTTAGTATCTTAATATTACTACTTATGATGTTTGTGAAGTGGAATATCAAGAATAAATGAAAAAATCTTAAGGAATAAGAAAATTATCAAATAAGAAACGTCGAATATTTTATACTACATTAGTTGACCCGTTTTTTTATAGCAACACTGAAACAAGTGTCGCTAGAACCTTACAAACCCATACATTTGTGTCTTTGTAAGAAGTTTCCAGGCACTGTTGTAGACTTCACTTATGTGTTTTTTTGGCGTATGCAGGTTTCCTCGCGATCTTTTCCTTTACCAAAAAGCCGTAGTGTGTTTAAAAAATTAAACTCGACTCATTGGTACACGCTGTGCTCGAACCTCCGTCTTTTAGGACGTGAGGCAATTTCCGTAACTAATAGGCCCCTGTGACTGTTGAGCTTTATAAGCCATACTTTATAAAACCTAAAACCTTTTCGATTTTGTGGTCTTGTTCTAGGTTTTAAAAAAAAATTGCAACTAGCGATGACTTAAGGTTTATGGAGTATAAGTGTATATATAGTATGCAACATACTTTTCGGACCTTCTGACCTTGGGTGTTAGGTCGCTAGTGTCGTTGTAAGTTCACACCATCTCAACATAGTGACTGTAGTTTTGATTTTTTACCGCCGGGTCAGAAAAGTTTGTTGCACTATACATCAAAAATCCATTCTGCTGATTCGTCTGCTCCCCGCCCCGTCCTTTCTGCACGACAACGTTCAAACGTCAGTAAATACCTACACGTCGAGAGTTCATCAAACAAGCGATGCGCTTTGCTTAATTGAATACTTAATGATTGCTTTAAGCGACATATTGTTTGTGTGTTTGTACGGAAATGTAAATATTTTGCGCTATAATTGGATTTCGAAGCGTCATTGTAGGATATCTGATTGTTTTGTTGACTCGTAAATGTTTGTAAGTTTCCATATGTTTTGATGTTTTTGGATACTATTTTATGTTATATCTATTTAACTTTATATATACATACCTGTATCTTTTTTGCCTTAAATAATATAATAACTACTTAAACAGGCCTATTAATTACTTAAACTAATAGTTTGTGTTAATAGAAATTTTAGTGATCATACACCATAAAGACCATGACGTGGCAAAATGCACATCAGGGTTGCAGAACAAAGTGAATCGACTTTATTGATTTACGTGAACTTAAAAACTGACGTCCTTTAAGTCGCAAACGCACTGCAGGCGGCTTGCCGAGCCCTGAGCATCTCATTTAACGATATATTTTGTATAGTAATCTTTGAAATACGTATATCCATAGAAAGTTTTCTATGGATATACGGATTTTAGCATATCAATATATATCATAACTACGTGTGTGCGGGTTTTAGATGATTCAGTTTACTAATTTTCTGAGCTTTGTCTATCGCCTTTATTCTCCGACAGATGTCCACATTAACGATCATATGTCATCACTATAAACATACAAACATACACCATAGCTGCCCCATAGACTCGCTCGCTTGCAACTTCAAACATTTAAATAGAAAGAAATTATAACTCAAAGATTTTTATTTTATTTTGATATATTATTTTATGTAATGTAATTCAGCATAAGAATATTTTTGAAATATTTCTCTCCGTGTTATCTTGATACAGTAAGGAAAAAAAGCTATTATGAGAATGGCTCCACAGTAATAAGAAGGAAAGCCACAGCTGCGTCTTTCTCTGTGCCTTCCTGCTTTGGAAGAAAAATGTATCAGTAAACACCGTTATGTACAATAATAGTCTGTTTCAACCCTGTAAATTTGCAAAGGGCCGTACTTACAAGCTATTTACTGAAATATAGAATTACTTTAAAATCAACCAAGTACATTAAATTAAAAAAAAAAAAAAATAAGTTGATAAATAAACGGAACCGCTCAAGTAAGATATTTTTGTTTTTTGAGAAAGGCAGGATACAATATTGGCAATTAGATTGTACTTACAAAAGTAACCCCTTGTTAGGTATTTACTCCATTTTCCTAGTTTCTCGGTGACCTAAATGCAAGTATGAAGACGGGAGGACTGATGTCGCATCCTCGTACAGGCTGCGCTGCAGTGGGCGGCTGTGACCACGGCTAATTGGCAGCCATTGTCGTACCGGGAATTGCATTTGAAAGCAGTCGTGACCAAAATACAGTTTGCTAGCGGTTTACAATGGCTCAGCTGTAGTTCCGGATTTACTAACTTGTTCTGAACGAACAGGTTGCTAGTATTTTTCGGTACTTACTAAGTTGAGCCGTTCAGTTGGACTGTGGGGAATAAACTTAGTTATTCATATTATAATATTATGTAACATCACGGTTTTTATTCTCCCTAGAGGCTAACCAATAGCTTAAAACCTACCCACATCAAATCAAAGTGCAGAGTCTCTTTTTTCCTCTTTATTCCTGCGTGAGGTGGTGAGTTCATCGGCGCAACACTGCTTCTGATACCAGTGTTTCTGGACTGAGGTGGCTTTATGTACGTCGCATAAGTCAACAATACCAGTTTTATAGTAATAAACGGTAAAATTAAAGACCAGGGACAGTATAATATACATCTTTGCCGATTCTAGAAGAGCTATAAAAAGTTGGTCAGGATAAAAGTTCAAGGTAAAAGCTCCAAAAGAGCGTAAAATTTAGATAAAAAAATTAAGTGCGAGTAAGACTAACGCCCTGTGGGTTCTGTAATATTTTAGTATTATTTACGAATAAAGTAACAAAAAAAATCCATGTAATGAATGTCCACGTTGCTTAACTCCACATATCGCTTCCGTATTAGACATGTTCTGTGAATTTCCGTTTAACGATTTAATAGATAGAGCTCTTTAAAGGTCGGACTGTCTGACATACATCGCAGGCTGAGTAATAGAACACTGTTAGCACTTTTTGGGTACGGAACCCTAAAATAACATCATGTTACTATCACATAAATTTTCATTAGTTACTTAAACTTTACTAACCATACATCATAATATATGTTAAAACATGTATTACCGTGTTTTACATATAAAGCATTTATATTAATTTACGTATATTACAACGGATCCTGTCGAAAAATCAATTCTGCATAGAAAAAGAGGCGAAGTTTCTTATAACTGCTGCAAATAATAAACTTGGAGTTTACTGAATAGTAGTAATATTGACAAATAATATAAGATACTCGAGAGAGCCGCGAAAACTTCAAAATCGATACAACAATGTTTAGATTCATAATTTTCAGATAATGTAGATGTTACAGTGTTATAGCTGGTGTTCACAGCGCGGGCGGTGACAGCGATAGTACAAGTTTGCTCAACTCTTGAGACGACACTCAATGTTTGCAGACGCTGAGTGAATGCAGAGCCGCGCTGCTGACACTGTGTAGTTCCGCATTGTAATCCGAGTGCCAAATTTGATAACTGAATGTAATTTATGCAGAATAGCTATGATTTTAGCTTAAACTATATTTAAAGGAGTTGAAGAACTGGCTAAGGGGTATATTATTCTGTGCCTAGCCTTTCATTTTCCCAGTTATTACTCCAAAATTGGTAGATTACGACTTCTGATATCAAGCCACCTAAGTCCAGGTACACTGTTTCAGAAGCAGTGTTGCGGCAATGAGCTTACCTTGAAGGTTAATGATGGATAGAGCCTGTAGTAGTCATAATAATATGGGTGTGTGTGTATCCAGCTACTGGCTTCTTTTAGAGGATCAACATCGTGGCGTTATATAAAGCTTTTAAATACGAAAACACAGTCAGGAAGACTGCTTTATATTATTGCGTTGCTAATTTAGTTCCAATTAAAGTGAGCTATATAAGAAGTGCTGATAAAACCAATTTTAAAACTTCATGATTTAAGGCAATGATTTTAGGTAAATAAACATTTAGGATTTTTTTTGTCATATTAAGAGAGAAAAAAAAAAAAAAAAATTGTAGAAGCTGATTTAAAAGAAAACAGGCGAATTAAAAAAAAATATATTGCATAAGATGTCGCCTAAACAAAATATCCTTTCGCGAACCTATTTTACAACACAATAACAATACTTAAAATACATCATAACAACTCGCATTCTATACTATATTGTTATCACCGGTAACAAGTTTAGTTTAATTTACATAAATACAACTAAGTACCTATTTACTTTATTCATTTGTTTTAATAATATAAAAAATAATTTCAAACGCCATTGACCCTTTCTTTGCAAAATGATTTTAATTAAAACGATTCGTCTTTGTTTATTTGAAGTCTAAACGAAGGCAATTTTCTTACTAATAAACCATCAAGTCAGAAGAAATTTTGTCCAGTAACCTTTATAAATATTCCAACAGTGTCTCGATTCCAACCTAATCTCTGGAAGGATTGTTTACAGTAAACATTTTGATTGGAAGTGGAGTGGAAAGCACGAGAGGTATTACCGGTTGGTCATTTACAATTCTAATTAATCCTACAAGTTTAAGTTGGCCGTCCCTGATCTGTTTTGTTGTGTCTTAACTGTATTGAGTTATTGTTGGACGGGCTTTGCATCTTGATAGACTTCGACTTGATCGTGGACCTTTGCAGAATATTGTTTTGTTTTGTTTCTAACGCGAAAATACGCCGTTTTTGTGCAAATTTTGTGACTAAACTAAAGCATCTAAAGGATTGAAAAAAATATATGTTAGGAACTTGCTTTTGTCTAGTGCATTACCTTAGTGAGTGATTTTCATTTATTGTATTTAATGCAACAAAAAATCTGGAAGTGACCATTGTTTCAACACTTGTGCAAATTTTTAAAGCATGTATTGCTTTTGCTTGCAATGAAAGTTGGTTAAGTAATTAGAATAGCTTGTTATCTAGTGCAATGACTCTAAGTTGTAGCAAAAAGTCAAAAAATGTGACTACAAAACGGTAATAACGTTAAATTCCATACAAAAAATTAAAAATTTCAAGGCGTCGTTACGCTATAAATTACTTAAGAAGTATATAATATATATATCTCATAGTAATGAATATGACATTATCTAATGATTTATAGTGCATTTACATACACAACGTTAGAATTACAGAATTTAGCTTTCTGGCCTATATCGCCCTCTTAAAAGCGCTTAGACAAAATCCTATATTTTTTTGTGTTTTTGGTTTTTCATTGTTGATTAGTATTTAACTATTGCAATAATGAATAAAAATTATACAGATATTTTATTACAGACACACATAGACAGATTAAGATTTAGGGTTCCGTACCCAAAGGGTAAAAAACGGGACCCTATTACTAAGACTCCGCTGTTTTTGCTCGATATTGATAACGGCAACAGGTAGACGCTTGAAATATTCACAGAATATTTAGTTAAATATTTACTTTAAAAATAAATAATTAAATTAAAATAAAACAAATATTTAATGGGGGCTCCCATCCAACAAACGTGATTTTTTTGCCGTTTTTATAAATAATGGTACAGAACCATTCGTGCGCGAGTCCGATTCGCACTTGGCGAATTAAAAAATAATACATTATAGATATTGCTTATCGCCATTTAAGAAAAATATTTCTGTTTAATAAGAAGTTTAAATAAAAAGAAGAAGAAGAAGAAGCTTTAATGTCCGACTCGCTTTTACGAGGAAAGGTCACGCCGCTTGCTTGAAAGGTCGCCGACGTTTTAGGCTGGTCGCGCTTCACATACGCCTGTAAGGATAGGTTTAGTTCAGGATAGGCTGTAAGGGCAGTTTAGTGTTTACGCTCGCCGTTAGAGCGGCTTGAACGCACAGACAAGCTAAACGTGTCATGTTCACAAACGTCTAATTGCTCTTAAACTAAGCTAATTCTCTTATATTGTTCATATAAAATGTAGTTCGCTTTTTTATCATTTAACATAATAAACAAATAATAGATCGGATTCTGCTTGTAAAAACTTGAAACAAATTCAGAGATAAATAAAGAAATGAAATCCTATTAGATTGATTTTTTATTAGATTTCTAAAGGGTCAGCAACGCGCGAGTGATCCCCCTGGTGTTGCAAGCGTCCATAGGCTAAGTAGTGTTAACTCTCTTTTTATACCTAAGACATCAAAGCTACTACCATATTAGTAGTTATACTAGCAGCTTGTCTCGAAAAGTACTTTTTCAACCCACTTGCTCATAAAGAAGCCTTTACTGCACCGTTTTCAGCATCTTAATAATGACCGCACAAATGCCTTTTACTTAAAAGATTTTTCTTTAAAATTTTTCAACACGATTGCTCATAAAGCAGCCTTTATTGTACACACAAACTGTAAACCATTAGATATTAATACTTTAACACTAATATATGTATGTACTGCCCTGCAAGTGTGTTCAACCTTCAACAGTCATATTACTCGAGAGCTCTATTCATGCTGAATTGCAACCCACAACCTGGTCTGTAATGAGTACTTAATAATTGAAGTACATGCAACATAATAACGCGGCAAACCGTACTGAAAAATGAATTGTGACACGCTCTCGATAGATGGTGTTGATTGACGATAGGACTCATGCACTAAAAATAAAAAAAAACAGATGGCGCTTCTTGTAGAACAATAGTTATATTTTCCTGCGTTATTTGCTTAAAATTTGCTTACCTGTTTATTTATTTTTTTATTAATAAAAGTAATCAGATACTGATAATAATAAAAAGCGTAGTGTTAAAAATCCTTTATCCACGTAATTATATTTATATTTGACACAATTGCTAAATTTTTTTTTCTAGTCGTATAAAAATAATTGTATGCAATTGCACGAAATTTGTCGTTTCGTCACTCTTAATTTGCTACTGTGCACAAACTACGTCTCATGTTAAAAATACAGCAACAATAAAATTTCATAAATAGCTAAATACTACAACATCAAAAACCTATGTTCACTGGAAGACGACATCAAACCCGTCTAAATATGAAGTAATATAGTTATGTGTTTAATGGCTTATTTATGGTCAAAACCCTCAATCAGAATGTAAAACTAGAAATTGGACTTTCGCATTGTACCTGTTAAATCAACTGTCTGTAGCTTGCGGCTCAACTTGTATTAGAACGCAATAAAAAGTACCATGTGGTAGTATTTACGGTAAAATCACTATAACCATGTGGCGACTATATTAAAATATACGATAAATGCACAGCCTAAACATTGATTTCATTCTTATTATTATATTATCATGTAATTATTATTATTTAACAGTCGGCCATCGAAAACGTCTAGACATAGCAATCGTAAGGTGCGGGCGGCGGCCTATTTTGAACGCTTCCGACTTATGTACTTAATGTCCATTTTGAATAGATTTTAATTTATGATCCTGCTAGTCTGCACCCCGAAATTTGCTAAAACTTGCTAAATGCTTTATAGAAAATGCTAAACTAATACTAAATCAACCCATACGTTGCAAAGAATTCGTGTATAGCGATAAGTATTCATATGACGTTCATTTTCAATGATGGTCGGTCATATTATTTATTTTTTACCTTAAAATTTTTTGTTTTATTACAAAAAGAATTTTGTTTTGCCTCCCTGTGTGTGTTCTACCGCTTGTACAATGGGATGTGTTCTCAGGAATTGTCTACCATCGCACCGCTCCATCAGCAGGGAATCCATCCTCACACCTTAGAACCTAAATTGTCACGTACAGTGCGGTTTCAGAGAATCTTCTTTGTTCTTTGTTGTGGACTAGGGTTAACTCTGAGTACTACAGTATGGGGTTCTTTAAGAAAGAAGTTATTAGATTTATGTAGGGTCGGCAACGTGAGATGCCCCAGGTGTTGCAAGCGTCCATAGGCTGCGGTAACCGCTTACCATCCATAAGCTTGTTCGTCACCTTAGTGGTATTAAAAAAAAGAACATTATTTTCGTGAAATTTTATAAGATGCGATGAGTTTCTAGATAATTTAATAATTTTTTTGGTGGCTGTAAATTAACACATGAAAAATTACAATCGTCTTATTTAAATAGATATTTAAATATTTAGTGAGTATTGTATTGTGCTGTATTTTTATATAAGTACTAACTTATTTAAAATGCGTTATTTCTGTTGTTGTTGGTTTCTGATTTTTTCTTTACACCCAACGGCCTGCCTACCTAGAAGCCAAAATTTCAAGTTTTTAAGTCACCTGCACAGCTAGTGCAGCACCCATTTGTCAGTCAAGATAAAATATATATTCATGTTCCAAATTTGAGACTAAATAATTGGGAGTCCCTAAAAGACACAAAATTCCAAACGTGAAGGTCAAATACATTTTAAGCCATTGAAGAGTATTTGGATAAGTATCCAATCCTGCTAAAAACTCATAGTTTTAATAAATCTGCTGTAAAGAGCTAAAATCGCAGGCTCCTGCTAAATCTGGTCACACAGCGCAGGTTTTCACATATGGCTTATCGGTAGCTATCTAGCCAGTCATATGTTTGGTTGCGGTGGCGCTGGCTGATGGTGGATAACCAACTTGATAAATGAAGTAAATGTTTGGGCTGTGATAAATTCATACCGAAAATCAGTAAAAATATGACTAGAATTTTATTTAATTTCAAGAGATTAAACATTTAAAACTGTGTTTAATTGTGATAAGAAAACCATATTATTTAACTACAGATTTATATAACATAACACAAAGTTTAAGTTTATGTACACTGTAAAAAATATGGTATAAATAAAAATAGCTGCATAAATTATTCGAAGGCAATTAAAAATTATGTCTTGTAATGTAAATCTGTGTAATTTAAGACTTTCGTGGTTACAATTTTAACGTTAAATAAATACTCTAATAAAGAGTCGGAATTTTTGTTTTTCGTTTCTCAACACTGTAGAACGGCTTAAAGAATGTTTGCAGACGCTAAGTGTGCGGTGACGCTTATGTACAGACCAGCGGAGAGCTATTCTTGTGGTGGTAATGGACTCTGTTGAAACCTGAAACAGTTTGTGGCATTTATCTTTTTTGTTCCTGAATGCTGTTACATTCTTGTTCATCTTTTTAAATTACGATAAGGATCAAAGTTTAATAAAATTAAAAGTGTATTAAATAATTAATTAAAAGTGTAAGTTAATACATCGATATATCGTATGATGATTTTGATTTAATATAGGTCACATGCTAAATTTTAATTTCGTTGCAAACGTCAGAATATGCGGCATATACCACCGTATCCTTTGATTACATTGACTTAGAACTTTGAATTTTTCACTGCTTCAAGTGATTGCAGACCTGACTATTTGATAATAAGGGTCTTGATAGACGGACGGACAACAAGGTGATCCTATATGGCTGCTGTTTTTTCTTGGCAATCAACTTGCAAGCTGTCGGGTTTAGCGTCATAATTTCTTATACGAGTACTAAGAACCTTTGGAAAGACAAACCACAGCGTTAGAAAAAGTCAACGCTTTTTATCTACGACTAACTTGACTGGACTATGAGGAAATAATTTCTTAGTAGACATGTCAGTGGACATGAGTGAAAAAATTGTGAGCTTTAACAATGACCTGACACTAAAGATGGACAAATATGATGACTTGTTTGGTTGATATCCTGGGTTTTGTCATAAATAATCTTTAAAAAGTAATAAATAAATAATTGTTAAGATTGAAAGCAACATATTAAGATTTATAAGATTTAAGGTAGAGCCAAAAAATAAAGAAAAGATAAATTGCCAAAAGAAATACTGAAGCAAAAAGAAAATGGAAACATACGTAAGTGGATTGAATGAATGTTTTTCCATATATGATGAACAGCAAATAGGCTGTATCACCATTTCCTACTGTATACGAATAGAGAAATTCACGATCTGTCTCCATATTATAAGTAGTATAGTTTTATGAATACAACTTTTTTAAGTTGATCCAACCCGTTCAATTCCTTCTAGTTAAGGAGATATTAATAGTACGGAACTTTACTAAAAAAAATTACTAGAACCTTCAAACAATTTAACACAGTTACTAAGCAAGCAAAGTATGAATTTGAGTTCTTAGAAAAACTCAGAGAATACCTAATATTCTCGCACTTACCGTTAAAGTATCGACCGACCGAGACGCCGTTTCCATGTAATATTCAATAACCAGCGCCAAACGTTATAAAATCGATACAGTATTATTCAATTGTTGAAGCCGTAAGGAATAGATTGTATCGTAGTCGTACTAGCGAGGGAAATAGCTTTGCAAGTGACATTTACAACACAGTAATTTAAACTGACATTTTGTCATGTAGCATTGTTAGTTATTTCTTTGATGTTGATAAAAGGAAATCTAGTTCCTCAATAGGACTTACATACTTGTAAAATATTTATATTATGGGTACATTGTCTTTTTAAGTGTTGTAAGGAGAAAATTAATGAAAGAAAGAAACGGGAATTGAAGTAGTGAAAACATCGCCACCGCCAGATGGCGCTAGATATATAGCGCCATCTATTCATAACAAATAAGTATAAAATTGTACTTTACCAACGCTCACCTTGGACGCATATTCTGTTAGGAAAAATCAAAACAAAATTTAATCTCTTTAAAAAATTGTCAAAGCATTTCATTCAACCCGATGTACTATGAGTAATGTTATTAAGTGTTTGAAAATTTTAACGATTCTTTGCAGAAATATTTAATACAATTTAATTTTTTAGGGTTATGTAGTTGAACAAGAACCCCTTACACTTCTAGTTACAATTTGTCATCTGCTTGTCCGTTTGGCGGTCAGACATTTTATTCAAAGTCTGTTTAAGAGCTTTTTTAGAAATTTTGCATTTATAACCTTAGGAGTGTCAGAGATATTACGAATACGTTCCTTACATTCCGTCTCCGTGCCGGGCAGAAACCAGAGTAGTCGTCAGAACAACTTTAAAATTAAAAAATAGTAACAATATTGGTTTGAAATTAAACCTGGGATCTGTGACATGTCAGCCCAACGTTTTACCACTGCCACTCAGTCCTCAATAAGGGTAAGAGTTCATTGTACACATTTATTTTATATTGACTACTATACTTATTACGTCTCTGGTTTTTCATTTTACCACTTATCACTAGACAGCTCATGAATCACAGGAAAGCCATCTTAGTCCAGACTCCACATACTATATCAGAAGCTGTGTAGTTACGATGAGCCCACGACTACTCTAGGGCAGGTCACGCAGGGGTGAAGTGATCGGTGAAAAAAGGAGGTTTTGTAACCAAACCTAAGGAAATTGTGATTTTGAATCTATTTCTGTTGTCTGTTTAGTCGGACAAAACGCAAAACTACTAAACAAATTTAAATGAAACTTAATAAATAGAATAAAAAAAAATTTAATTTAAAAAAATATATTTAGCAAAATAAGAATATGGTGGATTGGAAATAATCCGTTTTGGGGTAGCGACGGCGGCGCCAGGCTAGGCGCGTGTGTTAGTGCGGCTGTCTCATTATGCGTCCTACCGGCTGAGTCTCTGTGGTTGTGTCAACGTGCCGACGCCGACACCGACGACGAGCTAACTTTGGAGTTGTTACATGTTCTTTATGAAGGTAATCTCGAAAATTTAAGACTTGCGAACTATCTGCATACACGTTTGGGGTAAAATTACAGAAAATCAGTAACTTTTGTTCACAGATAAAAATATTCTAACTTGTAAATTTCAAGGATTGAATTAAATATTTGCAAATCAACATTTTATGGTTAAAATTTTCTATATCTATAAGTATTTTTAATTTATGTATTTAGAATATAATGAATTAACTACAATATGTTGTACATAACTAGTTGAACCTCGTGGTACCTGCGGAAGGACATATTCCCATGGGAAGTTTTAATCCAGATAAAAGCATTCTTTGTTATTTTCCTACTACATCTATTTCATTGCAACAAATCAAGTCAATTGTTGCACAGCTACGACATGCAAAAAAGTACTCAGCAAAAGAATTATTTAGAAGTTTCGATTAAGATAGAGTATTTTTATTAGCCCAATGCGCAAGTCTAAAGGCTTTGTTTAAATTTTAGTGCACATTGAGTTGGTACCAACAACTAAATCTATTTTTACTATATTTTAGAGATACATTTTATACGAATCCCGAGCATAGCGAGGGATTTTATGGTAGAATCTGGAGCACAGCGAGGGATTCAAAGGACAGCGCACGAGGTAAAATAATTTTGCAACCCAGTGATACGCCCTACTTTTTATAACCCTTTACAAGAAAAGAGATAAGTGTAACTTATAAACAAGAATTGTTCATTTATTTATATCATTATCACTAATTACGGACTATTATTTTTTATAAAACCATCATCATAAATACGAATTTGAGTAAACAATTACAGCAGAATACATTTCACGCGGTTTTTACTTTTATTTTATTGGGTCCGCGCGACCAGACAGTTTTATTATACAGCTAGTTACTTTTTCATACAATGTTCTTGATCGATCTCTTTGGTGATTGGAACATTTACCAGCAATATATATAATATAGAACACCGACCAGCTCTTTTTGAATAGATGTGATAAAAAGTTACATTATTGGGTATATGGTATATGCGGTTAAAATATAATATTAATAAGGTTAACATTCACACTGACCATACCAATTTTACACTGTAAAGTTTTTATTACAATCTTATAAAATTTCATAAAATTTATATTTTGCTATGATATTTCCAAAGTAAAAAAATCAACAGCACAAAGCGCAATTAGTTGCTGAATGAATTTGAGTGATAACACGCATATTTTATTACTTGCGTCAAATTTAAATTTACTTTAGTTTACAAAATATGGAGCTTTTTAATAGTCCCAATGGTTACTAATACTAAAATATTACTTCCTAATGTCGAACATAAAATCGAACGAGTGCCATTCGAGAACCAAGCGGACACTGGCGGGCACAAATAAATAGCTCGTAGGAGACAGTTAATGTCTTTATAGAGTTGCTGGACAGTGTTAAACAGCCTTAATACGTCTTACCTAGAACTAATGCATTTACTTTATTAGCATAAGAACAAATATCAGCCTTCGATGGTACCCTTAGCACGTTTCGTTCTAACGGTACGCCTGAATGTGTGCTGGCAAACTCCATAAAGTTCTACATTTTTGTGTTGCATATTTTTTTTGAACTTTTTTTTAATGATTTCACTTCCTTATATAAACCATTGATTTATCTATTTCTGTGGTAAGAAATACAAAAATCATGGAAACCATGACGAACCGGGATTAAATTATTACTACACTAATTTTTAATTTATGAGTTGGTTTTACAAAAAAATCCTGAACTAACCACATTTCATTCTTTATAAATGTTTTGGCAAAGAAATCTTTAAGGTCAAGCTAAGTATTATTTACTTTGCAATTTTGGAAAAGCATAGCCATGATAGAAAGCACTTTAAGCCTTTACAAAAAATGATTTTTTAATGATACTAAATTTATAATAAACTATTAATTTATTTCTTGCATTTTAATAAAAACATTTGTAAGTGTATGTATAGCTGCACTACTCACGCACGCTAAGTTACATATCGCCTCGTTCTTGCTGTTACTCAAGTTTTCTGTCATCTAAAACTGCCTCTTAAGGCTAGGGTATAGGCTAGACTGCGAAAATACGCCGTTTTTGTGCAAATTTTGTGGCTAAACTATAGCATCTAAAGCATTGAATATATGTTAATATATAAATATATGTTATAAAACTTGCTTTTGTCTAGTGCATTACCTTACTGAATGATTTTCATTTATTGTATTTAATGCAATAAAAACTCTTTTATTGACCATTGTTTCAACAATTGTGCAAATTATTAAAGCATGTTTTGCATTTGCTTGTAATGAAAGTTGGTTAAATAATTGGAATAGCTTGTTATCTAGTGCATAGACTCTAAGTTGTAGCGAAAAGTCAAAAAATGTGACTACAAAACGGTAATAACGTTAAATTCCATACAAATAATTTAAAGTTTCAAGGCGTCATTACGGTATAAATTACTTAAGAAGTATATAACATATATACTTCATAGTAATGTATATGACATTATCTAATGATTCATAGCACATTTACATACACAACGTTAGAATTACAGAAATTAGCTTTCTGGCCTATATCGCCCTCTTAAGGTAATACAACTGAGTAGGTATATCAAATTTAGCTTTTTATCGTAATGACCGTAATTCTAATTTAGTATGCCGTGGGTTTCGGGGACGATAAATCGGTCTAGCTAGGTTTGTTTTTTAGAAAACGTCGTTTTATCCGTGTTTTCAGGCAATGGTAAACTTAAATATTACTCTTCTTGACATCTATTGGCGAGTAGGAATACTATTATTTTTACCGCCACAGTAACAGTAAAGTTACTTGACAATAGATGGCGTCGTTAAAAAAAAATTAGCAAAGCTCGGTCCTTCAGGTACTAAGTATTGAATTGTTTTTTCTAAAATTTTGTACTAACGATGTAAATCATATTTCGTAAAACAGTATTTGGATTTGAAACAGTTAATGGAATTTGACTTAATTTCTGTTATCCAATTCAAATAAAATTTTACATGCAGCGTATTCACACACAGCCTTGATTCTAATAATACACTAAAATTGTAGTCTCAGCTGTTGTTGTAAATACGGGACAAAGGCCTCTTCTTAAAGAAGGCTTAGGCGTCGTATTGGCCCAGTGCGTATTGGGGACGTTTTCGAGTAAGTGGCCACTCGGCTATCAGAATTTTCAACCTTTTTTTATATACCACTAAGATGGCAAACAAGCTTACGGTCCTATTAAGCTATGGCTTTACTATTGCTATCATTTAACTCCAAAACCGACCGAAAACATGATTGCCGTTGGACGTTACTTAACAGTAGGTAACCCATAAACGCCGACAATTTTTCAAATATAATATGTATTGTTCAAAAAAAAAGGAAGTTACTGCAAGTTAATCTGTTCATTGTAAGTCCCTGATTAAGAGCAGAGTTAAAAGATATGTACTTCTAGCGGATTAATTGGTAGCAAAAATTTAACCGCTGATTTCATTGCTGTTGCTCTTTATCTTAATTGTGTAGTTAGATTAAGAGTACATTAACAAAAACTTTTTTTTAAATATTTCGCTTACTTTGGAGCGTCATCAGTCTGAAAACATAATTTCAATATGTAGGTATTTGACGTTTCCGGTCAATGCAATAACTGCCAATTTCTTATACCTCAATTATTAACTAAGCTATAACTAAGTGTGTTTGTAAATATTTTTTTGTTTGTGTTGAATGAAACGGTGTTTGTAATTTGTCTGGATGTGTGGGTGTGTGTTAATGTGTTTTTTTAAACCACTTAGGTGGCAATCAATCTTACGGTCCGCCTGATGATAAGCGGTCATCGTAGCCTACAGACGCTTGCAACACCAGGGGTATCAGTCGCGTGTTGCCAGCCCTTCAGAAATCTAATAACTTCTTTCTTGATGAACCCGATATTGTAGTCCTTAGAGAAAACCTTGGCGGGAGCTCATTCCACAACCCAAGCGTTCGCGGAAGGAAGTTTCTCTAAACGTTTACGTACGTTTACGTTTCTCTCGTACGCGGAGAATGAATTCCCTGCTGATGGCGAGCGGTGCAATGTTAGAAAGTAGCCGTGGGCATCATTTCGAACAATTCCTCAGAAGACATCCCATTATTCAGGCGGTAGAATACACACAGGGAAGCAAGCGAGTTTGGGATCGTCGACAATTCTCACAGCCAGTCGTTGCACTGAGTCAAAAGGGCCAAGCTGGTTTCCGGGTGTACCCGCCCAGAGATGACAGCAGTACTCCATATGGGGCCAAACCTGCAACTTGTAAAGCAGCACCCTTTGCCCCGATGTGAAGTACTGAAGTAATTGTTTCACAAAGAGATTTTTAGGAAGTGGTTTTGTTAATTGATTTTAATGTGTATCAAGTATATCTCTATATAGATTCAGATGGTTCTAGTAATAAACAGTGCACTAATTGTCTTCGTGTTTTTTACCCAACTACTTCCTGTACTTACTACCTTTTTCTTATCGCTAGTTTATCTGGAAAGGAGAAATCTGTAAAAATGTACGTAGGTGTGGATATTAAAAGGCAGTTGCGACTTTTCGGAACTACAAAAAATATAATTAAATTCTTTCAAAAAAGTTAAATTTTGTGTTTGTTAAAAATCGACGGAATATTGATGATATGACCTAAAGAAAAATAAAAAACTGAGGTATAAATGAGATTATTTCATCCGCTAGAATTTTTTTTTCAAAAGAATCCCTAAAATTTTAATTGATACTTTTTTAAACTCTTGGAGCTTAATATTTAGATGAGAAGTAGCGAACTACCCCTAAGGTTGATTTTGGAATAGCTTTTAAAAGGTATCCCATGATAAGGACAAAAAAAATTTTCTGCCGACTTCCCTATACAGGGTTTCCTAAATAAATATATTTGTTACTAGAGCGTTATAAATAGAAACTTATAGATACCCAGTATTTTTTTTAGATTAAAATTATTTAAAAAAAATGTTTTGCTATAATACGCTTCCGCCTATGACAAATACTACGCGTCAAGATTAATACAAACTCCTACATACAAGCCCTCTCACAGATAGTTAGGAGTGAAATGTCTTCTTTAAGGTAACAATATATAGACCATTATTGGACGTGTTTTGTTTTCTTTGGGTCTTGTGACAAACGTGTGGGCAGGCTTAAGTCCTACTTAAGGGGCGACGAGTGTGCCAGAGGAAATAAAGCCTCTCTACTCGTACGTTGAAAAGTTCTAGCAAGAAAATATCTACACGGAATAAGTATATAGATTAAGTTATGTAGAACTTTTGAGGAATAAATATTTATAGGCAGCATTATTTTTTTAAGTTATTATTATCCTAATCAAATACCTGTGGTGAATAATATCCTTTTACATACCAGGCATTAAATAAGTTTTATTAAGATGCCGTCGGCAAACTTCAAGAATTGTGATAGGTAAGAACGTCAAAAAGTTTTTGACGGACTATTCTTCCGTTTCAACGGTTAGACTCATGTCTTCTTTTAAGGGCTATAGCGTGAAGTATATACCAATAACCTTCCCTTAGATTTCGGCTATCAAATGCAACAAGTAGTATCAGAGATTGGCGCGTGTAATTAAAAAATAATGGTCAAGTGCGAGTCGAACTCGCGCACCGAGGGTTACGTAAAAAATAAACTGTATTGAGGGACAAACTTAACTTTGGCGTTGGAAAACTTTTGTACCCATACATTAATATAGGTCACGGTCATTTTACAACTGCAAATAAGTTAATAATAGCAAACATTTATTTGTGATATAACTACATATATACGGTTTTTGGAGTGTTCCCTTCACTTGTGCTACATTGCATTGCTTTTTGCCAAATTTCATTATTCTAGGTCAATACGGAGCATAAACATTAAATAGTAAGTAAGTAGTAGTAGTGTAGTAGTAAGTAATAAGTAAGTGTAAGTAAAGTATCTTTTGAATATTTTTACTTAGAGGAATTATTGTTGTTTGTTTGTTTATACACACTTTATAGTATAAAATTAAAAATACAGGGGTTTACTTAAATGAACTTATAAAAAAAAACTTATACTTTTTTTTGTTAAAATTTTTTTTTCACCGCTCCCGCACCTGAGTATTTGATATTAATTTCAGCTTGCTACTACTACTCGTTCGTTTGAGAAAAAAGACCGACAGACGGACAGACAACAAAGTGATCATATAAGGGTTTCGTTTTTCTTTTGAAGTACGGAACCCTAAGGACCTAGCATAACTTTTAACATAAAATCACTTATATTTTAAACTAGACTTTGTCAGCGGCTCCGCGCGCCCCAAATTCGGTTATCGCGTGGGACTTCTTTTTTTAATCACAGTATTAATACTGTGATTAACTCCTTAATTACACTGATGAAGTTTGCTATATCAAGCTGTAGCTATAGCTTTATTTCGTTTTAGCTCGGTTATAGTTATTCCCGCGGGAACTTTTGAATTTTTCGAAATAAAAAGTAGCCTACGTGCTATTCCAGGACCTAGCCAATATGAGCCAATACGTGACTGAGTAATAAACATCCATACATACAGACAAACTAACTTTCACATTTATAATATTACTAGGATTAAAGTTAGAACCGGACTTAACTATCCCTAGATTTAATAAATTTTGCCCTTTAAGATGACTAATATCTAACCTACACTTAATAACATAAACGATTAAATCACTAAGTTACTGAGATACTGATCTCTTAACAAACAATAAAAAATAATTTACTGTATTGCTATCATGGCAAAATTTCACTTGACACAAACCAAACACGGAGGTATTTTAACAATAAGTGTATTATTAAATAACAATTTATGTTTGTGTAAACATTTTAACTCTACTACTACTACTACTACTACTACTATATTATTACAAGATAAAATTTCTGAAGCTGCAAGTTTAAAAACAAGAAAAACATATAAAACAAAAATTTGCTACATTTAAGTACTACAGGTTTTTTATTATTATTTTCTTATTTTAAGATATGCCTGGCTATTATTGAATCGCTATCGCTTATCGACATCAGCTGCACTGACAAACACATTCTGTACAACCATCAGTTAATAACTTAACACCACTTCTATAGTTATAAATTGCTACATTTTATTTGAGACGATTGTGCTTTTACTGGGTTCGAATTTGTTACTAAGTCAACTTTAAGTACATGTCAATGATACCGACGATTCAATGATATTGGAAAGTTAGTTGGGTTGGTGGATAAACAAATTGGTTAATTAGTTAATGGAGTGTTAAATGCAATTGCGGACAACTTCGTTAGCATTTAAACTAACTTAGTTATGTACTTGTATTTGTGCGTCTGGATTCGTAATTGTTTTCTGTTTCTTTTTTATTGTAAGTTACAAGTTTATCACCTGAGGTTAATTAAACCTTGGAACAATTTGAATATTTTACTTTTAAAAAAAAAATGTATGGGTATTTTACCTATCTATTCCCTTTGTTATTCGTAGGGGGTAAGGTAGGAAGGAATAAAAGCCCTATAGAACTGAGGCGCAAAACTCCTAGAGTATAGTTACATTGTAGTGTGGTGATACTTATGATATTTAAGTAAAGATACCTTCATATTGTTCTTAATCTAAATTTGATCTACTGTTATCTCTACGTACTAATCTAAGACGCATGTAATAGATAATACGGAACGTGTGAAACTGAAGGAAATAGCTATATTTAGAAAGTGACTGAATCGAATTACGACAATTGTCTTAATTATGCCGTCTCAGTTTTTGCGTGATAGTATATAATACTTATTTTAATATTTACATTTTTGGTGATACCAAACACACCCGACACATCACCATCCCATACACAAGGCCTACCACTTGCTCAACATTCTGATCGCTCAGTACCTAAATTCTGATTTGTTATTTTATGAAACACCCTACATTTATTTCCCTTTCCCATATACATATAAGTATAGCCTTAGTTTATAATTTTTTTAATAATCTGTAATAAAATTAGAATCAGGATAGATCATGTCCGTTATATCGCTGTCTCAGGTGTTTGGAAACTGTGGATGAGGCACGTGTCTGTCAAATAAATAAAAAGAAACACGAACAGGACAGCAAAAATACTCCTTAGAAGGGTAATTAGAGTATTATAAATATAAATCGAAAGAATCGATATTGGAATTAACTAAATAACTCAAGAATTTAAATGCGCTCTCAATCTAAATTGTTGTTCAGATATAAGATTAGTGCTCGTTTTACGCCAATACACCTGAGGATACATTTATTTTTTGCCTGTCGTTCTCCGTATAATTCTTACGCCGCTCTTGTATAAGGCACTTTAAATGCAGAACGGCCGACGGGGGAAACAAGATTCTTACTGTTGAGTGACTGAATACATAAATTTCTTGTCAATTTCAAAGATAAAGATAACTGTTATTAAAGGTTTTAACGCGTAGATAAGTACAGTTTACGGTTGTGAGGTGAATTTACAGGTTCACAGCATATGGAAAAGAAATTGTATGTATGTACTATGAGCACTTCCAAGATCTCTCTATTTTTCTCAAAATTACTGTAGATGATGTAGGACGAAGTTTTGCAAAAACCACGGAATAGTTATAGAAGACTGGTAAGGAAACGTAGGCGTGGCTGTAACTATTCCGTGACTTAAACAGTTTTTTATACTTAAGTATGGTATTTTTTTTTGCATTATACTTATTTGCCATTTTTAAAATACAGAAAAGGCAGTTATGGATAGGTAGATACTTACTTACAATTTCGAAATATTTTGTAAAATAAGTGTAGGTACGTAGTGTTCATTAGTAATATTATGCAAACCCTCCAAAATGCCTTAAACGCTATAACTCAAGAAACAAGAAAATAACTTTAACTGCGTGTAACTCGGACAGTGTTTAATCAACGTTATAAAATACGTTTTATGATCTGACCGCATTCTCGGGAACGATTGTACGCAATGAGATAAACATTTAATCAATTTGCAAATAACACCGGAGCCCGACACGGACGGCTACCGTTCGGCGTTGCGGGACATAGTTTTAAGCTATCGATAGCAACTTACAATTGAGGTCTAAGTGATAAGCAAAACTAATTGAAAAATAAAAAGAAAATCTTTGCTGAAGTTTAGCAGAAGCTTAACTTAAGTTTTCTTTTGAGTTTTACAAGTTTGGTATTCTTAAAAAACAGGCCAAAATATGCGTTTCAAACGCGTATTAAGTAAGAGTTCTGTAGAATGAATTATTGATGAATTATTGTGGAAATTTGAAAAACTTCTAAATCTATTTTGCTCAAGCCCTGTACTGCCAAGCGCCTGCACTTTTTGAGCGTAATCCTAGTAATTTATTTATGAATAATGATTATTAAGTATATTTTAGTTTTATCTTTTCATAAATTAACAAGCTTAATTAAATTATATTTAGTTTTACACAACTTTATATATCTAAGTAATTTTTAGTGGGATTTGTACGAAATTTGTACTTCTTCAAGTACATTTTAAAAGTTGGCCAACTCGTAGATAGTCATCAACTTGTAAAGCTTACTTAGCTGCAATAGTTTTCCTTTTAATTTTGTTATTTATACTGCTGTCGTAATTTTCTTCACCTGAACAAAACAACCATTTAGCTGTCTTCATTGATGGTTATAACAAAAACCTCTTGAAAACATTATATTTCGCAAACGGATCCTAGAATCGAAAAATGGTAGTGGTAGAGAGTAGCAAAGGATTCTATAATAGAGTAACATCCTGAGCAAAGTGGAGATTCATTACCTATACTTTCCATTAGATTTTAAGGGTATATAAGTATATCAGATATGGGATTTGTAAAGGAATCCTGCCTGTTTTTTCACTGGACGTTTTTATTTGTGTTATCCAAATATATGTTTTAAGTCCTTCTACACTTAACCTATACCGACTGTGACTTGTGCCGACCTAATAAATAGAATCAGAGAAGTGATAATTTTATATCGGAGCCGACTTGCCGGCTACTTGACTTGCTATACGCTTGTAATATTCATAACTAACCGGATACCATATATATCACTATCCGTTTAAACACAGAGGTAGCACTTAGTTATCTTATATATCATTTAAATATGAAGGAGAGAGGGAGTCACGCTTTATGTGACGAAGCCAACTGATCCATGCAAAAAAGACACATAAAACATACGAATTTGAGGGAGGGCGTGTCTGAAATTACGTAATTACGCATCTCATTGGGTAAAACGTTTTTACCCAATGTGATGCTTTTAGTATTTGCTTGGAGATTTCTTAGAAGATTAGGTCTATATCTTTTCTATCATGGTCCAGCCGCTAACCAATCCAAGGAATCGATGAAATTATTGGTTTTAATATGATCAACTGTCATCCGAAGTTTGTTACCCAGGAAATCAGAAAATATCACAGGTTAGACTTCAAATGAGTGGTTAACCAAACCGATGTTTTCCGTCTACCCAAAGGCATCTGAGCAATGGCAAAAGTTTAAAAGATAAAATATCATAGAAGCTCAAGAAAATATTATAACATCGACGATTTATAGAATCAGTGCTCTCGTTTAGTTTTGCTTAGGTAGTAAATTAATCAGAACACAGAGATTATTTTACGTAAATAGTGCTTAGGTACTAAAAATAAAACTAATGCAAGACTAAGAAACAAGATTTTTATCCGGTAATATTAAAAGGAATATGTCCTACTTTACTTCCATAACGGTGACTTTGTTGGCTAAATTTTATTGAACGACCAAAATTTTGTGCGTTCAAGTACTGGCAAAATAGCCATTGCAAATACATAACAACAACAAAGAAATATGCATACAAGTACTTACCTACCGATAGTCAAACAGATCTACTCCTACCACTTATGTACGCTAATGGAATGTTTTTATTTGGTGACAACCCTACGTCCAACACCGATAAGAGAGATACCCTACTATTAGAATTTATTATACCTACGAATGGTAACACAAAACAGGCCTCGTGTTGATTAATTTATTGCTTATGGCTCTCTAAGTGTAAACGACAAGTGATTAAACGACCGATCTCCAAGTAATCTCTCAAAAAGTTGAGAAGAAAAGTAAAGAGCAGTGTGTTACATACCACCAGCGAAGATCGGATTCCCTGCGTAACTCCGCTACTTAGTCGCAAGACAGATTATTATGGCGAGCGAGATTAATCTACGTGTGACAACACAGGATACCGTTTTATCTAACCTATCTCGTCGTTCAAAGTGACGTAACAAGACAATCTGTTTTTTCACAATGTCCGACACGGCACACGATACGACTGTGATCAATACATTGACAACCACCATAAGAAAAAAGGAATTGACATAACTTTAAAACTTAAGTTAATTACTCGTACACTAAGATTTGGAAGAAAATCTAAACTTGTTAAACAAATTCAAAAATAATGTACATAATATTCAAAAGTTACAAATTCTGAAACAGATTGGATTTAAATATAGATCCCGTACAAATGTTGTCAAAAATTTAATGAAGAAATGAAACGCCATTACTGTATTTTTGAGGTTAAAAATATTTATTAAATTTGTAAATTTGTATTCTGTTTTATGAGCTTTAGAGGATACGATTCGCGGCGCCTCGCAGCGGGCTTCATACAAACGAATTTCTTATTTGTTTTTGACATTTACTGACCTGAAAACTAAATAAACTATATAAATTAATAAATTCAAAAATGGCACACTGCATACCTAGATATTTATTACTAGAACATGTTCAAAATTCAAAATTACATGGTGTTTGATCAGTAAGTGTCAAAAATAAGTAAGAAATTCGTTTGTATGAAGCACGCTGCGAGGCTCTCCGAATTGTATTCTCTTAAGACAATCTTCTATGCATATCAGGAAAAGAAAAAAAATGGCTCCGTTTTGATGTATCAATCAATAGCAGTCCACTGTTGGACATAAACCCCTAATGTAACCCAACCCCAAGTCCCTAATGAACACCACCATACCTGGCCCTCCGTCATTCTCAATTAGCCACTTCTATTTATATCCTTCAAAGATATTTTTATGTATGAAAAATGGAAATTTATTATTTTCAGCAGTGCCCTAAAAATATTTAATTCAATTTTTATTTTCATGTTTTGTCAACATTTTACACAAAATGCCTGCATTGGACTTTTACTAATTTCATTTACAAACTAGAGACCCATGACATACGGACACCTAGACAACAGAGCGGGTACAATAGGTTTTTTCCGTTTCGATCAAAAAGTAAAAAGTACTAAAGCTAACAGCACAAGGCTTAACATAAAATTTAACTTTTAATTATTTATATATTGTGGTATAATAACTTAATTTTTGCCTCCTAACTGTTTGTTCCTTGGGGTGTAAAAGGCAGTATTTGTAATATGAGTGTCGTAATCGGCGTAATTAACGTAAATCTCGTCGGTTATCAAGTTGTGACATGAAAGGCAATATGTTTTCCCGCCTCTGGCTGGATGTTATATGAGAATACCAATTAATTTGCACAGAAAACATATTATTTACACTTTAGAGAAAAGTTCAAGGAGCGTCATTGTGTAAGTAACGTAAAATTGCTGAAATTTGTTATGTGATTAATAGTCATTTTTATATACTATTATAAAAAAACACACTGACTGTCATTTACTTGTATATTTCTTGCAAACGCAAACAAATTTGGAGAGAAGGAGAAAGAAAACATTACGGAGACAGCTTCAGGTAGGATATGCTTTTCTAAGTGTTTCCAGCCACTGGGAAACCTTTTCGTGGAAAAAACCGTGTCGTAATACTATCACCCTACCAAGTTAAAATAAGACATAAGTACCTGGGGCTTTGCGCGTTTTTTTTAACAACGCCACCCATTGTCAAATAGCTTAAGTGTTGCTAAGCAACGCCATCTATTGTCAAGTAGCTTTAGTGTTGCTGTGTCGGAAAAAATAATAGAATTACTACTCGCCAATAGATTTCAGAAAGAGTCATATTTTTCAGTTTATCATTGCCTGAAAACACGGAAAAAATGACGTTTTTACCCCGAAACCCCCTGCATACTAAAGTCCTTCAAAATCGTTAGATTGAGATTATATATCTATATGTATACATACATAAATACGAGAATTACTCGTTTAGAGGTATTAGATAGATACTAATCAGTGTGTCCGTTTATACGTCTATTTAACTCGTCACATAAACATATTCAAATGTACCTGAAGTTGATACTTGTTGAATTACACGTAGAACGTACGCAATTCTATTGCCCTGTGTATATGATGTTTGATGAACCTACTTAGCAACCTTGTAGTTTTATGCTATAAATTAACTAGAATCCTTTACATGTAATATTTAATTGTAATAAAATTCATTTATACATTGTATCCTTTTGAAAATACCACCCAGGCATCAATTCTCGTAAAAAACCCTCTTTAAATTCGTTAATATACTTTTACCAGAATACAAGTAATTTGTTTCTGACAATTAGGAAACATAAAAGAGTAATTTTCCTTCACGTAATACGTAATACGACACTAATAACGTCAAAATAAGAATAAAAGCGCCTCCATTTTCCACCAGGTAGAGTTCCAGCCTCAGTCTACTTCATCGTTGAATATAAAATAGTAAGAGCTATTCAATATTCTGTTTGGTATAACGAGGTACAGGTAAGAGGCGGAGTCCGGTGTATTCAATTTACTCGCATGGTTGAGTATGCTCCGCTTGGGTCTGATTGCATTAACCCAAGTCGTTCAGAGTTCTTTACCGATAAGAGCATTTTATCAGCGGTCATAAAAGAGTACTTTTTCCCATTTTTAAGGTAAAAATATGCGGTACTTAAGATACACGTGCTATCACACCAGAAAACGTATAAAATTATTTTAATTCTTTAAATTTTAATTATTTTAATCTTCTTAATTTCTGTATGTTTTCCTTTATTATTTCTAGTATTTTAATTCAATTTAAATTTATTTCAAAGGGTTAACTACCAGGATTTGATCATACAGCTTAAAGTCGCATTAAAAAATCTGGTGTCTCGTTAGAAAGTT
Source organism: Apoda limacodes (assembly GCA_946406115.1). Lineage (NCBI taxonomy): Eukaryota > Metazoa > Arthropoda > Insecta > Lepidoptera > Limacodidae > Apoda > Apoda limacodes. The sequence continues at coordinate 4,309,979 of OX291544.1, forward strand.
TGGTTTATGAGACTATTTGAATTGAAATAAATAGTTGTTCATGTGGCAACAAAGTAAGATATAAAAAAATAAATAAATAAACCCATTTCAATTTTCACTAAGAAGTAAAAACAAAGCCCTTCCTATAACATGTAATACATTAAGTGATAAATGTTGCATTTCTGAAAGTGTCAAAAATCTTTAAAGATACAATAAATGCTAGCTGACGGCAAGGAGAAAACTGAGCTTAGTACATTGTTATTTAAACTTATAACTACAACCAAAGTCAAGTCCAAATTTTACCTTTAGCATATTTTTAACAATTTATAATATTGACACAATCTAATCACTTAATACTATGTAACATATATAATTGTGAAAGTCTGTTTGTTTGTTAGACATTCGCTTACCTATTTCCCCTGATTAATGAATTGATAGTTTTATCCCCATCGATAGCAAGACTTCTATTTCTATTTCTATAAGCAAGTAGTTTTGACATAGGGATGGATAGCTGTACAGATGGAAAAGGTACAATTAGATACAAATATTTTACTATTGAAAAACTACTACTAGTGAAAAACTATTCCTTACGTCGTCGCAGCAATGCAAAAGGTCAACTTTAGTTTTGGCTCATGGTTAGCTAATGGATAGAAAATAACACAGTACTTATAAAATTTAAGTTATAAATTCTACGATTTCTCTTAATAGGTTAGTGTAAAATATATCTATAACAATCTTATTAAGTTGTAGGGACCACATAGAGGATCGTAAAAGAACAAAACCACACACTTTGTTTAGAGCTCTGCCAGTAAAACGCACACGTTATGGACACGCACCTAAAGCGTAATATTAATGTTCTGGCAGCGCCCATTTTGTGTCGCTTTGATGATGGTGATGCGATGGTGAAGAAACATGTGCCATACAAGTTTGATTTTTTTTATAAGGTTAACGTAAAACAATGATATGACTAAACAATATAACTTATCATTATAATATAATTTATCTTATGTAAAATGCATATTTTAGTTCGAAATTTAATTATTTATAAGACATAAGGCGAAGCATCGAGTTGACCAGATTTTGGAGAAAAGATTTCTAGAGGTAAAGGATATAAAATACTTTTATCCCGATCGAGAGTTCCTACGGGAATAACTATTTTGCGAGAACAAATTTCTCACGCTGTTATGGTGCATGCAATTGACTTGATGTTTGGCTATTCGATCAAGATAGGGACACAGAAGGGCGAAGAATAATTTAACTGGGTTATACCGCGGGGCGCTATTTCTTAACTTTGTTGCAATGGAACAACAAGGTTACCTGATTTCTGGTACTACGATAGCTAGAGGGACTGAGAACACTTTCCGATGTAAGCTAGTCAAGCTAAGCTAAGTTAAATAATAATAAAGAACCTAATGGGCTTTATAGTAATCATAAAACTTTAACGAAACGGTACAAAACTGATAATTTTGGTCAACATATAATTTATTGTAAACAAACCTACCAGCTACAACACTACCTGAAGCTGGTTTCAATAATTGTTAACCCCAAATACCTACTGTTTCAGTTAACCACGATAAAGGGGCAAAAAAATTTTTCGATATTACTTTAGACTTCCTATTATCTGGATTAAACAAAACTGAAAATCTGGATAATCGATATAAAACTTTATCAAATATGTATGTATTTAAATTTTAATATTTTTTTATTATGTATGTAATGGGTTTGAGATCCGTCGTTTAGACAATACGAAATGAAAAAAATTAAGAGCTTTAACGGTAATAAATTACATGGTACCTACCTATGTAATTTAAAATTGCATTATGGAATCAGATTTCTTTTTAATATCTGATAGAATATAGAAGTTCCTACACCATATATTTGTGCCAACTTACTGCCAGATTCGCCATTTTTTAAAAGGCGTTTTGTTCACTGCTTTAATGCGTTTAATTTCATAATATAGCCAAGTTTAAAATACATAAATTCTGTATGGCACACTTCAAATCTTGGCTTATTCACTTTAGTTTGATTATTGACAGAGCGCATAATGTACATTATGTCAGTGAACAAAACGCTACGATACTCTGAATTACCTTCACTTTATCTTTAAGAAAAAACACTACTGTTTTTCGCTTGGACATTCTAGATTTCTAACGCAATAGGAAAAAGGACAACCTATAAAATTTGAATGCTATCAAAGAAAATGAAACAATAACAAACACTATCGCACAAACAAATGCGAGGGGGAGTAAACGGCTGAAGGTGGGAATAAACTCGTAGTAACATGTCTTGTTGCGCCGTCAAAACATTTTTAAATCGGGAATTAAAGCCGTGACGAATGAGTCCGGATAATCGGATGTTCGGATAATCGATGTTCGGAGAATCGGTGTTCTACTGTATCTAAATAGCTTCTACGTAGGTTGAGGGCGTATATTAAGCAAAAATATTACTGTTGCTTTAATAAGTAGTACTTGCTTTAATTAAAACTTATAACCGAACATATAGTATATAAAACAAAGTCACATATAACAATTTCAAAAAAGTTTCAGTTGACTCCAGCTTAACCTAATAACGGTTAGTTATTTGTTAGTTAAGACTACATAAACACGGCCCCAAGTCTCATCTATTCCTGATTACGGTGACGGCCATGAATAGAGCGTGCTGCGGAAGAAAAACTAGGTACAGAATAATATACCCCCTATGTCAATTACCTATTAAAAGAAGTAGGCATGAATAAAACTAGGCAGCTGGAAATGTTATTTGAATATTTAAAAATTGGTTAATTGATAGAAGGATTCATTGAAAGTTTTATATTTAATGAGAATTTTAGTAGATTTTTAATTACCCAAAAACCATTTTTCCTTTTAAGGGTTAAATAACAGACAAATAACAAAAACGTAAACTTTACATTTTGTCATGTACTTCCGTCCGTCCGAATGTCACAGTCAGCCGTATTTACATCGATTCTTATGAAATTTTGCAAAACTGTGTCATTTGTGAACCACCGTACAGATATGTTATGGAAATTGTGAATAACAATTTTTTAGGAGTAGCTCGCCATACATTGAACCGCGGAATGAAATTTTTGTTTCCGCACCTATCTTTGGAGAGGGCTTTAAAAATTAAAGTTTATAAGAAACTTTTTCTCTAAAATTTATAATTATGGTTATTGGCTTCCAAATCGTAAAAATTTGTGTCAACCCTCTAATTTTGCCGCATGATTGAAAAATCTGAAAAAATCATGATAATATGGCTTCTAACACAAACAAACACAACAAAATTTAATTTTTATATATATCCGCAATAATTCTGATTCCACGCAACCCAGTTAGGGTGCGGATATCTTTAAAAGAATATAGCGTGTATGACAGTAGGTAATTAACATTTATCCTGAATTTATTTACAATTCTCGGGGAACGTTAATCTTTGGTATGTTTTTAACGATAAGTCAAAAAAAATTAATGCTGAGAGATGGACTGGTGTATACATACTCTTTATAGAAACGCTTGGAGGTACTTTCTGCTGACCTAGAATCATAAATTGTTAGAAGCAGGGTCTTACATCACACACAAAATTTGAAGCTATATTACTTAAAAAAATTGCGATTACAAACATTATTTTGAAGTTGATAAATATCGATGTATGGCAGAACATTTTGATTTTCAAGTCGCGTTTTGGGGGAATGGAAAAACGGCCATAAATCTTGACTACAATGGACAATGTTACATGTTTGTACGACTCATTTACGCACTTGTCCGGTTTTTCTATAATAATAGGACAGGACAAGACCTATATTAAATATTGGAATATTTCTTTTATCGGTATTACTAACTCCACAAAAGTATTTATGGTATTTTTTTATTGTGTCTCTTAATAATAGAAAGACGATTTCATTACATTGGTAAATAAAATTCTTGTTTCACCTATATATACAAAAGTACAAAATAATATGTTTTCCTTAAATCAGTGAATTGTACGCGTCCTTGTCCTTGTATATGTATACAAATCCTCTCGAATAAAGAGGCAAAGCTTGTCTTATGTAACGCAAAAGCCTTCTCGTTACGTACTTTACACAAAATGTAGCATTAGGCGCGTCCTTAACGGGAGCTAATCTTTTGAAGGAAAACACAACGTTTCGCTTTAAGCCATCCCCAATCAGTCAATTAGGTTAAGCTTTTCTCTAAAAAAACAATTTTACCTGAAACATTCTCTCGGCCTGTTAACCTTTTAGCTTCGACCGAGGATTAGAAAAGTGGAAAAAGAATTTCAATATCCACTCAAATATTCCGAAGCCCGATTGGAGTTTCCTATTGATCCGGGAAAGAAAAACCAATGCTAAATAACGGCTACCGGTGCGAGTGTGAATTTTTTATAGTGCAGGGTTCCGGCCCCCGGCAGGAAAATACCACCTTTCACTCGAGGGAGAAAGCTAATAAACGTCTCTCGTTATAACGAAGTTTTGTTGGAAATTGATTGGATGTGGTATGTAACTGCCTTGTTTACGTTTTTGTCAAGTTTAGCTTTTATATAAAAACATATTGTGTAGGAGTTTTTATTCAGACAATGAATTATTATTAAAATTAGAGTTACAATTAAATAAGTAACTGATAACAAAAAAAAATATGATAGGTTTTTATTGTAGCTTACCATCCATTAATTACATAATCTTTTTTAACTGTCGGTATGAACATAAATGATATTCAACAAACTATCTGCAAGTATGATGTCGAGCACCGCTCTACCGCCTATTTGTAAATTTACTTTATTTTAAATCTTGCATTATCAATTTTATTGTTTGTTAAATAAATAATCCTATAATTAACTACAATTAAATTTGCATTATTGGTAGTTGATTGCTTTTTTATCATATCCTATGTCCCCTTGATTTTCTTCTTAGCTTCATGACATTCGCCGGTACACTAGCGCCATCTGTTGGTTCACAGGGGTCCGTCAAGTAAACACAATAATAAAACAGACTGCAACTCTAAGTAGCCGGTAAAGCCAGAAATACCCGCGAAGGCTTTTAATTTATACGGGTCGGTGTATTTCTTTCATTTATTATGCAAAATGTCGACGCTTAGCGTTTTCTTCAGACTTAGATTCAATGTAGGTATCTGTAATTACAACACTATGTTAATAAAACTACTTGAGACATTTTGTACGCAAATTGACTCGAAATTCTTGAAATTATAATCAATGTTTTTGAACCGATGACTTCAGCATTTGTAGTGTATTCCTGTTACTTAAAGTAATAATTAATACTTATTGCCTATAGTTTATATATAAATATACTAATATTAGAAAGAGGTGATTTTTTTTCGTTTGTGTATAGGGGATGGTATTTTACTGAAATACTGAACTGATTTTAAAACCTCTCTCCCTAATAGGAAATTACTGACTAATTTTAACTAATAAACAACAGTTTTAAATTTTTTTTTTACTTCTCATGCTATAAAAGTGCGTCATGTCCATGTCAATGTATCATTATAGTCTCCAGGGATTAAAAAATTTTTTTTTTTTTAATTTTCATCTTAGCCTTTTAAAAGACCATGGACTGAGCCATGCATTATATTGTCATTTTAGTCTAGACTAGACTTTGCCAGCGGCTCTGCCCGCCCTAAATTTGTTTTTCGGTGTGGGATTCTTACAACTACTTGATTATACTAATGAAGTTTGCTATAGCAAGCTATAGCTGCAGCTGCAGCTATGGTTCGTTGGTGGAATTCGGTTTTAGTGTTTAGTAACATAATATCCACTGCGTTATCAAACAATATTTTTTTTTATTCTAAACCCAAAGATAAAAGTCATCATTCGGGTATGCATATGTCATTCTGAATTAGAAAACAATATGCGTTGAAATGTACAAGAGACGTTTTTATAGGCCTCAAAAAGTATTTTAACCCGAGTAACAAACTTTATAGTTATTCCCGTGGGAACATTTGAATTTATTCCAGGACCTAACCTATATGTGTACAATACAATAACAACACTACTGGTGCTTGGCGTTCGTTATATGTATGCGTCAGTACCTTTGACCACAATATATGTATGTATCCACGTTATATGTGTGCGTCAGAACCTTTGTTCACAATATATGTATGCGTCCACTACATATGTATGCGTCAGTACCTTTGTCAACAATATATGAATGCTTCCACGTTATATGTATGCGTCAGTACTTCTGTCCACAAGAATAAATAATTTAAAAAAAAGTAAAGCCACTAATCTTTACTACAATACAAATTGAGATGAAGATGAACATGACTATTTATTTAAGAAAGTAAAAATGTGAATGCGCCCGCTGCACAAATGTGAATGCACCCGCTGCACAAATGTGAATGCAAATTGAATGCATATTAGTATATTTATATATAAACTATAGGCAATAAGTATTAATTATTACTTTAAGTAACAGGAATACACTACAAATGCTGAAGTCATCGGTTCAAAAACATTGATTATAATTTCAAGAATTTCGAGTCAATTTGCGTACAAAATGTCTCAAGTCATTTTATTAACATAGTGTTGTAATTACAGATACCTACATTGAATCTAAGTCTGAAGAAAACGCTAAGCGTCGACATTTTGCATAATAAATGAAAGAAATACACCGACCCGTATAAATTAAAAGCCTTCGCGGGTATTTCTGGCTTTACCGGCTACTTAGAGTTGCAGTCTGTTTTATTATTGTGTTTACTTGACGGACCCCTGTGAACCAACAGATGGCGCTAGTGTACCGGCGAATGTCATGAAGCTAAGAAGAAAATCAAGGGGACATAGGATATGATAAAAAAGCAATAAACTACCAATAATGCAAATTTAATTATAGTTAATTATAGGATTATTTATTTAACAAACAATAAAATTGATAATGCAAGATTTAAAATAAAGTAAATTTACAAATAGGCGGTAGAGCGGTGCTCGACATCATACTTGCAGATAGTTTGTTGAATATCATTTATGTTCATACCGACAGTTAAAAAAGATTATGTAATTAATGGATGGTAAGCTACAATAAAAACCTATCATATTTTTTTTTGTTATCAGTTACTTATTTATTGATTTTTTTGATTTTAAAAAAAAGTAAAGCCACTAATCTTTACTACAATACAAATTGAGATGAAGATGAACATGACTATTTATTTAAGAAAGTAAAAATGTGAATGCGCCCGCTGCACAAATGTGAATGCACCCGCTGCACAAATGTGAATGCACCCGCTGCACAAATACAAACAAGATGGATCAATTTGCCGAAGAAAAACTTTATGTTGATTTTTTTAAAAATTGTTTCAACTGTAGGTCCCAGAGGGCATTTTTAATTTTTAATAAAATATACGTTGTCTTAATTTAGTATGTAGGTATTTTTTTTCTCGCACTCGAAGTGAAAAGCACTAAAACACATACTCCGTTCTACAGCATAGCCTAAACATCTTGTATGTATGGGTCGTTGTAATATCTTATTAAATAATCTATTAATATTTTATTTTTATATTTGACAGGAGTGGGGCCGAATTCAAGAATTTTGATTTTTTGGTGGAGAATTTAAGCTTTGATTTTTGTGTGACTTATAAAGTCTTTATAATTAATTCAAGTATATTTCATTTTTAATTAATTCAAGTTGATTTTCACAAATAATTTGAAACACTTATAATAACGACTTCACAATGTTAGCATCAGACATAAATATCTGTTTAGTATAACCGTAGTGAGTCTCACTGTGCCTGTGCCTGTGGTTGTGGCCTGCACGGTTAATGCATCATCAATCATAAATCTTGGCACATCAATAGCAAGAGCAAATACTCCTTGTAACTGGTTCTCGCTACAAATCGATTTAATCCGAATAGATTTATACCTTAATATAATTTATTGCTTTCTCGCTAAGAGCTGAATAGATGGTTATTTTGAATCGAAATACTCGTTATTTTTGTTGCATTTACTGAGTTTATTTACATTTCAAAATTCAATTACAATTGCTTTTGGCTCAGAATATTCTAACTCTATAACAATGGGTACTTTAGAAAAAATTTTAGGATTAAGGTATTATTATCCACTATCTTTTACCATCTGCTTAGTTTTGTTTCCTTTCCTTATCAGCCTCATACGTCTCTATTGTTGGGACACAGCCTACGAGTACTCCTAACCGAAGGTGATCTGGGCCATTAGTCCACACACGCGGGCTCAGTGCGAAATGTGGACTTCACATATTTTTTTTTTGTCGTATGCAGGTTTTCTCGCGATATTATTCCTCACTAAAAAGTCAGTGGTGGTGTGAATAATCAATGTAGTTTAAAAATAAAAAAAGAGAGTTCCGTCCCCAGTCAAAGACCTTGGACAGAGTGGTCTCGATTTGAGACACAAGCTCTCTACGCTTTTCCTCTTTAACGGAACGGGGGATGCTGACACGACCCGTGTAATAAGCGCCTTCAGTACTGGCATTTGCATAGCAATGTATGTTGTTGATGTCCATATATGTCATTGATATGCAGTAGAAACAACGTAGGAGACAGCACAGAGCCTTGCGAGACAGCAGCATTAATGTCATTGCTATCAGAGCAACTACTGTCAACTGCGGCTCGTATGCGTCTTTGGGACAAAAAACTAGCCACCCATTTGCGCAAACCCTTGGGCACTCCGTAATTTGGTAACTTCGATAAAAACCCCGGTGCCAGACTTGATCTAACGCCTTCGCTATGTCCGGGCTACATGCCAATGCCTCCCCCTGACTCTCAATGGCTAGTGCCCATCAGTGTGTGAGATACACTAGAAGGTCACCAGTCAAGCGACCGCGTCGAAAGCCATATTGACGTTCACTGACCGGGTCGTGTTTTTCTAGGTATCTAAGAAACTGTGTGTTTTTATTTCTTTACCAGGTCGTGTTTTTATATGTATCTTAGAAGCTGTGTGTTAATCACATTAACTTAGAGGAGGGAAGTATGAGCGATAGGCCTATAATTTGATTGATCTGATCTATCACCATATTTGGGCACCGGATGCACATTCGCAGTCTTCCATGAAGACGGAAATTGCCTAGTGTGGTAGAAAGCAAGAGGCGCGTGAGTATAGGACATAACTCAGGAGCACATTGTTTTAGCACCATTGCTGGTATATCGTCTGACCCACTTGACTTATAAACATCTAGAGATAGCAGCGCCCACCGAACCTCCCGCTATGTTATAGAGATTTCCGGCATGGTCTTACCGCACCACGGTATAGTAGGTGGCACAGCGCCTTCGTCGTTCATATTCGAGTTAGAGGCAAAGAGACGGCCCAGTAGATCGGCAGTGTAGATCAGTAGTTTTTCTTTTGCACTATTGGCCAAGTCACCATCGATCTTTTGCAGTGGTGGTACGACGACAGTCACTGACAAAAGTTTCCTTCGGCAACTTTAGCAAGCGACCAGAAAGCAAGGCTCCCACAGGGGTAGCTCACAAGTCTCCCACCTATTTTGCCGATGAATTGCAATCTAGTTCTGGCAGTTACTTTCTTACTGATCCTCGAGGCATCATTTAATTATTTAACTATAGTTCGTTCGTGGAATGTGGTCATATTCATGTATTCCGGCAGGAACTTTTAAATTTTCCGGGATAAAAAGTAGCACTTCAACCATCTTAATGCCAAAATTCAGCTCAATTGATTGCTCCTTTGCGGCCTGATTAAATTTCACATTTATAATATTTATAGGAGTAGGATAAATAATAATTTATAATAGTGTGTGTCGGTTTAAAAAAATGGTTAAATTTAAATTTGTATCCTACTAAATACTAAAACCTAACATCAGGTTGTCTACGTTATTATTAATCGTCATTATTCAATACTTTTAGGAAATGTTGGAAAGTAAGTAAATATTCATTCGCTAAGATTACGTCATTTATACAGAATTCTTGCTAAATTAGTCATGCATGTACTAACTTAACCAGGAGTGCATAACTCTTATGTTGGTATTTTTTAATATCTGAGTAATGCAATACTGAATAAATGCTATTTTCGTGCATTGCCCACTTAACAATACATTATATATATTTTTAAATGTTGTATTGTCTGTTATTTGTGGCAAAATGTCATACTTATCTGGTAGGGCTATTAGCCCATGACACCAAATTATAATTTACTAGACCTTGCCCGCGGCTCCGCCCACCCTAAATTTGGTTAATGGCGTAGGATTCTTACGGCAACTCCTTGATTATACTAAAGAAGTTTGTTATAGCCAGCTATAGCTGCAGCTATGGTTCGTTCGTGGAATTCGGTTATAGTTACTCCCGTGGGAACTTTTGAATTTCCCGGGATAAAAAGTAGCCTTTGTCCTTTTCCGTATATTTGACTATCTCTGTGTGCAAAATTTCAGCTCATTTAAATGCTCCCAGTGAAGCAAGATTAAGTAACAAACGTGACAGTTATTCCCGCGGGAACTTTTGAATTTTCCGGAATGAAAAATAGCCTATGTCCTTCCCTAGGAGTCAGACAAATTTCATCAAAATCAGTTGAGCGGTTCCCGATCCATCCAGTGGTTGAAGCGTGACAAACAACCAAACATCCAAACTTTCGCATTTATAATATTAATGGGATAGCTGGTAATTAATGAATTTTGCTAGCGACCTGCCCTGCCTGCCTGCTATTGTCTGTTATTTGTGGCAAAATGCCATACTTATCTGGTAGGGCTATTAGCCCATGACACCAAATTATAATGTACTAGACCTTGCCCGCGGCTCCACCCTGCCCTAAATTTGGTTATTGGCGTGGGACTTCTTTATTAAATCTCAGTACTGATACTGTGATTTACTCCTTAATTACCCCGCGCTAAATTCGGTTATCGGCGCTTGTGATTTAGTCCTTAATTACACTAATGAAGTTTGCTATATCAAGCTGTAGCTATAGCTATAGTTCGTTTAAGCTCGGTTATAGTTATTCCCGCGGGAATATGCTATTTCAGGACCTAACCTATATGTATGCCAACTTTCATTGCCATCCGTCCAGTGGTTGAGGCGTGAAGGAGTAACAAACATACACACTTACACACTCACAAACTTTCGGCTTTATAATATTAATGGGATAAAGGGATAATGGGACCAGCGGCCCGTCCCAGCTTCACACAGGTATACTTTTATTTTTTAAATATGTTTGGATAAATGTAGAGTAAATGTATCTTTATGCATAACGTGTTTGTTTTTTTTTTTAATTACAATTTATAATTTTATCCATAATCTATTTTTATTCTCACAGTTTTTTTTTGAAAAAGTCAAAATATACAACGTCGGATGCGTCCGCTGCGCAGGGAGGGTGCAGGGCGCCGACCGCGCGTATGAGCCGATCATGGCGCGGCGGCGGCGTTTGTTTTTCTTAAGTATTTTGTTTAGATTGACATTTTTAAATTCGTAATATCTTTTAAGGGCCCTATAGCAGCTAACTAGCGCCGCCATTGGATATTATTTAATTTCGCTTCGCACAAAGCATATTTAAAAAAATGTACTACATAGAAGTCATAAAACTAGTCGTAAACTGTATTTAGAACCTTTTGTATTATTCCTGGAAAACATCTGTAAGCTTTATTTAGCTTTTGTGCTAAATGTGGCCACTTTTGGCAAAAATATCAAGTTCAACTCACATATGTATTTTAGGAACATTACAAAACGTTTTTAATATAGCTTATAGCAGGTGTTACAATTTCTATGTTTTAAATTTTTGTAACAATCTTTGTACGAAGTGGAAATAAATAATGTTCCATGGCGGCGCTATTTAGCGGCGCAAGGAATGTACGATTTGAATAATTCAAAAAGTAATCTACAGGTATTGAAACAGTCTTAAATTTATTTGAATAGGGATTAAATCAAAGGTATATAACATGGTCTGATTCTGGTCGGCATTTCTATCAACTTTTTAAATGTATAAAAGTAGTTATAGTGACATAACTACAATACCATTTGTTTGACACCAATGGTATTGCGAAGTTTTTTTATAGATATTGATACGTTCTTTAATGTTGTGAAACATTTTTTTGTTCTATCATCAATAGTTGTCGTAGCCCATGCGATGAAAGACATTTTATGGCAATTTTTTTTACACCTTGGGTTACATTATTGAAGTTTTAGTAGGGATTCCTAATTTTTACTAGTAATAAATATAGCCTATGTTACTAAGGAATAATGTAGTATTCTAATTGTGAAATAATTTTTAAATCGGTCCAGTAGTTTTTGAGTGTATTTGTACAAACATACAGAAATACAAATTTTTCCGCTTTATATTAGTGTAGATTTAAGATGCTATACCTAATTTTTTTTTTTTTGGCAAATGTTTCTCCGGATCTGAACAGATCCGACTAATATTTAACAAATGTGTTCTTCGGGATATGGTTAAGAACCTGAAAAACGTGAAAGCACGATAAATGAACTTTTTTCGATAGAAATAAATCCTAAACTGACCTACTTTCTCTGTTTATTTAAAACTTTTGGCACACAAATGTTCAAAGTTCTAAGTGCTCTTAGTTTACAACTTTGCTAAAGCATAGCCGTGATAGTACTTTAGAACCTGAGAAATTTTTGATTACAATGATGCGTAATAAACAATTAATTCATTTCATGTATTTCAATGAAAATTTCAGTGAGTTGAGATGTAACTGCACTACTCACGCACGCTCAGTTATATATCGCATTATCCTTTTTATTCAGGTTGTTTGTCACATAGTACTGCCTCTTAATTATTTTTCACAGACATGTTTTTAACCTATACTTTTCATTATACGAAAATAGCAAAAGTCGTCGTGCCATTGCAAAGATTTGTTGAAAAGTGGTGTATCAATGTGTACTCGGGAAGTAAATAAGATTGAGTGATTGAAAAATTGTTGAACTGTCCACGTCTGAAGTTTGAATATTGTTTCCAATAGGCGAACGTAACAACTGGGGCACAAGTTCCCCTAGCTACATAACAACTGGGGCACAAGTTCCCCTAGCTACATAACAACTGGGGCACAAGTTCCCCTAGCTACATAACAACTGGGGCACAAGTTCCCCTAGCTACATAACAACTGGGGCACAAGTTCCCCTAGCTACATTGATAAAGAATAATTATGTTGAGGTAAATTTTACTCTCAAAAACCTTGTACTGTTATAGTATGTTTTTGTTTTTAGATATCAAAAAATCTTGTTTCTAATGTATTTGTTGATAAAAATAATAATAATAATATCTAGAACACACAGTGCCATCTGGCCCCAAAGCAAGCAAAGCTTGTATTATGAAAACCGCACAATGGATACAAATACTTAAAATATGACAGGGCTTGGCAATACGCGCGAGGGACGAAAGTTAAAAGTTAACTCGCTACGTATACCCGAAGTTTTGATTGTTTATCTTCTAAATCAAAAACTTTCTAATTAAGAACATTAACATGAGAAAAATTTTATAACCTTGGACTCAAAAAATATGTTTAACTTGATAGGTACGATTGCTGATAAATCCTTGGAAAATCTGATTTGATCTGATTTCACAGTTTTTCGACTTCATCGACTAGAAAATAGTATTTCATAACTTTGACAATTCAAAAGTGTTTGTAAAATCCTAATTTGAAGAAAAATATTTGACTTTGACTTAGAATATTTAAACTTACTCACACCTACCCACGCATACACACACACACACACACACTGTGTATTTTAGTTTCTCGACACATATTATTTAATATATTCGTATGGGTTTCAACATAAATTGATTTCAATAGACAGTTTTTTTTATGTCATGAACAATAATTTTACCTCGAAAGAGCTTTCTTTTTAAATAAATATATTGAGGTAAAACACGAAAAGCTGTAAAACCATCAATATAAGCGTTCTTGCTTTAATTTTTTATGTCCCAATATCCATCAATGTTTTCGCTTACATCATTGTCTTAACAGATAAGGTCCCCCGCTCAATCTTCCTTAGCCGACTTTAATTCCGTAAGTAGGCCGGCGTCATCGCGGTAATAGCACCTACATCAAAAGCAATACAGGCCTTATTGACGTTGTTTTCTCTTTCATCCTTTCCTATATTTATGTAAGTTTGAGAGGGATGTTCAACAGCACGTGCCAGTTTCTCAGATTAAAATTGATTGCGCGGCCGTTGCCTTTATCTGTGGAACATGGCGCGATTGATTCTTCATCAATCTTTATTCGCGATAGTAACTTGTTTTTTTCTTATTTCAGTAAAATTGATTTAAATGGACGCGTTTTGTATTCATTTATTTTTAAAAGCCTAAAACGCTGTGTTTTCATTTAATGAATTGATGGTACTTTTGATAGTGACGTCGAAGTTCAATTAACATCATTTGGTTTCACCATTTGATCTTATTATAATTACAAAACCGGCCAAGATACGTACATAGCTACTATATAGTATACTAGAATAGCATAGCAAGTACTACGGTATAGTAGTTTATATACTTATAATGTAGCTAGAAAGGCTGAGATAAAATATTCTTACTGAATGGAGACAATTGTTATACTGATCACCAGAGTGAGTATTGTTCGTTATGACATAGTCCGGAGGGTCGAGTACCTCGTTATTTTATTTCTTGAAATAGTTACACAGAAGCATTTACGTCTAGATATTAGATTAGATAATTAGAATTTTGAGGAGCTCATGGCCCAGAGGCGAAATAGTTCAAAATATCAATACCTATTTGTAATTTTTTCCTTTACGTTGCAATGAAACAAATAGGTGAACTGATTTTTGGCCCAGGAAAAGGACGGGGACAGTGGAGTTTAGAGAAAATATTACTTTTACTTTTACTTTTAAAGAAGATAAATTAATACTATAAACTACGAGAAAAATTGAAGAATATGTAAAACGAATATTCACACTGCTAGGACAAATTGTAGTGGATATATAGTAACTATGTCAAAACTGAATTAACTATCTGATTCAACTAATTTCGTAATTTCTCGCCAAGTTTATTCTAGTAAATATCTATTGTGTTAAGGTTTTAAATTCAACTCAATAAAAGGTTTTAAATCTACTGACCCAAGAATGTAGCGCATGTTTTAGATATAAAATACAATGTCGAAGAACCCGCTGCAATAAATTTGAGATCTAAACTTTGTCGCCTTCCTATATCAATTTACGTAAAAAGGTCACAAGAGTGCGCTAGCTTTGCGCCAGTTTTAGAGGGTCGTAAATTTAGAAGGCTAAGCTCACTGAGCACCTAAATCTAGCTCGCAGTTTTCATGCTGACCCTTTGGAAACACGTGGATGTGTATCTCTATAGGGGCGTATAGTGTATAGTACGAGTATCCTACTAATATTATAAATGTGAAAGTTTTGATGTTTGTCACTCAATCACGCTTCAACTATCGGACGGATCACGATGAAACTTGGCACATGTATAGTTTAGATCCTGGCATAGGACATAGACTATTTTATCGCGTAAAATTCAAAAGTTTCCGCGGGAATAACTATGGCCGAGCTTAAATAATATAGCCACAAATGTAGTTTGCTATAGCAAACTTCATTTGTATAATTAAGGAGTTCCACGCCGAAAAGCGAAGTAGGGCGGACGGAGCCGCTGGCAAAATCTATAGTATATTATGAGTGTTTTGAATAAAATAATAATACACAGCATAAAATATTTTCACTGGGAGAAATATACATATATAAATAACTAGTTTCTGCCACCTGCTCCGCCCGCGCTAAAGTCGGTTATCGGCGTAGAAGTTTTATGGCAACTCATTGATTTATACTCTTAGTATAAAAATTTGCTGTAGTGGTAGCGATAGTTCGTTCAGATAGAGTAACTTTAAATTGATTCCTGCGGGAACTTTTGAATTATCCGAAATAAAGGCCTATGTCCTTCTCTGTTTCTTCAACTACCTGTATGCAAAATTTTCTTTCATTCATATCTTCAAGTTATCTTTAGAAACATTTTATTTGTTGAAAAATGCCTATTTATCGGTTTAAGGAATTTATTTCTCAAATGAACTTAAAATGCTCACTTATTAAAGAGAAATATTTGGAAATACAAAAAATCAATTTGTTGAAGCTAGTAGATTAGGGTTGGCTACTCTACTACTAGCTTCAACAAATAGATTTTTTGTATTTCCAAATATTTCTCTTTAATAAGTGAGCATTTTAAGTTCATTTGAGAAATAAATTCCTTAAACCGATAAATAGGCATTTTACGATTTTTTGTTTAGTTAGTTGTAGTTAGTTATTGAATTTAGATGTACGTTAGTTAAATTTTATTTATTAGTTATATTGGCTCATTAAATAATTTAATTTGTTAGTTTATTAAGTTTTCAGTCGGTTAGTTGGAACATTAAGCATATAATCTTTTAGTCTATGTGTAAACCCATATAAAGATATAGATTTTTTGACATGTTCGGGTAATTTATTATATATTTGTACTCCTTCAAACTGGGTGTTCCTCTGTCCATATGAAGTTCTTATTTTGTATAGTTATAATTTATCCTTTTTTCTTGTTACATATTTGTGTTTTTTTGTATGAAAAGTTATATGGGAGTTTATTTCTTTTAGTCATTTGCGACTATTTTTAGAGTTATGGCCTTGTGTGGGAGGGTGTTTGTTTGTGTCTACGTACGTACGTATGTACGTGAGCTTTTCCATTGAGATCAGATATGTTGAGAACTAATTGATGATGATGAAATGAAAACAAATTTGCGTTATCGACATCTCAATCGATTCCCCTTCATCCGCAACGGACCTGTGTGCCAAGTATTTTAACTCTTCCTATGAGAAAAGAATATCTCAAAACGCGCCTACTAGGGGCGCTGCTTTATTCCCATTAATTTATTTCATTGACTCCAACACGAGTTAGAATCTCACACTAGACACACCGATTAATTATTCAGAAATATTGAACCAGCATTTTATTTATCAATAAAACATTTTTATTGTCCCTACTTACTACATAATTTTATTAAAATTTCTCCGATTTCGATAAAAGTATATATTCTTTTGGGTTTTCGAAGGGTGCTGAAGCAAATATTTTCTTAGTTTTTTATAGTTAAAGATGGCAAATCCAACACTGCGTCCATATTTTTAATAAAATGTTTGATTAAATTAAGTTCTATTACATTTTCGACGGTACTGAATTCAAATATTTCATCAGTTTTGTAAAATTTAAGATAGAGGATCCAATATGGCGTTTATTATTTAAATAAAAGTTTGATTTAGATGAAATTAAAGTCTATTGTGGCGTCTATTTTTCTAAATGAGAATTTACTATACTACGGTATATTAATTATTAAAGGGTCTTGAAAGACAGACAAACAGACAGACGGACAACAAAGTGATCCTATAAGAACTCTTATAGGATTCTCTCTGTCTGTCTGTCAAGATCCTTTTTCTTAGGAACTTGATAAAGCTGCAATTAATATCGAATAATAAAGACTACGGCTCCTTGAAGCTGTAAAAAAATTAGGCTTCTAAGTCAATGCAATTAATATACGTAATGTATAATAAAAATACGATGTTACATCATAAATATAGGAAAAAATCCAAAAAATATATTAAAGCATAAAACTGTGAGAATTGATCTCACGATGGAAGAACTATCTACATATAATAAGTTTCTTGGCCGGTTTCTTATTTATTTATAAAATTTAAATAAAGTTTATTCATAGAATTTGTTTGACCTGATTTTTGGGACAGGAATAGTTGTAGGGTCATATAATATGTCGAAAGTATCGAATAGCGTCTGGATATCGATGTTAGAAATCAAACATAAGTTTTTGACTTTGTAAACCTCTCTTATTGTAAAGGATCTCTTTTAGATGTTTTAGAATTATGTACTGTTACTTACCCTTAATTAGGTACATAATTTTGATTTTAATAATGAATAGTTTTCTTTCCTATGACTATGACATTCCACTGTTAAATCGTTCCACAACTTTGAATATACACATTTTTTTGGGTTGAAATTCTAAATAAATTCTAGATAAATTTTCTGAGATAATCATGCGTTAACATCAAATTTACATTAATTTATATAGAGATTATCTACGAATTTGTCAAATAAATAACTTAAAGTGGGTGATTCAATAACGATAAGTCACGAAAAGTCATAAACCTGTAAGCTCGTTAAGGTGACGACTTTGATACCCAACACATCAGCCGAAGCAATTTACTTTAAAGAGCCTTAATTTGACGATTTATTTGTGTCCATCATTAACTTCGAGAACATTACCAAAGAGTAGCATTTAACAGATGCTCAGAATTCTTTAGGCAATTGAAAACATTTACCTTTTGTCGGTATCGTAATGAAAAGTATTTTTCTCGAAATGTTTTTACGATAATTGTCTGCCCGCTCACTGAATACTGAAACATTAATGTCTCAAAAAATTTATGAATATTATATATGATACTTATTAAAGAATTTATGAACAAATTTTTGTTTTGTTTTTCCGTTCGCTTCCTTCATATATGTTTTGATAGGTTAATTCTTAAGTTAATACACGTCAGTATTTTTTTTTCGTATTAAAGTCGATTTCTATTTGGCATACAAAAGTACGGAAAACATGTCTGTTACACAGTTTAATATTTAAAAATATTTCTACTTTTTTACAGTTGGTTTATAGACAAACGAATATATTATGTCTATGCACATATTTAAATTATGCCACTATAAAAAATGTCTATATTACCTATATCTAACTCAACGTCATAGCTTATTATAAAGTTAATGAGATGTTTTATAACGTTTATAGTGATGACACAAATTAAAATAGTTAACTATGTTACAAGATTATTGTCAGTAGATATGTTAATGTGCGATGTCTTATCTTTAACTACTTGATCTCAGACACCTATAAGGCAACTAAATCGAATTGAAACTGTTGATTGACGTTTTTAATTAACAAACCCGTTTTGGAGAAATCGAATTTGTTTCAAAATACGTAAGAAATTTAAATTTCTTTAATGATTGCACCGAGTGATCGATCGTCCCACGCCCGGACTTAATTTGGTCATTTACTTTAGCTTGGCAATTTTTTTCAGGTAGCGTGTATAATTATAATTATGTTTTTATGCATATTATAGTATAATTGTAATACAGGGTCCGTTAACCGATTTTTGGCAGGGAGCTCATTCCACAACTTAAGCGTTCGCGGGAGGAAGTTTCTCTGAGACCGCACTGTACGCGACCATTTAGGTTCTAAAGTGTGAGAATGAATTCTCTGCCGATGGCGAGCAGTGTGATGATAGAAAGTAGCCGTGGGCATCATTTCGAACAATTCCTCAGAACACAACCCATTGTACAAGTGGTAGAACACACACAGGGAGGCAAAGTCTCTCCTCAGACTTAAGGGCTCGATACCGCAAGTGAGTTTGGAATCGTTGATAATTCTCACAGCCCATCATTGAACCGAGTCAAAAGAGCCAAGCTGGTATCCGGGTGCACCCGCCCAGAGATGGCAGCAGTACTCCATATGGGGCCGAACTTGCGACTTGTAAAGTAACAACCTTTGCCCCGACGTGAAGTACTGCTTCGCTCTGTTGAGTACACCAAGTTTTTTGGACGCCAGCTTCACCTTAACTTGTAAATGATCTCGGAACTGAACATCGCTGGAGATGTCGACACCAAGGATCCCAATGCTCTTGGAGATGGAGAGGGAAGTGTTCTGGAATTGTGGGACTACAGTGAATGGAGTTTCCTTAGCTACGCAAATTATGCCAATTCATACTGGCCCAGCGTGGTAGGCTATGGTCTAAGCCTCTGTCGCCGAGGAGGGGCCTGTGCCCCTGCAGCGAGGCGTACAACGGCTGAGACAATTACTGGAAAAAGCTTCGTTTACCTACTTATAAATTATACTAAGTATGTAACTAACTATTGGTACAACTTATTTTTTAAATAGGTAAATTCACTTATATTTTTTCTAATTTCTGTATAAAATCAGATTCAGATTTAAATTGGATTACAATCTATAGATAACTTTTTATCATATTATGTTCAGATGATCCAACCTAACATCGACCTTCATCTATCTGCTCACGAACTTAACAGTATTTCATATCAAACATTATGTCAACGAAAATGCCACAAAAGGTTTTCTCATTCAAATATGTTTATACTACCTTTAAGTAGACTGTGAACGTAAACGTTTTCTTACAAATTATGATACCGTTTCTCTTAGTTTTGAAAATGTTGCAAATATTATGCAAAACTAGACGCGAAGGATTTATATTTTTAGAAAATATTTTGCAATTCAAAATTTCAAAACAAATGTTGATTTCCAAATATTTCAAGACGGTCTTCCCGCGATCATGGTATTAAATATAATACCATATTTAAATATCAGAAGCTTTATAAAAGAAGGTTTGTTATCCATGTATAGAAAAAATAATAAATTAAACCAGTCGCCCTTTCTTTAGTAAAATTACTGATAAATAAACGACAAAATACAAACCGAAAGGCATTCAATGCCGCTTCGATCGCTACGACAAATCGTTTCACCTAAAATACCCCATTGCATTACAGTTCCCGTGTTGTATGCAAATACATCGATGTACAGACAAACGAAAGGTCAAACGTTGTTTTATTTAAATAGACCGACTAACCCATATCTCCTCTACCCTACCACCGTGTTATTTTAATTCCCTCATACATATTTATGGGACACGTAAGGCAAGTCGTGATCTGTACCCGTTTGAATTGATATTTGTGAATGTTACTTTCCCTTAAATATACCGAATTGGAAAATGTTTATATTTAAATACTTGTCTCTTCAAGACAAATACACGTGACAATCTAGATAATCCAGATATATATATGTACAAAGCGATAGTATTCTAGCCTATCTAGGTATATAGGTATTAATTTGGAATAAGTACTGACTTGAAAACTACTGCACGAAGTTCTAAAACTGCATTATTCTGATTTCTGTGTGATACGAGATTACGGGACGGAAGTCATAGTAAAGTACTGGTGTTTAATATCTTTCTGAATGATACTTATATAAACAATGAGCAAAAAGGAAAATAATCAGTTTACGTACGAATCAAAATAATGTATACGTATCTGCATAATTTGTCAAAAGATTTTTATTTTGTACCTAATACTTGAAATTGGAATTATTAGGAAGTAGCTTACTTTTAATATATAGGCTAGCCTGTCAATGGCACCAATGATGGTTCATATTTTCATCATATTTGACAGACTAACATCTTTGGTGAAATAAATACGCTTTAAGCCTGAGGCAGAGGATATTCTGCCTTACGTCCACTGGATATTAATAAAATAAGGTGCTATGTACTCATCCAGACAGTTCCGATACAAATTTGTATAACATAGAACCCAGACAATAAATTGTAGATGACGGGCGGGAACGCCAGTGTTAAATTACTAGGTCAGAATTAACACACTCCATATTTTACGACCATTGCTATTACAGAGGCAGTGTGGTCCATTTAATTTGGCAGATGCAAAAAAATACAACTCAAAAGGTCCGCTCTGACTGCAAGAAGTGTAACTAATAAGATCCTTTTTCTATTTTTGTGTTTTTGTTAAGACCGCACCCGCCCATATACACTTTAAATTTAAAAGTGACCATAATCTATAATGGCCACTGGCTATCAGAAGCCGTAGATCATTTTCTTTGATGTTTTACTGTTTTTTTACTTTTCTTCGTTTGATGTTTTTAAATATTTTTTGTCCTTACTCTATCGTTATTAATTCTCAATTTACATGGCCTTTATAGTTAAAACAATGACGCGTAGTTGCAGTATCCAAGAGGCACCCGGATGGCCCGCGGTATTTGAGTTGACGAAGTTTTATCGCCCTGTGGAACCCGAACTGAGCCGAAAGATATGCACAAATGCCATCCCTCCCATGAAATTTCATCCCCGAGAATATTGAATTTTGTGAAAATTGTCCATGGCCATTGATTGCAAAACATTTTATTGCGCGTATTCCAATTAGACAAATTGTGCGATTGTTGAGGTAGCCACAGCGGGCGAAATTTCATGGGAGAGAGATTGCATTTGTGCATATCGTTTTTCACATCATACAAAACAAATGCGATCCGATTTTAATGATTTTAAGTCCATTTTTCTAAGTTCTTGTCCACCGCTCGAAAAATTCAATTTTTTCCGGCTTCCAACTCTGACATATCAATAATCAACCGGCCGGGGTGGACGCCAATTTCAATCGGCTGCCTCGCGACAATTTTTTTGAAACCTTCTCAGGGGAATTAAATAAAAAGATTTCGTTGAGTCCGTTAATACAATTTATTAAAGTCTTATATACTACCACTTTTAACAATGAAATATCACGATTTTCTATTTTTCCATAACAATTTATAATTTTTGATAGTTTTTACCTGTGTCTAGCAAATCAATGCCACCGCCAGCTTTTGAAAATCAATAAAATTAGGTTCTATATGGCGAAAATTACCATTCAACCGTAGGGAAATAAAACCAATTTGGTGATATTCACAATTCAAGATAAACGAAGTTGGGTACCTGGGATGAGGGTTTGAGGTAGAACCCACAACCTAGTAAAAATATATTATAGATACTTTCCTGAACAGATTTCGTTTTTATTTAAAATCCTCCTGGATTATTTATTCAGTTATTTCTGTATCTTCGAAGCATATCAATAACTGATAAAAAAATATTGTATATTTTCACTATCTTAGGTAAAAATTTCAATCTATTTTTCTAACATGTAGCACGACTACGTTAACGTTACTCACAAAAAACTGTCTTCTCTTTCCTTTTCCATCTGTCATTCTTTTGAATCCGACATTTAAGAGTATGTCAAAGTAATTTCTCGTATGGATATAGAAAATACAATAAATTTGAAATAATCACGCTAAACGAGAACTAAAGCTAAAAATTACATACTAAAACAATTCACTTGTTACAACCTGGCTACTTCGATCGAACGCATTCGCTATATCCAGGCTAGATGCCAATGCCTCCTCCTGACTCTCATTGGCTAGTGCCTATCGTTGTGTGAGATACACTAGAAGGTCATCAGTCGAGCGACCGTGGCGAAAACCACATTGACGGTCACTGACCAGGTCGTATTTTTCTAGGTATCGAAGAAGCTGTGTGTTGATCACACGCTCCATCACCTTATAGACTATAATAGATTATATTTTTAAATGACTATAATATTTGAGACTAGCTTTTCCAGCAGCTTCGCCCGACCCAAATTTGGTTATCGGCGTAGATTTCTTACGGCAACTCTTCATTTATAGAAAATAAAACCTACTCACACTTGACGTTCTCTCTCTCTCATTTTCACTTTTTCAAATTAAAGAAATTATTAACTACTAAAAACTAATTAACTAATGGATTAACCTGGCGAGCATCAAACAAACTTTAAACCCCCGTTTAAGGGGTGAGTTTTGGAAAATCCTTTCTTAGCGCACGTCTTCATCATAATAGCTATATGTGTGCTAAATTTGAGCTCGATCCGTCCAGTGGTTGCAGCTGTGCGTTGATAGATCAGTCAGTCAGTAATATTTACTTTGGGCTAACGTTAACTTAAATCCGCGACTTTGTTTACGTAGAAAGTGAAAATATTTTTAAATAATACTTACCGCCCTTCCCCCTCGTGACTGCCCGCCGGCCTCGCACATCATAAATGCGCCCGCAGTACTTGATAATTATTTGCTGCGATGTTATTTTAAAACTGCTATATCTCCTAAGATATTCATTGAAATCGGATGATGTACAGGGCAATTTTATTTTAAATTACATACTTGTGATGAATAACGTATTTATTTGGATAAGAAGTTATATCATGTTTATAAAAACACCTTCGCAAATAATGCATTATTTTAGAACAAATTTGGTAAGCATAAAAAAGGTTATTGTGAGCCAACCTTAAAAGATAGACATCGCGGTCTTTTTTTTAGAACTTTTAAAGGGGAACAATTCTGTTATACATGATTTATAGCCAAATACAATGATGTATAGCCTACAGCAAAAATATTTTTTCAAATCAGACCCGTGGTTCCTGAGATAAGCGCGTTCAAGCAAACAAACAATAAAACTGTTCAGCTTTATAATATTAGTATAGAAGAAGATTTGCTTATGTTTTAAGTGATGTTAACCTTTTTTTAAATAAAATCGAATTGCGTTTTCAAACATATGTCAAATAAAATGTAATTTAAATCAAAAGCACTAAGGAGTATTGATATCAACTTCGAAGCAAATCACCGCCAAAATAACTTTCTCCCCTTTTTAACCCTGTTAGGGGATGAATTTCAATAAAATACGAAACAGGTCTTCCTTCAATTCTGTTAAAAAAGGGTTTATGCAAAATTTGAAGTAGATTGGACCAAGGTATCATGTTGTCCCATACAAACTTTGCCCCCCTTTTTCACGCCCTTAGAGGTAGAATTATGAAAAATCCTTTCTTATCGAATGCCTACGTCATACAAAGAACACACCCTCCAAGTTTCTGGTCTCTACGATAAGCGGTTTAGGTTGTGCGTTGATCCATTAGTCGTTGAGGACAAAGCATTTTATATGTTTAAAATCCGAGCGGGCCAAAACCGGTGGGTACTAGGGCCGCGAGTTTGACACAACTGCTCTAGACATGAGAATTATTAATTTCAATTATTTATTGTAATACCTAACGACAGACTCGTATCTCACAACAGGGTGCGGGATAAAGAAATTATGAAGTTATTTATATGTATGGTGAGCAAATTCAGGGTACATTTCATATTTTATCTAAGCTTGATGATGATTTACATTAAAACTAGTAAGTCACTCAAATGTGTTTCTAGTGTGCTCTTCAGATATGAACATGTTTATTTATTTTTCGTAGAGCTTTAATAATAAAAAAGAAATCAATTGACTTAATTTTTAAGAAACTATGTATTTATATATAATATATATGTATATTATTATATGGTTATTGTGCTTCCAACGGGTCAGCATGAAAACTGCGAGCCAGATTTAGGTGCTCAGTGAGCTTAGCCTTCTAAATTTACGACCCTCTAAAACTGGCGCAAAGCTAGCGCACTCTTGTGACCTTTTTACGTAAATTGATATAGGAAGGCGACAAAGTTTAGATCTTAAATTTATTGAAGCAGATTCTTCTACATTGTATTTTATATCTAAAGCACGCGCTACATTCTTGGTTCAGCAGATATAGCTCTTTTGCAGTTGATTTCAAAATATATCAAACAGGTCTGACATTGCTTAACTTCTCATATTGTTTCCGATAGACGAATACATATTCTAAGCTATTATAAACTGGCTTTTCTATAAACAATACTACTTATATAAAACTTTATTTCTAATGTTATATCGTTTATAAAAAATACCCAGAAATAATTAAATCCAAATAAACCGTTGAATTTGTTTTAAGCAATTGCAGAAGTACTAAAGTATGTCAAGACAACATACCTTTATAAATAGAGCTTTATCTAAATCGCTGCTTTTAAAAATAAAACTATCAAAATATAACTTATCGAAAGCTGTTGACTCTCTAAACATTTTTATACTTTTCGATATTGTTTCAAAAATTAACAAGAGCGTTTTATTATTTATCACTCAATACATATGTTAGTGTCAGTGGTACCAATAAGTACTCAAAAAGACGCATACGTTTAAAATCCACACTGGGCCCATTTAATGGACTATGGCCCATATCGCCTTCGACCAACGTACCTAAAGATCAGCCGTGCCCCAAAAGCCCCCGAGATGTATGGGTAAGAATCCCCATTGAGAGGGTATTATTATCGTTCAAAGTTCACACAAATAAATCAATCTACCCCAAGTCTAAAACTAGATATGTGCATAATTTTATATTATAAGGAGTTGTGATTTTAATCGATATAAACAGATGTAAGCATAGAAGAAACAAATACTACGTAAGGATGTAAGTGTATCATCTATGTTTTGTGCAAATATTAAATTAAAGATAAACACCAAACATCTGCACTAACACAAACATTACGCCAAAGTTTCACCCAAATGAGACAGGATTCTCAAACAATTACCTATCGTCCCTCGCAACGCAAGACTATACTCATTCATACATTAAACACGCATTAAGATGTGTTTCGGGATGGTTTGGGACAATAGCACGTATTTAAACAACCCGCTCGTCCTTTATAAACATGGGGAGTAATTTGATTTCATAGGACTAGCCTCCCTTTAGGGTGTTGCTACACGTATTGTAGGTCTGTACCTACTCTCAAGTACGAATGCGTGATCTTACAATGTTTTGGGATTAGTTCGGAAAATTATGAATAAAAGAAAAAAAATAATAATAATGAAATAATAAATCTACACAATAAAAGAGAATAGGTGAGTCATAATGAAATTATATTTCAGCGTTATTATATGACGCTTAAAATTGTGACAGTTTCAGATTATTTAAATTGACGTAGATTACCTACATATTATTTTTCTAATATTTTGACAAGATAAAATGTTTTTCGGCGAAAAATTTAAAATGTAAGAGCTGTATTTAACTTCAAAATAAAATGAGATAAAATCCCGCGAACAATTTGTGTTTTTCGAAAAATGCTGTCACTATTTTTATAAAACTATTTAATTTAATGTGATTCTTTTCTAAGTGTACAATGCAGTAAAAAATGGATAAGCTAATAGTTTTGTTTTCCTTATATAAGTTTAAAAACGACGACGACATAACGACCGCGTGGAAATTGACTTGAGTCGCTCTTCCATTAATTTATTCTTAAATAAATGCATACTAACTTACGAAAACTGTAGGATTTGTAGATAACAGATACCTGGTAAAACCAAATCAAATACAGAAATCAGAATAGCCACTTAGTCATTGCAGATATTACATTACCACCCAGTACGTAGGCGGTCGGTTTTCGCACGTTGCATGAGTTTCGAACAGATCATGAATATTAGATTTTAATGGTATTCCGTAATTTACATGGCGTTTCCACTAAGACCAGCGTTTCAATAAATGCTTGTCATAGACTTCCGTCACGTTCATCACGATCACGGTGGCCATTGCCTTACGTACGATACAGTGAATAAGAATTAAGCTTCTGTTTAAGACGGGCCAAATTATTTTGAATTGAGATTTTAAACAATATACCTACCTACATACTATCATAGAGTGCAACTCCAATCTATTTTACTGAAAAATTTATAAATATTTAGTTTTTTATGAATTTTATTAAAGTCATCCGTAATACAGTTTTTTATCGGGCACGGTTTTTCTAAAATAAATATTTTGAAAAAAAATATGTATAATAATCTAACATAGAAAAATTGTCTGCTTTACAGCCCTGTGTGAATGAGGCATGTGCGTACCAAAAGTTAACGCAGCTCCGCCTGCCCCTATCTGAGGCATCCACCGCACTTATTAGACACATGTAGTACTAGAAAACGTCACCTTTACACTTAATATCTTCCTAATAGGTAATAATAGCAACATCTTATTTTTCAGCCCAGAGTGCACGCAGTGACTGGTGTTGCTGCTATGATTATAGAATTATGTAGTTAAGGGTTACCCATTACCTGTACCACTTATTACCTGTATTGCCAACAACAACGAGCCTAATTATTTTTTTTTTGCTATTATATATATTCTTTTAATATATTCTTCACGCGTACGTGAGTTTGGGTGCAATAATGTCTACGATGTCTTGACTGTTTTTATTTTTGTAGTCTATGTCATCGTCGCCTTGTAGCCGCCAGAGCAAGGTGTCTACGTTTTCGGTCCGTTTGAAGTACCCACACACGTGCTCATAGAAAACTTACAAAAGTCAAATTTATAACTACAAACATATTTGGATTTCCAGCGCGTGCCGAGGTCGTGTATTCTGATTTTCAAAATTTAGAATACAATGAGTTAATTAATTTTATTTCGATTTTATTATTAGTATAAACTACGCGTATATATTAAGTAAATATTAAGTAATAATCTATTGACAACTATAAAGCGAGCTTCATCGCATTGATATCGCGACCTGAATGCCTTTCAGAAGAATTATAAATTTTAACAGTTATAGAGATTATGTGCCGGTGACTAAAATAAAGACGTTCTTTGTATTTCAAACTTGGATTTATAAAAACGTAAAAAAATGTAAAAAAAAAGTCTAGCTTTGAAGAAGAGCACAAAAATGCCTCCAATTAGTGATTTATTAAGAAAGAGTTAAAAAGGAATAGCGTCAATATTTAATAGTACATTGTGTATTAAGGGCGGTAAGGAGAAAATTTGCCTTGAGGGTGTAGTTAAGGTCTTAGCACCCACTTTAACAGCACGTAATGACACTGTTTACGAGTAAGTGTGATAAGAAGAAGTCAGTGGTACTTACCAGTATCTACTTAATATTTAATTTTTTGTATTTAGCTCAGATATTCTCACACTTTTTGACCCTTGCTATATGAGCCCATTACGCCCTCGGAATGCCCCGGATACAATGAATTGGGCAACTTCATCTAGTTAATTGTTAAACAGAGCACTAATAGACGATGACAATTGTAATGTGAGTGCTATGCACGCCCCCATGCGGGTAGTTCGTTTCGAAAAATTAAAGTGTTGCCAGTATCATCAGGAATAAATACCTTTTTGGGAATTAAAAACAATAGGATTTCCAACGCAAATGGATTAGGTGAGTGTTAAAATACGCCACATTTTAATAGTTATTGCTATAAGTATGTTAAAATTTGGATTACGCGAGTTCCGTTTTGCTTTTTGTATTAAAAATGCAACACTATCATATAAAAAAAAAACACTGTAGAACTAGTTTGTCGTAAAAATACCGCATAACAAATACAAATAATACAAAACTTAATTATTGTGTAGGTATTGACGAAAATTACTTTTATTTTGAATTAAACGGGAAAACGTACTTATTTTTTAAAACTTTAAATCCTAACTAATATAAATTTGCAAGTCTGTTTGCTATTGCCTAGCTTTGTCACGAAGCAACCAGTTGGGCTGATTTTTTGCACAGAGATTGTTAAAGGAACGTAAAAGGACATAGGCTTTTTATTCCGGAAAATTCAAAAGTTCCCACAGAAATAACTATAACCGATTACTTGAACAAATGAAAGTAACAACTTTAGCTTACTTGAGTAAACTTACTTACTGTAATCAAGAAGTTTCCGTATAAGGCCAACGCCGATAACAAAATTTAGCGTGGGTGGAGACGCGGTCAAAAGCTAGTATTATAAAAAGGATTACTATATTTGCAGTGAATATTAATAAGCTGGCAACACAGTGCTACGATATTCAGATTCATGGCTGATATTCTATAACATGTTTATCATATTATTCCGTAGCTCCCTCGAGGGGTTATCTATCATTAACACCATAATGGCCACTCAATTACTGTCACATTGTTATTGCGACATGTTTTTTTTTTATTTTTTATTTATACCGATTTATCGAGGATTCCGAGAATATTCCGCGACAATCGAATGATTGATTGACACGAACAAGCTATTAAATGACAAAACGATAATAGATCCTTTTAAAATTGAGAAAGAATCAAGTAAAAAGACAATTCAGAGTGTATTTAGATGTATTTTCTAAGGTAGATTTTGACGTGAGATAGAAGGTCCTTAAACTGCAGACGGGGGTATTTTACAAAAAGTAGCGACATGCAGATTCTGTAGTTTTGGCGCCTTAGATCTCAGAAACTAAAAACAATACAGCAAGGTGAATCATAAATCACCTTAAATTTAGTTTTTACCTTGCTTTGTCCTTTGAGACCTTTAAAGGGGAAGAACTTGGGAGACAGAGCAGCGGCCGCAAAAAAAGCTGATTTTCAGAAAAACTAGGGTTCATCCTGACAATTAAGTGGAACACGCTACTTACCAAGTCAACACTACTTTTAGATTTAAATCCACCATTTAAAAAAACGGAACCCCGATGTCATGATGAACTCTTACTTTTATAAAAGTTACATCCTCTCAAAAATGTCAGCTTTCTGATTGCAAGAAGTGTCTAAAATATTCATTTCATCTGGATTTCTTATTTCGCTGGAGCTTTCCGTAACTCTGAAAGCGTGGGTTAAATCGATTTCAAACAAGTTTTAAACGACAAAGAAGGCTTGTCATTACGCGTAATGGTGTATAACAAAATACTTAATGGCAGGAACGAAAAAAGTCCACGACCGATTTTGAAGGAAAAGACTGCGAATTCCACACGGTTCATATGCGACTAAGCACTCCCGCTCACATCTGCAGAGAGAAGTCGAAGACCGAAGAAGAAATCTTAAACAGACTAGGGCTTTATGGAAATGGAAATTGATAAAACAAACCCCTAGCAGAAGAGTCCAAAATATAGCCCAGTCAATTTTTTCTTCTCTGTCTATCTGTCTGACTGTTTGACCTATAAGGGACTTGTTTTACAAAATGTGTGTTATTATGAGGTATTTCTTAATAAATAATAAAAAACAAAATGTAAACTTCACACGCAAGATTATATCCTCAAACTACTAAAGTGTAAGATCTATAG
This sequence comes from Apoda limacodes, assembly GCA_946406115.1. NCBI lineage: Eukaryota > Metazoa > Arthropoda > Insecta > Lepidoptera > Limacodidae > Apoda > Apoda limacodes. The sequence goes on from OX291544.1 coordinate 4,340,354, forward strand.
TTAAACAATAAATAATAAAAACCGGTCAAGTGCGAGTCGAGCTCGTGGTACGAAATAGAACCCTCGGTGCTTTTTTAGCGGCATCAAATTTACGAATCTCCAAAGTGAAGCGGACGTGTCTCCCACACAGCCCACCCCATACAGTATAAGCAAATTGTAGAATCTGAGTTTTTGAAATTGTATAGTCTCTCTTATACTACATTAAATTTTAATAAAATCGGTCAATAGTGTACGCTTTTAGTTCGTTCTCTTAGTCAGGTTTTTTTCTTTAAATTGTGTAACATGTCTGACCAACAAAGATATCTGATCCTTTTCTGATCACATATTTCTGGTCGCCGGGATATTTATTGAAAATCTTTTTATGATCACAAAGGTAGTAAAGGTACCCAACCTTTTTATCAGATTTTAGATCACGCTAAGTATGTTTCAAAACGAGGCTCATTGGTACTTATACACAAAACAAAGTAAGAATCAAACTAAAGATAACCGATTCCGAATGCATCGTAAATCTGTTGAGAGATGCGTGTTACAAATTAAATTAATGGTAAATAACTGCAGTACGACAGGCAACTTTACGATTCGTGCACCGTAATTGGAACGTCAGCCGATATCGATCGATGATATCGATTGTGGCCCAACTCGATCAAAATATCGATTGTACGTCAACTGGAATAGAAGCACAGCGGGATTAACGTGTAGTACATGCTGAGGAACTATATTTTCCTTAATTTTTTTAAGAGAAAGAATATCGACGAATCGATCAAATGATTCACTTATGTATGCAGCACTCGCACAGCACAGCTTAGGTCCGTCTTATCAGACTTTTGATCTCGGGTAACCATAGGGCTGTATGTATGTACTCAAGTGTACAAACTACGATAACCTACCTACAATAGTTCGACACAGGCTAAAAATCAACTGCAATTATTCAAGCTTAATTTGCGTAGGTTAATAAAACTATTTCAATTAAATTATTTTATATTATAAAAAGATTATTACACTTCAAACATTTTTATACACCTTTTACACATGACAATAGAATGATTTTTCTAAAGTTTTAGCTGTTTTTGAAAAATCTTCATCTAGAAGCCAAAACACGGGATGAAATTTTGTGTGAGAATTCCGATATTTTTGTATGAAAATCAGAAACCAGTACGCAGTCCACGCGTACTAAGTTGCGGACATAAACTAGTAATTCTATATATCAAAACGTTGAATGCGGCCGAGCAGACCCTTGTCCCAGTATTATTATAGTATAATGCAATTATTGTTACTTGCTCTGCTTACCTACAAAATTTTAACTTTCTCTTCCAATAAAATAAAATTATAGTAAGAAAAAAATGTAGCACACCAAACTTCAAGTAAAAAGTCTTTTAGTTTGTTGTTAAGAGGCCGCGGACTGCAAAAAGTTGGTAAAGAGTTTTTTGCTATGGCCTATAATAGTTCCTATTATGATAAAAACAGACTATGAGTGCTTAATGTTAGAAAAAGATGAATGAGCCATAAGTCGGATGTGGGTGGAATTGATCAAAAAAAGAGATTTAAAAAGGTATAACAAAAATCAGGAAGCCAAATATTTGCTGAAACTTAGGTTTAGGCTGTGCGTTGATTGTCAGCCAGTTAGTCAGTCAATCAGCGACATGACGGTTTTATTACATATTCGTATATATAAATTATGTCTCGCTGTTGCCCGCTACTTGGTCTGCGAGGATGTTGTGTTGAATGTCATTAGTGTGCTTTGACTGCATATATTCTGTAATAAAACTACAAACAAAATGTAGAAACAGCTTTAAAGGCGCGTTTTTCTGGCTCAGCCTAGAAATCAGCTTTACATAAGATTACCCTCTGCGAAAACTGAATGAAATTTTGTGTCTTTGTGAGATGGGGTGTGAAACATTCTAATTATGATTGGTCCGGATTAGTAATTAACTTTGTACAGACACCAAGTCGGTCACAACTTTATACATACACCAGGTCTGTCACAACTTTGTACAGACACCAGATCTGTCACAACTATGTACAAACACCAGGTCTGTCACAACTTTGTACAGACACCAGGTCCTTTACAACTTTGTAAATGTTGGAAAGATTTGCAAATGTCATTAAAAATATCTTAATTATAACTTTTAAAGACTTTTCACGCATTGATGTGACAACATTTTATTATTTTTCAAATTCTAAAGCTCATAGATAAGAAGCACTACTCAATCAAATGGCATATACAAACATAAGTACTCATGTACTTTTTTCAACTGATATGTAACAAAAACTGGCAAGTCAGGCAATTTCAAAATGTCTGTAGTTTTTACATTATATTTCATTACTTATATGCGAAATATATTAGCATCTTTTACTCCACCCTACCTGTATAAATTGCGTCCTCTCCTACAGGAGTACGCGACTCTCCTTTGAGAGCGACGAAGCATTAAATAACTCCTGATAAAGGCATCTATTCAATACCTTAAAAAAAATAAAGGGTGCTTTAATCCTTTTAAGCGGTAGTGTGTACGTAGACTATATAGTATTCTTTAAATTGTTTTTCTATCTGTTACTAGGATTTTAATTTAACATGGCTTCAGTAGTAATAAAGTAAATAAACCACCGTTGATGAACTAATTTAAAGATTTTATTTAATCAATCAATGAGCCTACAACAGTCCACTGCTTAATATAAACTTTTCCAAATAAACGGCCCCACACCTGGTCTTCCACCTTTCTTATCAATTCACTTCTGGCTACGTTTTTCAGGTCATCAGTCCACTTGGCTAGAGGGTGACCCACGCTGCGGTTACTGATACGTGGTCTGCACTCTCGGACTGTTGTTTTATGGCCTACGTCGACTTTAGTTTTTCATCGGATCTCCTAATTACTGATTATGGATCAGGTCAACTATGGACTTGACGTAACTTTCTAAAACATACTGTCCAGCCCAACTGAATTGTTCTATGTGCCTCTTTATCAAAGCTTTTTCTTCATAGTGTGACTGTCTTACTTAGATAGACATACTCTGCAATAGCTTCGATTGTGAAATTACTGAAGTTCACTCTGAAGTCTCAAGTCAACGTGTGTATAAGACGTATTCAGGAGGCAAAGGAGAGTAGAGGCTGTTCAGCAATTTTTCTGTTTCCTGCGGCGAGGTAGCCATTATTACGATGTGGTTCGCGAATCGAAGGCGAGAATTGATCTCACCGTTTACCTTCGTATATCGCAATGTTTTTAGTTCAGCGTCTTAAGGAGTTTATTGCTCAGGAATAGTTTTACTAAGTTGCCACTGCCGCCTTGTTACATATATTTGTTTAGTTCACAAAAATTGAATCATACAGCACCTCTGCTCCTACGAAAGCTAATGTCATTGTATGCTTTTCTAAAAATTTTATACTGATTTAAAGTTATATTTTAATCTTACAAAGAGTTATAAAGTGTCGTGTCGTGAATAGGATGTTTTGTCAAACAGCAACTGTAAGGTCTATTCACCTTTCACATTTCCCAGTCCAGTGTTTATTTTCAGTCCCTTAGCTGATGCAGGTGTTTTGTTGCTAGCAAAATAGCCCCCCTGCCAACTAAAGGCGATGTTCAGCATTAGCTAGCACAGTAACTTAGCAAAGTTAGTCGCGGAAATCAGTCCCTTAGTTAAAGCTGTTTGACTGATTTTTTTAAACAACATGATAATAACTGTAAGAATCTTTTAATGTTCATCAAGAATTGTTTTTCAATGACTGAATACTTATTTTTTAGTTAGTGCAGAAAGAAAATAAAATTCTACAACGTTTTTTAAATCACATTTTAATTATGGTGTTTTAAAAGGATATATTAATGCTAAAAATAGTCAACTTGCAATATTTGTATTTGCCCACTCGATTTTACTTACATCATGTCGATTACAATAAACTTATATTTCTAACATTACTCTGGTTGAGTGGTAGATAATGCATTAGGCATTAAATGTTAGCAAAAAGCGTTTTGCGTTATTTTTTAACGTTTAGTTTTTATACAATATATGATAACAATACTAGCTGTGCCGGCGACTTTTTCGCGATTTTTTGATGGTGGATAGGCATTACAATTGACCGAGTGAGCGAAGCTAGTGAAGTATCATTACTTATTTGATAAAGCTTTTTCAGCGGCTTTGTCCTGTAATATGAACATAATTGATGATTTTTTAAAGGATATGTCCTAACTAAGACCTATGTGGATGTGTTTCCAGCCACAAGTTAACCCTTTTGGAGGGAAAAACCATGAATTTATACATATACACATATTTCATTATGTTTGTTTTATTATTTAATTAAAACAGCTGTATAGTACGACTCAGAGGTTATAAAAAGTCATTGGACAGATGATACCGATATTTCTTTCACATCAGGATCAGATGGGCCCAAGGATTGTTTGCCACCTATTTATTTAATTGGTTAAAATTAAAAATAGCTATTATTAGGATGTCCGAAGTGAACCCTCTCTGATGCAATGTCCTTCAAAGTTGCCGAAAGTGTGATTATACAAATAGTACGTTTACTGTTGTGACGATACCATATTTATGCCTTAACATTTTCGTAATACAATGTGTTCATTCAAGTTTTAGCGCGAAGATTTTCATTAGTAAACAATACTCGATGGGCGTACTAGCAATAGCAAAATGCATCTTTAAATTACAATGGCGCGTTCAAATATTCAAGTTCAGTAATTTTATACATTAGATGAGAAGTTATGATCTATTTTATGAAAGGTTAAAAGCTAACAAAATATAAGTACAAATTACTAAAATGTAAAATATTAAGTTATGAACTTACGAATCGTAGAAATCAACACGGAATTAATTGTTAATTGTAAATTTAATTGGTACTACCTAAGTAATCTAACTTCCGATTTATGAATTCGAACTCTAGACAAAATAAAGTTGCGTAAAATCTTGAACCTGTGGCGCGAGAATGAATGGTTTAGAGCTAACTATGATTGGGTGTTTGTTTGAAACTAAAGTGATTAGAGAGAATGTTTTAAAGCAAGCGTTGATTGGTTTGTTCGAACGTACTATGATTGGTGGTAGTTTTAAGAGCGCTGATTGGGAGTTTTATAATGTTGAATATAACCGCGAAAGTTTAAGTTACTTAGAACTTTTATAATATTGAAAACGCCCGCGAGACTTACCTAAGTCAGTCGTTTAACAACCATTAGGGTAGCCTCGTACAATGAAAATTCTAACAATTATTAAAGGTAGTTGTCTTGATTTTCACGTATTTCGTATAATGGTATGACGTGTTAGTTTTTTTGAAATTACCCGGGGTTTGTTGGAACTTTATGAACATTTAGAACATGATATTAATATTCTATTGGGATTCTATTAATTTAGGATAATAAGGCCGTTTTATCTAGACCGTTAATATTAATCCAGGACTCTATAATAGTACCCCAACCAAAATAACTAGTTTTACACTTAAAAGATATTCTTTTTTCTTAAAGTTAATTAAGGCCGGAAATCCGTCCGAAATAAAAAAAACCAGGATGGGGGTGCTTGAAATGTGGAGTGAGAAGGTTGTTAGAGAGGGGTTAGAGGTGATAAAAGTGCGTGGTTCGATACATACAGGACATTCAATTGCCGCCGTTTATATCGTCGAAATCGTTATACCAGCCTTGGTCTCGGGAAAACTGGCGCGGCGGGCAAGTGGAGGAGTCTTGTTGCAGTACCCTCATGTTGTCTTTATAATTCTCATAATCACTGCCCACACTATCGGTGTCCCAAGGCACTCGGCGCGCAGCGTTCGACGACAAAACGCAAGTGCTAAATTTTCTGATCACCAGGTTCCATTTTTTTAATCTTTGACGCCACTAACAGTAACACCACAACTTTATCTGAAATTAGAGCTGTGAAGGATTTAGCTTGCAGCGTGAATCACAGGCACTAACCTTTTCATTACACTCGCAATATTAGAACCATAAAAGACAAATTGTTTAAAAGGGTTAAATGAAATAGAGCAAACATATCTACAGCGAGAAATGTGTTCTCTTACACCAATTCGACAAAGCTTAAATAAGAAAATGTTAACACAATGACGGGCGGTGACACTGCTGGGTTAAAGGTCAAACTAGCTACTACAAACCAATTCCTTTCTTATTGTTGAATTCTGAATAAATATTTAATTCAACACTATGGATATTACCAGACAAGGGTCTGCATGCTATTCCTTATATTCTTATGGTATTACAATAAATAGTCGTATAAGGAACTATTACTGAGGGTATAACCTAATGTTCAGCGTTTTCCTTTTCAACTTATTTCAAATTAAGTAAAAAATAACTACGTTCTACGACAAATTCGTGCGTATCAGATTAACAGACCTGCTGGGCGGTTTTCTAAGTCCAATGGTGATCGTTTTTAAATCCATTACCGTTTCGATTGCCGCGCGCGTGTTGGTATTGCGTACCTGCACATTTTGCGTAACTAAAGAAAAATATTCACAACAGCCGGTTCTATGACTAAAAAATTTGTAGTTCAGTGGCCTTAGCTTTAAGAGCCAAGTAAAAAAACTGTACAAACGAAAATAAAATAGTCATTATCAAGTATTTGACTTACCTACATAAAACGTCGTAAAACTATAGTTAGGCGGCCTCGGCACGTACTAACGTCCCCAGATGACGATCTCGCTGTCCGGATAGCGAGATTAGTCTCTACGACCTCCCCGAATAGGGCCTCCTTCCAAACACGACGCCGACGTCCCCGGGTTCGTCGGCGCCCACAAGGATACACTAGGTATCAAAGAGAGCCGGGGCGCTTCTCGCCCCCACTCAATCGCAATCGTACCCGCGTAACGGGGAACTCCCCTCCTGGCGGTGACTCACCTTCGGGTTCGAGACTCACGCCGGTCGAAGGGACGCCCCAGAGAGCGACAACCCAAGCCGAGGCTTCCCCCGCGGGGAGCCCTTGAGCGTTGGGCGCTATATGGGCTGAGGCTCCATCAGAGTCTCGCCCCAAAAGTCCGGTGAAGCAGTAATGGCTGCAACAGCCAACTGCATAGTCAGCTCAGAAAAAAAAAAAAACATACAGGACATTCAATTGCCGCCGTTTATATCGTCGAAACGCTGCCCGACCAATCGTCCATAGTCTACGCTTGTGTGTCACTAGAAGCTAGGAACCATGTGGGGTTAAACTACAGCTAGATCATACCAACATTACTGGTTAGTAGATACTTTTATATTAGAAGTTACAGTGAAAATATTGTGTGTTCGTTGTGAAATTCTTTAGGTTGTGTTTTAAAAATATCTAAATTAATGTTAACACATTCAAATGACGGGTCCGCTTTTACCGGTTAGAAATTTATGGTAGAAAGAAATCTCAATCACCTCAGTAGGAAGGAATATATTAACGGACCTTGTTTCTATGACATTTTCAGCTAGGAAAAGATAAATCATCTATAAAAGTAGAAGTGGGAACAAAGATTATACCAGCCATAATAATTATATAGCCCACTAAAGAATTAGGTCTACCAAGAGATACAGTAATTACTATGTGTAATTCATGTCCATCCTTAGCGGCGTTAGTAGGGTTTTACTATTTTGGCTGGTTAGCTAGTGTAGGTGAGCGCTGATGTGCATCGTAAGGGGGCGCCCCTTAAACCTACTTTCAAGTCGCAAGTCCTGAACGCTAGCTACCTGTTTCCCACTCTACAAAACGAATGGATTTAGCATTCGTATGGATTTTACTTTCAAATGTGGAAGTAGCATCAATTAGGGTTCCTTTGTATAGGGATAACGAAAAATCATATAATCTCTTTAGTACCTGTTTCCTTTAGTTCTGATATTCAAGTATTTGATTTGTTTAGGTGTTTTTGTACAGACTTTAGTAATGGTATACTATTGTTTGCTATATTACTCTGACGTAACTCTAAAACAACTGGGTTACTACTTATTTAACACAACGGTTTTCGGGTCCTACCACTTTTGACGATCACGCTTGGCCAAATTAAATAATTATCTACACCATATTATTAGATTCATTTGATTTCTCTCGTTGAGTGACTCGGCTGCTTGAAATCGTTTTGTATTGTTTATGTGATCACCCATAGCCTTAACGTCAGTTGTTATAAGCGAAACCATAGTGCGATCTAATTTAAAATCAACGGCATTTAGTTAGGAAATCAGTCAGGTAAATAAATAATCAAATAAATAAAAAAACCCGACTGCAAGAAGTAAGCAAGTGCCCCCAAAACATACCAGATATTTAACTATAAGCAGTCGAAACTGAAAATTTCAACATAATATGGTTAGTAATTTTTGGCGTGAAGCCCGGACTAATATACAGATATTATGCTTAACTATTAACCCCTTATGGCAAATAGCCTGATAATTTATAACCTATATGTTGACCCTCTCGTTAGTAATCATGCATACGAAATTTCAAATGAACCTGATTAGTAATTTTTGTGCAAACTTGGTCATGTATACAGACATTGTTCATTATTGCTCACTCCTCTGACAAATAGCGAAAGTCGGTCCGCCTTTAGGCATTATGCGTGCGAATTTTTATCAGTATCAGTCTAGTATTATCTGCGTGTAGCTTTCACACAGTTTTTTTTTGAAAACTCAGTAATAACTTTTTTTAAACTTTAATTTCCGTTTTTGACTTCCTTACGATTTTATTAAATGCACAAATAGCAATATGTTATTTATGTTTTTATCATTCGGCTACGGAACCCTATTTGACAAACAAATGAAAAAATAAATATGACGAAGCTATAGATAGACGAACCCTAAAAATTAAAACATCAAAATTAGCTTTTTTTCTTGTTCTTTGAGATTTTGTACACACACTTTTGACCATAAAAATATCATTTAAAGGCATAGGTTTTAAAATCATTTTTTTTTTGTTATAATTATTAGGAGTAAAATATTTTTTTAAACGTAAATAAAATAGTATTGGTATTTTTTAAATAGCCAAAACTAACCAGGAAAATTCTTAAATCGTTTTTGAAAACCGCTGAGACTGCTGATATTGAAATAACTAGAGTGACCAACATAGTCCAAGATAGAAGTGCCGATGTGTGGAATGTATATATCCCTATCGATTTTGCTTCAGAGGTATTCTTTAGTTTAGGCAAGAAGCCGTTAACGTCATTCTGGTCAGTGGACCAACGCTGTGTAGCTTAGATACTTAGGCAGACAAAGTCTGTACAACACAAGATGCCGATAAGATAATATTAAACTATGACTTATTTTTCTGAAATTTCGAAAAAAATATTTTCGTTATATAGATTTTTATTGAGTCAAACGACTTAGTCGAGCTACATCATAAAGAAAAGAAAAGAAATCAGTAATCAGCAATCTACAGCATTTGTGCCTCCTAGATACAAGTATGAATATTATAAGATTTAACGAATATTGTGTCATACTCATACAAGTAAATATAATTCTAAAAATATACAGTAAAATAGGGTCATCGGACGGTCGATCTGAAATTTTCCTGTTTATCAATCCAACTACAGCCCTTCAGCAAAAACAACTCTTTCATCTTCAACAATCAAAGCAACTTCACGCCTGCGCAAAACGACAGCAAAAACTGAAGTCACAGCTACGACCAGTCGTATCCGAGCTTTAGTCGATTGACTACGCGCCGCCGCGGCAGCTTTTTGTTCAACTTACGGTTGGTAAAATCGCGATTCGTGACTTCGTCAAACATTTTTTATCGAGTTAACTTTGACAAACATTTTTTTATTGGCAAAGACTTTTTGTGTGTGTGTTACAAGTTGGAGGGGAACGTGTTGTATTGAATACTGTAGTGCCTAAGAAAGGAATATTTTTAAAGTGTTGTTAGTTAATAAATAGCAAAAAAGTTATTAAATTACTAAAAGTAGTGTCTTGAACGTTCACCAGTCATCGCTTTGATTTTTAAAAACGTTATATTCAGGTATGCCGTATTGTTTTTCGTAACATATTTTATTGTATATTATGTCTACCATAATAGACCAATAACAATATTTCTTTCTATAAAATAAATTATTTCGACCAGAAATAATTAAAATTAGTTTAACTGAAGTTTACAAAAATATACACAAACTATATTGATATCTATATTTTTTTACCGACGCCTTTGTAATTTAATTGCAGTGAAAACAGATATTTTTGCGTTAATATCTGTACGTGATTCATAGGTATATAGGAATTTTGTATACTTTATTAATATTTATTATTAATTGAAATGAAAAACCTATCCCTATTAAAGTTATATTGCGGTAAAAACAAAATATATGTCACTATAAAAGGCCAAGATTTTTTTAATCTTATTAATAGTTTTTAACCAAAATTTAATTTAATTTATATGAAAAAATATTTATATGTTTACTTATGGTAGGTTATATGAAAGACCATGGTTATGGTGAAACATAACACAAAATAAACTCAGTAATTTGAATATTTTAAACTAAAACAGGCGCTTCCTAAATGACTGTACTTCCTTCTATTACGCCGAACTATGAGTAATAGTTAATAGTTCTGGGCACCAAGCTAAAATTTTCAATGAATAAAGTTTTATTTTAATTATTGTACACACGTTTTATTATAGTGGGAATAATGTAAATCCATATGTCATTAAGTTTAATATATCTACCTACTTAGTGTGACATATATATTTTTTAATAAAAAAAATCTATAATAAGTACCTAAAGCCTAAATTAAGTACTATCTGGTCCTTACTAGCGTGCATTTAACTTTCTCTTTCCTTATAGGCTTACCCTCCCCTTATTCTCCCAAATATTTGCCTTATGTCCATTTGAATTTTAGGCGACTTATGCGCTCGTTATACATAAAATTATGACAGATATAATAAAATGAAATCCAAAAAAAAATACTATGGTAAAAATTCCCTAGAGGTAGGTGTTATCAAAGAAAATCACATCATACAGCCAAATCTTAAGCTAAATTATGAATATAAAAACATAGCAAAGACACATTTAAAAGATTTTATACATATAGGTGAAAGAGGGCGGATACAAAATTACGTCTTAGGAAGTTCAAAAAGCTCTAAAAATATACAGTTGAAAAAAAATATATATGAGGACCTGACTGTAAAAATTTGTAAATCAATAGAAAAATGGCAGAATCATATATCCAATTCCGTTTATATATTTTTTTACAAGAAGCAAAGAAAATCACTCACGGTGGCTTCCGGGCAAAATTCGAGATTAAATAATTCTGGATCCTTTGTACCTAGTCGATGTAGGTAAAATTCAAATGTCTTCGAATTATTCCTTATAGTGGTATAGCCGATTCAAAATGACTTACTGCATTCTTACTGTTGAAACTCATTTGAATCGCAAAATTCTACGGCGATCGAGAAACATACAGTTTCGTTACAAAGGTGTTAATGGTAACAAAACTACTTAATTATAATGAATTTAGGTTTCAACATCGGCAACTTAATTGCAATCTCGGTCGACCGTTATTGTGCTGTTCCCAGGTACCTTACTAATATCCGTATTATTTTATCGCCTAAGTATTTTGCGATTGTAGCTAGAACACTTAATATTACCAATGCAGTGTAGTGTAGTACTTACGGGTAGAAAATGTACCTTTATGTACCTAACTGCTGATCCAATAATACTCGCTTGCAGACCTTTAATACGTATTCGGGTAGGTATGTACCTACATGATTTTAAAAGGTAAAAAATCTAATGCAATTAATAAAATATATTCGTTTTTTTTTAAAGCAAACAAATTATATTTACCTAAGGTACTCGCAGGAATATTGCAAGCCCTCAGTTGTATTTTCTTAGGTATCCGACAAGCAGTAAAGATAGATAACTAATATTTTTAAATAAATAATAAAGGCCCGTGTTTAGTTTTTCGATTCAGTGTTTGTTTTTAAACTATCGTGTCTAGCTTGCTACACAAAGCAGTAATTTTAGACATATATTTTTGAAAGTATTCGTTGTATTATGTTAGAAGAATATGGTTTTGTTATTTAAGCCCTTAATTTAGGTTAAAATTTATAAGATCAATTCCCTCGAAATAAATGCGTCTCATGTAATGAACTTCTCTTTAGAAAGTCTAATAGATAATACTTATTCAAGTTATTATGTTATGGTATTAATGTCGTTGTGACAGATTTCTGAATTCAGTTGTATTTGTTATTATATAATTCAAGAATATAATGTCCATATTTTAATATTTTAAAAAGGTGTGGTGTAAGCAATGGAAATATGGAACAGCTTTTTAAAATATTTAATTTGAAATTTAATAAAATACCTATGTTTTTAAGTGTACATATGTTCTAATTAGAGTAACTGATAACAGAAGTGTTGCTGTACTCTCTGGCGCATTTTGGTAACAGGAAACAGGCTAAAATTAAATTCCTTCATTCATTAGTAGAAAGTTTTGAGTTTAGGATTCTAACAATCAAGTGGTCTGCGGCACGACGGTACAACGGTACGACGGCAAGAGAGAAGCTCTAATGAACGTTTCATAGAATTACTGGATTCGGAAGCAATGAGAGAGTTGCATTTAATTTTGAATAATTTAAAACCTCTCCGGACCAGTTCGTCGGAACCTTGTTTACAAAATTCCGAGAATTGTTTCTAATTTACTGTTTTAATTTTTATTATAATATCTTTATTTTCTGAGATTTTAAGAACAACTGACCCAAATATAATGGTTATCATCATCATCATTATCTCAGCCGCAAGAAGTCCACTGCTGAACATAGGCCTCCCTCATAGATTTCCAAAGAAAACGGTTGGAAGCGGCCTGCATCCAGCGTCTTCCTGCGGCCTTCGCTATGTTGTTTGACTACCTTGTGGGCGGTCTTCCTACTCTGCGTTTGCCAGTCCGTGGCTTTCATTCGAGAACCTTTCGGCCCCATCGAACATCAGTTCTACGTACTATGTGCCCTGCCCACCACTACTTCAACTTGCTAAGTTGGGCTATGTCGGTGACTTTCGTTCGTCTACGGATCTCCTCATTTATGATTCGATCTCGTAGAGAATATTACGGTATTAATAACAAATAATTAGTTACTAAAAAGTTGGTAAAACTTAACAATGAAGTATAATAGTATATGTGAAATTTTGTTACGTCACACTGATGTTGAATATTAACATTTCCATTAGGCCGGAATTATAAAGGATTATACTTGGTTGATATTATACATCTTGTCTGACATATTTTTTTAACTAACACTTGCCTTAGCTAAACTAATAAAAAATATGTAAACAGTAAAAAGGAAGGAAGAAGGAGTAATATAAAAGAAAATCTCATGATAAAATTTAGATTGTACCCTTGTATGTTGTATCACATACTGGATTATTTAAACTTTCTTTATATGATAAGCGTCATTTAACTTCTATTTTGAATTCCACCATAAATTTAGGCCTCCCTGATAATTCTTATTCGTTCATTGCATCATCGTCACAACAATAAATAAGAACTTGCACCATTAAAATATTTTCTAAATAACAAAACATCCGGTTTAACACGTTTCAGTAAATTAATTACGAATGTAATAAAAATAAAATTTGATACGTTATCTTGAACCATAACCTCGTTTACGTTCGGTGTCGGGCTAATTAGCGCCATTGAACAATACTCCATTGTTGGTTATGGGTGCAGAGCGGTGACGACATGGGTGCTAAGTTCTTGTTGTGCCGACCTACATGTGAGTCGTTGCACGGCGATCTCCTAAACTACACATAATAAAACAAATTAATAAATAAAACACGCATTGCTGGCAAAAACTAAGGAAATAACTGAACACTGACAAAATCATTAAACATAATTCTTTACTTTTTGCAATGAATTTCTCGTTTTCAAACAAGGAACCCTTATAGTTGTGCTATTTCTTTCCTCCCTTCCATCCGTCCGTCACTGTTATTTTTCTGAAATTTATTTAAAGCCAATATATATGTTTATATTTAGCCAAACCACTAAAATTTGGTAACTGTCACGGATAACCTATACTAACCCGCAAAAAAAACATGTATCAACATTATAAAAAAAAGAACTAGGGTCACCCTGATGTGTTAAGTGGGGATAAAAGAAACTTACATAATAACTTAAGAATGGGGTAATTATGTTAAATATAAATTTATATATGTATGTACAACGTCACTTTTTAAATTCCCCAAAGAGCATAAACCAGAGACTGTATGTATTTAGAAACAGGAAAATAATAAAAATAAGGATAATAATATACAGGCACAAGCTTCTTCGGGATAAATCGCACTTGCAGGGACTAAAGGGATAACTCATCAAGTTTTATTTAAATTAAGAAAACAAAAATAATGAACCATTAAATTAATTTAAAAAAGTAAACAAAAAACGACATTTCAACGCGGCGAATTAGCGTCATAATTAATTCAAACTAAACTATTTTTATTATTGTAAATTTGATTAGTTTTTTTACACGCATGTTTGAGAAAAGCACTATATAAGCCTTGGCAACAACTGAGTATAACCGGACTCTGTGACTGATACTCACGATCGCCCAGTTATGCTGCGTTTGCGGGCCGCGGCAGTAAAGCACTATTCCCACATTGTCAGGTGTTAACAAACTATAAAATTGAGTCAGGGGAATAGTCCCAGAAATAAATAAAGAAATCTTTAATGTAAAGATTATTATCTATCACACGAGAAATCTTAAGTGTAAAGATTATCACACGAGAAGTCAGACACGGGCCCAGTGCGGATTGGTGACTTCACATTCGACTTTGTTTGATGGGTTTGAGGTTCCTCGTGTTATTCTTCTTCACCGAAAAAGTCTCGAACCTGCGCCCCTCCTGCTTTGGTATTGTTGTTTGATATTTTTGAAAACATTTACTGTTAAAATGACTTTAAACATAACAGACGTATTTTCAATTTTAGAAAGTGTAGATGCTTTTGTCGGCAAAACACGGGCAGGAGACCCGGCTTTATATACACTAATCCGTTAAACATATAAAATGATAATAAAATAAAGCAGCACTTAAGTAAAATTAACTTTTGAATATTAAATTAATTCCAGTCTCTCTTAATATTTTTCATTCACACCAAGCAAATTAATGTAACTTTACAAGAATTCAAACATAATATACTTTACAAAGAATCGATTAATCATGGAATATCCAAAAAAACATCTAATACTCGACGTCGAGTACTCGATAAATTACTTCGATTATCTAGACATCATTAATATTAATAGAACTTCTCACCGTTCTGAGAACACTAATCTAATCTAAATTCTGCATTAATTCGAAACGCTATAACACCTCGACATCACGAGAACAAAAAATTCAACTCCGACGAGCGACGAGAAACAAAAGGCGAAGCTTAGAAAAAAAAAGAACAAAAGCAGCAATGATTAGCATGCACGGCACATTGTTAGCAGGCATCGAACTCCGATCAATAAGCACGGCTCTAACTATTCTAAATGAACCTTACCGACTTCCCATGTGGTAATTACTATTAACGTTACAACACTAATTGTAGTTGTTATAGCTCGTACTCGACAAGCAAGAAGTGGAGCAAAATGATATTGAATGCAAACGGGGCAGGGCGGTGGGAGAGTTATGAGTGATACTTCTTATTTTGTAGTTAAGGTAGCGTAGGATGTAACAGCCAGACATAGGTTGGCAACACAGATTGGTATGTAACTTTGCGAAGCATTAACTTTTAAACCATATATTTTAAAGATATTAAAATATTTAAACCAAATAATTCAAAATAATAGAACTTTAATACTTTCAACCAAAATAATTCAAAACAAAGCAGCTTAATCAGCTTTTCAGATATCTGCAGATAATTTTCAGTCTACGAAACTCTACTTAGTGCGTGTAAGAAACGCACTTGGCCCGATTTGGGTTTTCTATTTTTTAAATATTATAACGGAGTTTTTAGATTTTTGTCCACAAACTTGCCACATCTTTAAAACTAAATGACTTATGTCATGTAAACAGTAGGTAAATTTTGCAGTATTTGTTAAATAATAAAAATTACTTAATAAAAGCTTTTTGAATTTTACAATTATATATAATTGTATTATTAGTAATATATTCTACTTATGAAATAAAATTTTATTTATTTATTTTCATACAAGGTTACACGTAAATAACTAAAAACTTTATGTCATGTATCAACACTAGTAAATTTATCCCAATAATGTAAAGTAAATATCTATGGAACCTCCGGCGTACGGGTTATTGTGTACAGTTTTTTCTATGCATTAATAAAATATGAGCACTTAAAACCATTTGTTGGCTTTTGTACATACAATTACACGGTGTACTGTTAATTCATGTCTTGTATCGTACATTAATTACATCATACACACAAGAATCGAGGAAACCAAAATAGAAAACGTAACTAATGATGTTATTCATAAGTCTGATGTATAGACTATTGAATTTATGTGTTGCCGCTTTCTATGAGGTTTATTAGTTAACTGTCTTTTACTTTGATTGGTTTATGTATGACTTTTATTGTTTTATCATGTGTTAAATATTAACTGAGGTCTTGATAGCTATGAATTCAAAATTCTAATTTGTGCTTAATTCAATTTAACCGACTATCGCTATCGACTTATAATTTACCCAAATTTTTACCTAAATTGCAAAACAACTGATTCGTGACATTCATTTACTAGGCTACTAAGGTAATCTAGTTTTTGCGATAGGTTTGCTAAATCGCGCAATTGTAAAGTGTTAGTGTTTAGTAGTAGTTATGACTAACCTTGCATAGATTAAGCTGCTATTTCTTTAAGAAATATAATTATTTCTAATTAGAACGTATGAAGCAGAAACATTTCTAAACGAAGATCACAGACTATATAGTCGAGATAAAATTTAATGAATAATATCAAAGCTTCGGTTGTTACGAAGTTACTTAATGCATATAAATAGATAATGTTTACAAGCTATGCAATTCCAAGTATTTATCTTTAATTTTTATAGTAAAATAGAGTATTTAATTACAAAAAGCACCTTCAGGAGTTCAACCAAGTTATCAGTGACTCAACTTAAGTAACCTACTTGCAAATGAGAAGCTTAATGTATGTAAATGATAAATATCTGTGTCGTAAAGAGTTCCATATCGGAACGACTAACAATCAGTGGTCAACGACCTCAACGATAGACGTGCGTTTAATAACTATGCACAACACAAACTAAACAAAGATATATTAACCATTGTAACAACTCATCGACCACTGAAAGTAGAGCCTTCAAATAAAGACACCATTTTCTATAATGGTCCTTTAAGCATTTAAGGGGAGAAACTTTAGAAAGCTCTGGCTTTAATGGATGTTACAATGGCCATAGAAGAACATTCGATTTACAACATTTCTGAACGACTGTTCTTAGAAGGTAAATATTGAAGAATTTTCAACAGATGTGGATTCTTGGATAACACTGCCTTGTCATTTAAATAGGTATTAATCAGTTTTAGTATCACAAATATTTGTATTTTGTTTTGTTATTATATTGACTTTGAAGTAACTTATTGATACAAATATGAAGAACTATTGCGTTACGGTTGTATTTAGTAAATAAACATACAAATTACTAAATAAAACTTTCTTAGTTCTTAGTAGTTGCGTCTGACGATTTAACGAAATCGTATGTCGTGTTACAAGAAGTCTTATTCATTACCAAATGGTAAGTTACTAAAATAATAATACTATACTTTAATAGTTTCATAAAAAAAAATAGGTTTATACTTTGTTATAATTAGGCTATTTTATTAAAAACCTAATATCGTTACTATATTGTATGTCGGAATTATTTGAAAGTATCTTCATGAAATCAGTTTTAATTAATTCAGAATAAAAGAGCGTTACACGTTTATCAAAGATTTTACAAGAAATTGTGAAACAGAATTATTACTACATTATCATAGTCACCTTTGACTTCTCATATCTCTTACCAAGTGTCATACAAGCCGTTACTCTCTTCGTTATATCTTCTGGAAGAAATTGCAATTACGAGCTCATTTATTATGAATGAGAAACGTTCAGTAAAATACGTGTTTTGTCTTGTCTTGTACGCGTTGCCTCTAGCGGTACGAGTTAGTTCTATACTAACGTACGTGTTGTTCGCATTAGGTAAGCCTCTCATAATATATGTTACAAGAGATGTATTTGTGTTCCGTTTATGTCAACAGCAATTAAGTTATCGCAGTGATTGTAAATCATGAGGTTGTGGTTATTGGTTTCTGATTTATTGTTTTGCTGATATACCTAACAAGGTCTACCTATCAGATTTAATGACTGTAAAATAGGTAATATTTATAAATATCGCGTTCTATGAATGGGTTGTCTTGATTTTTAATACGTGGATAGATAATTTGCTTATTATTTTTTTGAATTT
The DNA here is from genome assembly GCA_946406115.1 of Apoda limacodes. Classification (NCBI taxonomy): domain Eukaryota; kingdom Metazoa; phylum Arthropoda; class Insecta; order Lepidoptera; family Limacodidae; genus Apoda; species Apoda limacodes. The sequence goes on from OX291544.1 coordinate 4,358,667, forward strand.
TAATTAGAAAACAAGGTATTAAGTAAACTCTTCATCACTTCAGTAAACGCATGTCACGTCGGCGTCGTCGGAAACATTTTTCTGAAACAGTAGAATTTGGGAAAAAGTAGAATTTATTAAAAGTATTATAATTTTTGTGTACTCACTTATTTAAATGTATTTGAAATCACAACAATCATTACAAAATTATATTTTTTTAGAATCTAGCCAACAATACATGCCGGCATGTAAAAAAACTACAACCCATCTGTGGCAGTTCGCTTGGCATTTAACTGGTTATTTTGAGGGCTCATCACTTTAATAGAATTTTGTAGTTAGGAAAAAGTAACGTTTATGTAAATTTCGGCTTTAATAAGAAGCTACTTACTGTGGTTTTCCGAAATCTTTATCATTTTTATTATATTAGTTTTCGTACCAAAGTGGTTGAAAGAAATCCTTATGATGTCTGTCCATCTGTAGATTTGTCATACATTATTAGCACATTTATTTCCCTGCACTAGATATTATTTAAATATATATAAACTTATTCTCCTTGTAACAAATGATGATCCTACTAATATTATTAATGTAAAAGTTTGGATGGATGTTTGTAACTCAATTACGCTTCAATCACTGGACGGGTGGGCATGAAACTTGGCACACATATAGGTTCGGTCCTGGAGTAGATAGTTTTAATCCCGAAAAATTCGAAAGTTGCCGCGGGAACAACCATAGCCGACCTTAAACAAACCATAGCTGCAGCTCTTCCTAAAGCAAACTTCATTAGTATAATTAAGAAGTTCCACGCCGATAACCGAATTTAAAGCAGGTGGAGCCGCTGGCAAAATCAAGTATAAATTAAATTTATTAAATTCACGTAAATCTTTAATGGTCCTCGTAACTATTTAACCTGCTAACTAATTAAAACTTTCTCCACGTACGCCATTTGCAATGTAATTAGATAAATAAGCAAAACTGCTCTGAATGTTTGACGTAGAATTGTTACGAAGTCATTAAAGTGCTGAATTGTCAAACAGCTGTCATTGTGGAGTCTCGGAACTCGGCAAGTTGGAAGTTTGCAGGCAAACGGCACTTAACGACCGACAACTTTGTATAGATTAGTCGCTTGTTATTCCAAAGTCATGTTATTGATTGGTTTTACAAGTTTATAAATCTGTTTTACAATTTATAATTTTACCTGGTGAAGAGGACTTGTTTGTTATTTTTATATGGTTCATATTATAAAACTTAACCATATCAATTCTGTCACGACTAGCTAGCTACGGTCTAGCTATGGTTCCCCGCAGTTTAACCCGTGTGGAATCCAATATGTTACTAAATAAATTTGCAATAAATCGTAGTGAAAAGTAGTGTTTTTCTTTCCTCAAAATTCAAGTTCTGCCAAATTTCATCAATATTGGATTAAAAGTTTAGCCGTAAAATAGTAACAGACAGATAGTGTTATCATCGCTAATATAACATTTATTAGCATGTACTACTTGTAAATGAATTACAAGTAAATTGCGTAATGAAATATTGTCTACAGATATATGGAGTTCCCTTATTTAAATAGTTGATTTGTGATATATATGTATGGATTTTTTTTTACAATTTTAACGTATTAACGTCAACTTAAGAAGTACATATTCCTTGTTTGACTAATTAGGTAAAAAAACTTAATAGCAAACTCTCCCGACTTTCTGCATCATTACTTAATACTTTTAGAACAATAAAGTTACAAATCCGGGATTTTAGCTAAAGCTAGTTTGTTATTTAGTTAAGGCAAAGGCGCCGTGGGAGCAGGTTAATCCGGCACTAACAATACGCCGGACGGCCCGCGCCCGACGCCCGACGCCGGACTTATTGCGGACCCCTTGTCACTCCGTAGAGTAACTTTCAATTAGGCCATAAAGCAGCAGTCTGTTTGCTAGCGAGAAGCGAGCTTATAGATTCTTTGTTTTTTTTTGTTTTTCGCGTCAAGTGCGGTTTCAGAGAAACTTCCACCCGCGCACGCTTAAGTTGTGGAATGAGCTCCCTGACAAGGTTTTCTCCAAGGTCTACAGTATGGAGTTCTTTAAGAAAGAAGTTATTAGATTTCTGAAGGGTCGGCAACGCGCGAGTGATACCCCTGGTGTTGCAAGCATCCATAGGCTTCGGTGACCGTTTACCATCAGGCGGAGCGTAAGCTTGTTTGCCACAAAAAAAAATGTTACAAGAAATCAGATTTGTCTGAATAAGTAAAAATTACAACAATTCTATTAATATTACCATCAAACTACAGTTGCCGGAGTGTTTGAAAAAGTTAATGCAAAACGATAGATTTGGTAAAGAAAAATGACTTAAAAGTAAATGAAAAATTGCATTACTTAAAATTACATAATGAAGTTCATTATTCAAAGTAGGCTAAGGTAGTTAAAAAACCATACAGTCCGCGCTTCTCCATTTGAGGGAGGATTTCTGCAATGTATGGTATATGTGGGCAGAATTTAAATAATGCCCAGTGTTATTTAATTTATCGTCTTGTCGTCGTAAGTGAAAAGTATAAAATTGAAAGAAATTGAAAAAGCTTGATAACTATAATTGAAAAATCGCACCCTGATTTTAGTTGTTTTTGTTTCCAAGTACCTACTTCCTAATTTTTAAATAACACGCGGTTAAACGCATATTACTTTGGTGAAATACCTTTTTCCCGACCTTTTGGCTGGGTTGCACCAGCCTTGGTCTCGGGAAAACTGGCGCGGCGGGCGAGTGGAGGAGTCTTGTTGCAGTACCCTCATGTTGTCTTTATAATTCTCATAATCACTGCCCACACTATCGGTGTCCCAAGGCACTCGGCGCGCAGCGTTCGACGACAAAACGCAAGTGCTAAATTTTCTGATCACCAGGTTCCATTTTTTAAATCTTTGACGCCACTAACAGTAACACCACAACTTTATCTGAAATTAGAACTGTGAAGGATTTAGCTTGCAGCGTGAATCACAGGAACTAACCTTTTCATTACACTCGCAATATTAGAACCATAAAAGACAAATTGTTTAAAAGGGTTAATTGAAATAGAGCAAACATATCTACAGCGAGAAATGTGTTCTCTTACACCAATTAGACAAAGCCTTAATAAGAAAATGTTAACACAATGACGGGCGGTGACACTGCTGGGTTAAAGGTCAAATTAGCTACTACAAACCAATTCCTTTCTTATTGTTGAATTCTGAATAAATATTTAATTCAACACTATGGATATTACCAGACAAGGATTTGCATGCTATTCCTTATATTTTTATGGTATTACAATAAATAGTCGTATAAGGAACTATTACTGAGGGTATAACCTAATGTTCAGCGTTTTCCTTTTCAACTTATTTCAAATTAAGTAAACAATAACCACGTTCTACGACAAATTCGTGCGTATCACATTAACAGACCTGCTGGGCGGTTTTCTAAGTCCAATGGTGATCGTTTTTAAATCCATTACCGTTTCGATAGCCGCGCGCGTGTTTGTATTGCGTACCATTTAATTCCTATTAGATTGGGTACTATTCATACTTTTGTTTTTAGAAACAAATTGGGCTATCTTTAAAAATCATAGTACCTCGATAACATATTTATCGCACGGAAAACTCTTCACCTGAGTGAGATTAATTTTTAGTAATTTAACAGACTCAATTAAACTTCGGGCCAATTCTTTAGTAAAAAAAGAAAATTAGGATTTGCCAGAGTTAGAAAAAATAAACTGCACATTTTGCGTAACTAATGAAAAATATTCACAACAGCCGGTTCTATGACTAAAAAATTTGTAGTTCAGTGGCCTTAGCTTTAAGAGCCAAGTAAAAAACTGTGCAAACGAAAATAAAATAGTCATTATCAAGTATTTGACTTACCTACATAAAACGTTTTATTTACCCAAATCTCAGCGGGTTCTAAGAATCAGAACATATTCGATGGAACACAGAGATTGGATGATTTGATTTTGACCGAAACCAATATTTGAAAAGTGCGATAAAAAGTGAAGCTGTGGGGACAGGAAATGCTTGAATAAATATATTGGTAGACAGCGCGGGATAAAAGTTGAAGGTATGATAAAAGACATCGGCGATTTCAGATAAAATTTCCAAATCAATTTAATTAAACACATATTGTACTTTTTCAGTTTAAGGAAGCTGGGAAATCGCAAAATCAGATTTAACTTACTGTGCAATACCACATATTGTAATAGGACCCAAGCTATCGGCTCTATTTTTCCAAAGAAAGCGTTAACGCAAAAAAGACACGCAAGTTGTTTCTTCAAAATATAATTATAATAAAGTAGGAAACAAGTATTTAAATTAAACACCAAATTTTATCAACGCATATACAAAATTCATAAATAAGAAGCCGCTATAAATGAAAATAAATCTATTTCAGAATCATATATTCTAATTTCCGAAGTTGTTTTTTGGTTATTTGATAATATTTGTTTACGTAAACAAGTCCGAGGTTGTTTAGCTTCGGGTCACGATCAAAGACGCAGGTGGCAGCTCCGCGTACAAAGCTGTATCCTTTTTAACGCGTACATGTCTGACACGGGGGATACAACATATTTTGATGCAGAACACGACGGGTACGTTAGTAAACTCTGAGTAAAACCTACCTGGATAAATATCACAACTTTACCTAGGTACATCTCCCGCCTAGGGTGTAGGGCTTGTCATACGCTACGCTTCAGGCTGGAGATTTAAAGTATATATTGAAGAAACTAGTGTTCAATATGTGTTTTGTAAGGCCTGAGCATTAAATGAGCTTGTTAAATAACATGAACAATTTTGACTTCTTCGGATTACCGAATTTTTATTAAAAAAACACGCGCTATTTAGAAGCTTGGTAGTCATTTAGATTAATCCTGGACTCCAGCTTTTTTGGAAACAACAGACTTCGACATTTATCTAAATTTAGTTTTAGGGGTTTACTTACTAATTTCATATTGAAACTGATCTATTCTGTGATCTCCTTGCACATGAATTGACAAGAGGTACCTACTTGACACAAATTTTGTTGACACGTCATCGGCCACTAAAATGTGTAGTCTAGGTCTCCCAATTTAAATGAGTTCAGTTAAATGGAAGTCCTACACTAAGATTTTTAACATGAATCTCGGCAAATAAATAGTAAATTCTGAATTATTACTACAGTTTAAAAAAGAATCCTCCATCACATAAGCCAGTTTCTTTGTGTAAGGTTTTCTCCGGAAAAAACTTGTAAAAAAAACTTTTTATTCGCGTTTTTGTTAATAATACCAGGAAAATTTGGGTAAAAGTAAGTTGGTGTAAATGTGACGTAACGAAACAACGTTTGTCAATTAGGCTACAAAGTTATACCGTCACTGAAGTTCAATTTGGTGTAATATCTTTGCAATTGATATATTATTATGTCTCGTCTTGTCTGGTGAGAATATTTATAAGATATATATGTCGTGTACCGATCATAGAATGGACCACTTCATTATGTGTCCGACCACTTCATCAAAGAACCCTAAGCTGGCCACTTAATGATATGGTCTAGCCAGATCATTGACTTCTCAGCGTTTAACGATATGAACAGCTAAACGCATGACTACTTCATGATATAGTTAGCAATTAGTGATCGTATGGTAAAATAGTTACATTATCCACCGGCAGAGGTGCGGATGTCGCTTTATATTCTACACTAATATTATAAATAGGTTAAGTTAGAATGTAGGAAATAATCATCCGATTTCAAACATTTTTTGAGTAACATTGAAAATGGACTTTTATGGTGGACATAGGCTATATTTTTGTCAGTCAGTCATATTTGTGAGTAAAGTCAGAAAATAAAATGCAGTTTTCCTTGAAGTTACAACAAAACAACAGTATAATTTGGCGCATCACTGGAAGAACGGAAAAGAATACAAATTAAGAAGATTTTTTATCCTGATCAAGGGTTTCCATTTGAATTTTTTTTCGTCGGGTTACTATTTCGCTTACGGCTGAACGGTGCGGTGACAATAAACTTATGTACGTATGTATATAAGTTTAAGCTAATATTTGCACGTACCAGAACAATATTTTTTTTATATTATGAAAACCCTTCATTAATGATATGTTTAAACGTAAATTGGCATATCATCAAACGTTGACATTTAAACGGTTTATGGTCAGATTTAGCTGGCTTTATCATGAATTACGACCATTTCATGTAATGGTCGGACACATCATGATGGATCAATTCTAAGATCTGGCCACGACATTTGCATGACCAAGATTTTTTGAAAATACATTTTTTGGTCTCGGTGTTGTTTTCCGAAGGAATCTATTGCTTTTACATGAAATTATATATTTAACATCAATGGAAGTTATGATTTGCTTTGTTCGTGGCTATATTAAAGCTATATATCCATATTAATATCATAAATGCGAAAGTTACTCTGTCTGTCTGTCTGTTACCTCTTCACGCTTTAACTGCTATAACTATTAAGATGAAATTTGGCATGGAATAGTTTGGATCCCGGGCAAGGATCGGTTTTTTTCTATAATTGAGGAGTTGCTTTGAAATTCTTCACCGATATCCGTATTTAGGGCGGAAGGAACCGCAGGCAAAAGCTAGGTAAAAATAATTTACAGAAAATTAATAAAACTGCTTAATAGGAGTCCAAGACTTGTATTAAGGTGCTTTCTAAAAAAATATATTAATTAGTGTTTTTATGAATAGATGAAATTACACACATAAAACATATTTTTTTCGATTTAGCACAGCTTTAAAAGTGTCCAGATTTCTTTTACTTTTTATGTATAAATTATGATTTTATATTTCTAGTAGGTACATACAGTCAAGTGGTGAAGACTGGATATTGATTTTAATCAATCTGTCTTTATATATCAATCAACATACTATAAGTTAACATTAAACTAGATAATACTAAAAAGCTTTTATGGATTTGTAAGAGTAATAGAAAACAAACAAATAAACCAGAGCGGAGAAATAATACAAAATTGCTAATTGCCCATCGTACGTTGCCATCGAGAGTTCTCAACAGCTATTGATTGAAATGTAATAATAGTTAATAAATCAAACGAACGCTACCCCTTAATAGGAAGCGTTACACAAATGATAACTGACATGACAGAATTAAGTTGACGAGTTTATTTAGAGTACAAGCAATTGTTAATTTCCTTCAATGAGCTAATGGAGTAAATCCTCGTTGCGACGACCACTACATAATTGGTTGATTGTGTCTCCTTTGTCGAGGTACGGTGAAAGCTTAAATAGTCACCTCCTTTATTTTCGCTTATATAGTTATCTTTTTATCGTTTATTGTGTGAGATATGGTTATTTATTTTATTGCAGTTATTGTTAATTTATCAATAGTTTACGGATTTTTTTTTTAATAAGAAAAACTGTTTAACAATAATGCCATAAATTTATTTTTCTGTCTTATTTAAAACTGTGGGATAAGTAATGTGGAAAGCTATGAATTTTCAATAATGATTAGCTATGCCTATACAAGCTCTGTCCTTATAACATTTAACAAAAACTTTGCTTGTGGAGTCAAGGCACATTTGAAAAGCGCTAATCAATTCGTAATAATTCCTCAAAGTAGGTGCTCATTAACATTCGTCTCATTTTATAGCATGATTACAATCCGAGCAGAGTTTGGAAACCAGTTGATATTTCCGGTAAAGGAATTCTTCTCGTTCGGCACATTTATTGAGTTCTTTACGACGCCTTTAGGGTTAGGGAATGGTCCTACTTCTGACTTTAAAGGTTTCTCATTAGGTAAATGCGTTGCTATCGTAAATGTTTTATTGATTTCGTATCCCTTTTTTAAAGTTGATGCCGTATTTTATTTTCGTCGAATGAAGACATGTATGTACTTGTATATTTATATGTACAACGTCATGGTTTTTATTCTCCAAAGAAGTTAAACAGTGGCTGGAAAAATACCCACGTGGTTCCGCGTGGCAGGACCTGGTGGTGAGCTCATCACCTTAACGCTGCATGTTATCTCAGTGTATTTGGACTTAGGTGGCGTTAGAATTGTGAACTTGGGCCTCGTCATTTATTGGTTGCTTACTTCTCACTGGGACTAAACAAACTTTATTATAATATTGAAATATATACACAGAATAATTAAAATAACTTTAGTTACACACTACACATCCCTAATTCATTGTATGTATATACCTATTTTCAGGCTTTGAAATTTTCTTGCTGCATAGCCATCTAACAACTGTCAAATCAAAATTTACTTCATCAAAAATAATTTATTAGTATTATTAAGGAGTTGACGTAAGAATCCCACGCCGATTACCAAATTAGGGGGGGATATAATATACCCCCTCTGCCAATTCTAGACAAACTATAAGAAGTAAGTCAGGATGTGTGTCCAACATACATAATATCAAGTTTATTTCCTTCAAGAGTAGACAATGACTAGATAAAGGCTTTTTGGGCTTCCATTTAAATGTGGATTAAATTTATTGGGTTCATGCCTATTTATACCTTATGTTACAAATTTTTTTTTCGCCTGATATTTTAAAATTAGTTTTTTTTATCTCAATTTTACGCCTTTTTTTTTTCATTTGCAACCCTGGTTGCAAGTGACAACTGAGTGGGTATATTAGAAGTCACTTTTGTAGCATAAATAAAAATTTTGATCATTTCATCACAGATCAGAACACAACGCACCAAATGAGTATTTAAGTTCTGTTCGTAGTTACTTATAAATAAGACGTGCTTTGGTTAGTGTGTTTATATCGGTCCTGTATACGAGACAGCTTTACGCTCTGATTTTTGATTAGTGTAGACAATAGTTTGAACAGCACTCCAGTTGAAATGCGTGTAGATAGTAGTAACGCAACGTGCACGTGCACTACTGAGAATGTAGTGAAGTCATAACACCGTCGCGTCGCCTCGTAGATATTTGATAACATTTTCTCAATGCAGCTCCCGACAAGCCACTACTCCGATTACACGGCACGAACACAATATAATTTTATTGCTATTTCTAACAACCCAAATTGATATTGCTTATTTCCTGTTTTATTATATTTCCATTCCTGTAGCTTTGTATTTTCAGAAATAGACCAGGCTTTTGTTTTATGCATGCTCTTTGTATTTTGGCACAGGTATAGGCCGGTAAAAAAATATTCGGCTCTACGTTTTGAAATACAGATCTGAAAGAATAAAAAAACCATAGTATTTTCGTTTTTTATTAATTTAAAGTACAAAAAAATTTCTATATATTAGGTATCAATGATTTAAATAAACAGATAGCACAAAACCAAACGCACTGTGTGGTTTCAAAAAATAATGCATGAGGCTCCCCCAGGTTATTATCAATTTCCTAGGATAAGTTCGTCGATACTGTCTCGTACTAAGCAGCTTACATATTTTTCAAAATCAATTAAGTATGTTGTGTACATTATTTTCCGTCCCTGTTCACTACATAAAGTTTTGGCCTGTGTCAATTAACCAAAACTGTTGGAACCATTTTATCTTTTCATTTTTTTTTCACTTTTTTGTGGTTCTAGACTCAGAGGGTAATTAGTGGAACCTTTTTACTTAGACACCGCTGTCCGTCCGTTTGTCACCAGGCTGTATCTCATGAGCCGTGATAGTTAGCAGTTGAAATTTTCATAGAAAATTTAGTTATATAGTCACTGTAAAAATAATTAATTAAATTAAAATAAAACAAATATATAAGGGGGCTCCCATACAACAAACTTAATTTTTTGCCGTTTTTATAGATAATGGTACGGAACCCTTCGTGCGGGAGTCCGACTCGCACTTATCCGATGTTTTCTTAAGTAGCTCATTATATAGGATCACTGAATAAAATTTAAACAAATATGATGAAACTGTTAAATAAAATGTAATAAAAAAACCCAAAACAGCTTACTTAACCATAATCCAAAAAGAACATGTCAATTAAGAATCTGCTCAGGATTATTGTTTGTTTATTGTTTGTTTGTACAACGTAAAATTTACAAAAGATATCACAATAACAGAAAAGAAAAATGTACTTGGGAAATAAATGTAAATTGATCCTCTACTTTGCGATTATGAAATTTGATTAAAATCCTAAGATTTTAATTATAATCCCGGTTACAATAAAATCCTGCGACACATAAATACATAAACAAACATATGTATACATATATACCCAGTGTTATATTAATTTAGTCTTAAATATTTCATAATAAGTTAGTCATACCATAAGTATATGAGGAATCAAAATAAATAATTCGGAATACATTGAGCATATACCTCTACGTTTATACAAACGAAACCGTATATAAAATACTGAAGCTGAAATGTATACAAGTTTCCGGTTTAGTTCGCGTACAAAGAAACGAAATGAGTTTCCGTGTATGCAAGCGCTCTGGCTGCTGGAACTTGTGCGACCGTTTTTGTGTCTCACTTTTTGCTTCTTTTCCTTTAGTAAACATTCACGTATGCGATGCTATTTTAAATGAAAATGGAGAAATATTTCCTTTCAGATGAATTGCTCTATTAAATAAATTTACAAAGATTGCAATTTTTTTATACTTAAGAGTTGGTCCTGTCGATACGTGATATAACTACGCAGTTTAGGATTTTCTTAATTCTTCGTATAGGTCAGTCAGCCGTTATTAAAAAAAAAACGAGATTTCGGGGTCAGGGAATATGAGCTTTGACTTTGATCCTGAAAATAAGGTTAGGAGTTTTTCTTGTATATCTCAACAGCTACAACCCAAAAATTGTCCAATGGCATTAATGTAGAAAATTTTTGGACGATTTTTAATTAGAACCACGGTCGTCAAAACAAACTTATCTATTCGTGATAAGGCTAATTTTAAGGTTAAACTTGGAAACTACAAAATTTATGAGTTATATTCTCACTTTAGTTGTTTTAAACTAAGACACTTAATATTTCGATACTGCAGATTTTTATAACTCAAACATTACGACACCAAATACAATACGACTAAGACATAATTACATAATACATTACGTTATATAATACATTTTGTTTTTAGTCCTGTCTTTCTGTCAGTCTGTCTGTTACCTCTAGACGCTTAAACGCTGTACCGATTAATATGAAATTAGGCATAGAAATAGTACGAGTGCCGAAAAAGGACGTTATGCTACTTAAAAACGTCAAGTGTGAGTCGGTGTTTTGACGTGACAACGTCTTATAAATTGGTTTGCCGGGTGACACTTCAAGAAACTGCGTTACGCTCCGCTCACGTTATGCGCTCACAATGAGAGCGAGTGAGAGGCACGCGCCCGCCTAAGAGCGAGAGAGACAGACATAAAATCATTGTCACGTAAAACTTTCGCCCGTATACCGACTTTACAGGCAACCAGTTTTTTTTATAATAGAGTAGTTGCTGTTGAAATCCTACACCGATAAACTAATTTAGGGCGGGTGGAAACGCGGGAAAATTTAGCATAGAGATAGTTTGAGTTCGTGGGAAGGACATCGGTTACCTAAAAACATTAAGCGTGAGTCGGATTAGGCATAAAAAATTATGCCTTACAAATAAACTAATACTGTACTCAATAAATTCATTTTGTAAAATACAATCTTTACTCTAAAAGAAATTACTAAAATAGACAAATCCCTGCATACTTATTTATATTTTACCGTATCTTTTTTACACAATCTAAAGATTATCATAAAAAAAACATTTACTATAAGTCCATTTTAATATCTGTATTAGGGAAAACTTTTGTATTTTTATTTGACATATTCCAAAATTATGTCAAAAATATTAATCGTGACACATTCTATAATTTAAAACAAGTATTAAAACACAATATTTTACATTGGCAAAATAAAACAATTTAGAATCACTTGACTGCCAACAAATATTATGTAAATATGTTCTTGTTAAAGTTGGAACGCATTGCTGTCTTCAATTAGCATGTACAAGGATCATACGAATCCAAATTAATTTAATCATTTTCTCGAACAGCAAGAAAATTCTTCTAAATAAATATAAATCAGGTAGTATCTTTCTGAATTTCCATATAAATAGGTTTCTAGATAATTTTGTCGTAGCCTGAGAGACTTTTCACTGACCGATAACGATATTATCGGTACCGGCATACACACAATAACACTTAACTGTCGGCACCGATATATCTGTAAATATAAAAGACTCTGATCAAAAAAAAAGAGTTGATTGTTTTTATCCTGATTGTATTCTTTGTAGTAAAGACGCGAGGTCGTTTATTGCGTCAAATAAGACATTTTTTTCCATACATTTTCCTCAGTCACTTTTTCATTCACTGATATATTGGGACTGACAATTAATGGTGTAATTTTGTGTTTATGTCAGAGCCGATAATATCGTTATTTCTACCGTACACGTTTTTTTTTTCTGAACTGACAATGCAGTTGGCTGTTGCAGCCATTACTGCTTCACCGGGCTTTTTGGGGCGAGACTCTGAAAGAGCCTCAGCCCATATAGCGCACAACGCTCAAGGGCTCCCCGCGGAGGGAGCCTCGGCTTGGGTTGTCGCTCTCGGGGGCGTCCCTTCGACCGGCGTGAGTCTCGAACCCGAAGGTGAGTCACCGCCAGGAGGGGACTTCCCCGTTACGCGGGTGCGGTTGCGATTGAGTGTGGGCGAGAAGCGCCCCGGCACTCTTTGATACCTCGTGTATCGTTGTGGGCGCCGACGAACCCGGGGACGTCGGCGTCGTGTTTGGAGGGAGTACACGTTAAGAGAACAGTTAAAAACATGAATATTGGAATGTCGTTCTGTGCGACAATTTTGTCGATGGATGAAAAAGGTTTTTAGAGTCCGAGGCCTGAAGCTTATATGGTACAATTGCCTGTTCACATATTCAGCGACCGGCATGATCGTAAGGTCACATATATTATGCATACAGCTCGACCTGACTTGGATCCGAATCAATCCAGGAATGTTCGGCATAATGCGATCGAGCAAAACAAAAAGTGCCTACATAATAAGGGTGAGAATAAATCTCGAACGATTATTCTTTTGAAGTCTGTCGGATTTGTTTTCGATCAAAATATTTTATTTGTTTTCGTTTTTGGCCACGTAATTTATATCAGCATAAAAAATACTTTATAAGCATAGTCTTTACCTTTTTTGTTTAGTCTCTATGTACGAATATGATAATATAATTCCCTATGCCTATAGATGTAATTTTACTTCTAATCTGCCGTAACGCAGATACGTACAATACAAGATTTTATGGTATATTGCGTTTTATGGCAAATTGTTAAACGATTTGCTGGAAGGTTTCTTGTCAGCTTTTCTTAATAGAAATTTCATTATTAATTGTGGTAAAAATGTCTAGAAAATATTATAAAAATTAAATTTGTATAGTGTATAATATGTAAAGTGTACAAACTAATATTATTGTAACAATTATATGTATGTTAAAGTTAAGGCTTGATTGTTAATTTCCCGATAAAACAAAATAATATAAATAAACTTACTTTAGCTAATTGCGTGGTTTCTAAGACGAAAATAAAGCTATTTCACCCCTGTCCAAATGAACAACAAAATTTCGGTAGCGTACAATGTACATCTAATTGCTCCTAATCCTTACCGTCCTCCCTTTAAATGCGGATAGATATAAAACCCTACATTATTACCGTTATAGCTATCTTTAGGGAGCGAAACGATTCAGCGATTAGCAAATGTGCTTGCTAGAGCGTATACAAGCGTCAGATAAAGCCCTGATAACGCTTAATGCAGATGCTCGCGATCCCATGCCTTGTTACCACTCTAGCCTTTACTTTAACTCAATCCACTATCCAACACAATTGTAAAACGTACAATGCTGTTTTGTTTCCGATAAGACAGGCATGTTAGCGAGTAAAAACATTAATGGACTTCCGTATTGAAAGAGTTATTAAGCAAGTTTTGGAATGGTGGAATCGCGTGCTAACTGCATTCACGTATAGTACCTACATGCAAATTCTAGTGCTTTGAATAATTATTTGCCTTCCTTTATTGCATACATTGGCCTAAAGAAAAATAAATAAGTAGATTCACAAGTGGAATGTTAGTAAGACAGTTTTATCCTTATTATGAACACCTTTTCAATACCACTTTATTGTAGCAAGTGTTTTTCTAGTATATGACAAACAAGTTAAAGCATATGTTTTATGTGTGAAGTCTCTAAAGTCTGTATAATAAATAATTCTCTTTAACGTTTTGTTTATATAACATCACACGTGTGTCGCTAATTTTTATTATTTGTGTGTTGAAAGTGCCGTGTTTTAATGTGTTGAAATTTGAATATGTATTTGATTTATGTTTATGAAAGTTACGGAACGTGTGTCGGTTTATTGATTTGCCGTCCTCGAACTTAACGTTCTCTCTGTTATTAGCGTCTTTGTAAATAGTGTGTTATTGCTACAAAATTATATGTTTGCGAGCAGAAGATTATGATTGTGTAAATTGCTGTTATTTGATACACAAAATTAAAAACCAAGCAAGCGTAAGTTAGACATGGATGATAAATATTCTAATACATACATACATTGCAGTTGATATAATATTACCTACTTACATAAAGGGTTTCTCTATAAGAGTGCACTGTTTAAATTTTGTAATTTTTTTGGTGGGCTAAAATTTGACAGCTCTCACCTATCATAGTTCCGATTATTAAAACTAGTGCGAATTACAAAATTCGCTGAATTTTTGTTACAGGAAAATGATAACGGATTCCATATGGACTCAACTCGACTGCCACCGGCCACACGGCGCATAAAACAATCTATTTATTAAAGTCACGATTTCCAGACCTAAATCATCTCACGAAATTTTGTCAACTGGCCACCAAGATTATGCGATTTTACGCCATCCAATTTTTTGTGGAAAACTTAGGTTTAGGCGAAATAACCAGGAACAATGCCTGAGCTCAAATCCGATATTTAGCGGGTCATCGGTAAGATAAAAGGTTATCGAAAGTTTCACGAAAAGGGCAATGGACTGTGGCTCTATTTTTTTTTAAAAAAAAAAACATAATGAAACTTTCATTGAGACAGACAATTTCATTCCAAAAAAATACGAAAGTTAAAACCTTTTTATAACCAAGAAAATACTATAAATTTGTCTGCGATTGTTGTTCCTCTAATTCCTATAAATCTGCTTAAAAAATTTGAAACCACTTTTGATAATGTGTTAATTTTTAGGATTCCGTATCCAAACGGTTATTAGCGGGACCCTATTACTAAGGGGCCCCTGAGACTCCATTTATCCATTCCGTCCGTCTGTCCGTCCGTCCGTCCGTCTGTCACCAGCCTGTATATTTGATGAACCGTGATAGTTAGACAGTTGAAATTTTCACAGAATATGTATTTCTGTTGCCGCTATAACATCAAATACTTAAAAGCAGAATAAAATAAATTAAGGGGGCTCCCATACAACAAACGTGATTTTTTTGCTCGATATTGATAACACACGACAGGCGACAGGTAAACGCTTGAAATGCTCACAGAATATTTAGATATATATATATATATTCACTTTAAAAATATATTATTTGAATTAAAATACCACAAATATTTAGGAGGGGCTCCCATACAACACACGTGTTTTGTTTGCCGTTTTTATATATATTATATATAATAAAAATGCGGAACCTTTCGTGCACGCACTTCGCCGATTTTCATAATTATTGTTTATATTCTACTAAGTAGGTTTCTCATCATTATGGTTGTCGGTACGATATCATCATTGTTATAAACATTTTCAGCATTCAATACGTAATATAAAACAATGCATTAAATTTATTATTATGGAACAAAATTTTTATTTTAGTGCTTGGAGTTGGGAGCTTTGTTATAGAGTTTTCATTATTGTTTCATAGTACAAGTCATGAGCTTAGCGGGTTTTCATGAGTTTGTCCCTGTTATTATCACGTTCTTAATATCAAACAAAATCGCTGTAATGTTGATAGAACTAACACACATAGGTACATTACTTCTCTGTATGTAGTTTCATGTTACAAAATAGTTTTTTTAATATTATTTAAAAAACAGTAAAAGTAAGTTTATAATGCAAAGTAAACCCTTAACATAAGAACTTCTCAGTTGGTTTCATCAGTTGGTTAGTTGTACGTAAATCTAAAAGAAAATTTATTTTAATTAGTAATTTGTACTAAATAAGCTTCATCGTTTACGTAAATGCCGAAAAAACTCGAAAAAAGGCTCGCCGTACAATTTTACGTCTTTCAAAGTAGCTTCGTTTCTATAAATTTTTGAATTTTACACATAAATTATAAATTATATAATATAGGCAGGATAACGTAAACACTACTAGCTTAGATCCTAGGGGTTGCAAAAGTTACATAAAAAAGTAGGTAACCAAAAGTTTCAACCTGTTCAAAAAAACCCATTAAAACCTGTTAAAAGGATAAGGATAAGTTCAGCTAGTACATCACATTAGCTTATCTCAACTTAAGTTATGAAGATTAATTTCTTTTTTCAATGTCCGTACTTCCATACAGTTTTCAGATTGAGGGTTTTGTCGCTTACAATGTGGACCACACCCTTTAATCGCTTTGTTATGGCGATTTCATTGTTAGATTCAATGACCGTTTTTTGCATCGATTCGTTTCGAAGTGTTGAATGTTATGAATGATTTATTTTATTGCATTATATCCTAATGCAGTTTAAAATAAATCAAATGTTCAAGTGCAAAATTTAATGAACCGGTAAAGTCAAAGTATTATCGACATTTTATTGAAAGACATTAAAAATGTATTTAGAGTTGAATTACATAATCAATAATTGATTAGTGGAAATTAAAAACACGTGAAATACTTAAGTAATTTGTAAAGGATACAGACAGACCTCATGTCAAACTTTGTTAGATAAATTATTGATAAAAAAATGTGATCAATGGTTTATTCATTGTTGAATACGTTGTTCGATAAATTTATTTGCTTATCAAACTCTAAACTTCTTATATTATGGATGGAAAAGCTTCAAACACTTCTTTTTATTTTAACCTCGAATAAAAGGTTGCTAAATAAAATAAAATAGCAAGTTCAAACACAAACTTGCTTATTCAAGTACTTTTAAACACTTATTTTTGAATTGTCAGTTTAATTACTAATTTTCTTTTACTATCACCGGTTCGGAATTAATATACTACCGACAAGAACTGGCAAGAAACGCCTTATTAATCTTTTATAATTTTTATCTTCATATTAAGACGATACAATATTGTCTTACAATAGGCAATAACATAATATACAATGTTTTAATTTATAAAATGTAACAAAAGTGGTAAAAAATATATAAATGTATTTTGCTTCAAAATATTTTTATAATGCATTTTTGTATAAATTTTTGAAGAAGGTCTCGTTTTTCAATCGAGCCTAAATTACTATTATAATTTTGGAAACGTCACCAAAGAAGTAATTTGAAACTACTTTGTATGGGTCATTTATAATTTTTCAACTAAACGAAGTTTATGGTCACCATGCCTTCTTATAGTTTAGGGATAGTTTTTACCGTGGGAATTATATTAAGATTTTTATTACCCATAGAAGAACACTTTCATGTTTTATTTTATATTTGATTATTTACTCCCGGGAAGTATATAACCAAAATATTCTGGTTTGTCTATGTTTTCACCGGTACCTAATGTCATCTTATTTTTACTTGCTTTTATTTAACTCACAATGTTTCCTTTTTTTCCTTCCATCTTGTGGTGGAATCTTACTAGCTTAATTAAACATACTTCCTGTTATCACCCTTCGATGAAATTTTGCATACATAAAAAGGTCGGATGACATACAATATTCCACAGTTACTTTGACCAACAACCACCTCCCAGAGTTGTACCAGGGGTACAACCCAGAGGTGGAGGTGAAAAATTTAAAAATCTTCAAAATGGGTATCCGGGGGTTTTGAGGGTCGCAGATCACGAATTTTATGTTCATTTTGATGTTATCACCTCTTGGCAGATGCAGGTAGTGCACCTGAAGGTGGTCATTAGGGTGGAACGTGAAAAATTAAGTGAAAATTTAATAACTAATTTATTGAACATAATATCGTTCTCCAAGTTCTATTTACCCAACCTATGAAACTTGGGCAATAAACTATAAACAGTCAATTAAACTATCACTAAAATGTATAAAATAAAAAAAATGTTTTTTTTTTGAAACTTGCTTTTCTTAAAACATTAGAATCATATAAAATTCAATCTAACAGAAAATTGTACTAAAAAGTAAAAAATATTTTTTCAAAATGAATAATTTTTTTTTTATATCCACGTACGACTGCAAGAAAAGCAAGGCGTGCCTCGATAAACTCTCAATTAATATCCACTAAAACTCTAGCAATTCCAATATTCGTGTGTAGCAGACGCCTTGCTTTTCTTGCAGTAGTTCGTGGATATAAAAAAAATATATTCATTTTGAAAAAATATTTTTTTATTTTTTAGTACAATTTTCTATATACTAATACTAATGTTTAAATAAAATCAAGTTTAAAAAAAACAATTTTTTCTTTTTATTTTATACATTTTATTGATAGTTTAATTGACTGTTTATAGTTTATTGCCCAAGTTTCATAAGTTGGGTAAATAGAACTTGGAGAACGATATTATGTTCAATAAATTAGTAATTAAATTTTCACTTAATTTTTCACGTTCCACCCTAGTGATCCAGTCGTTCGTTGATATAAAAAAAATTATATTCATTTTGAAAAATTTATTTTTTATTTTTTAGTACAATTTTCTGTTAGATTGAATTTTATGTGATACTAATGTTTAAAGAAAAAGTAAGTTTAAAAAAAAAAAAATCCCTTTTTTTATTATTTCGCATTTATTTGCCATCTTATATTGGTATTTTTTGCTAATTTTTTTGGCTTATTTATAAACAATGCTTCACTATCTTAAAATTATATGTATTAATTAGTAACAGAAATTAAGAAAAGTGAAAAACGTTTTAAAGGACTTATTACAAAACATTATAACAAATTTTAAACTAAGAAATGTCCTTAAACATTCTAACTCATGGGTGTATTAGGACCATTACAACGCTGCTAATCGATTTGAACCCTACCATTATACGAGATCGAATCGTTCGACCATTTTATTTTATTGTACTTACCCACACATTCCGTTCTGACCCCTCACTATTCATTCCTATTCATTATAACCCGTATATCAAACGAATACGATATATAAACGAATCCTTTAAAAACATAAAAAGATTAATGAAATTATAATATATTAATTGTAATAGGGTAGTTTAATAGACAATGTTGTTTTAATTATTTTAATTGTTGGTAAAATTTAATAATTTAGTATATTGTTAATTAATAATATTTGTTTGCGTAAATTGTATAGTTTTTCTCATTTAATACAAATTTGGCTTTGGCGTTTGTTAAAAGCATTTCGCTACAAAAATGATGGATTTTGATTTAAACTTCCAGCCCCCGTTTTATCTACTTAGGGGTAAATTTAAACGAAACCACTTGCCAAATTTCAAGTTTCTAGATTCAGAGGTTTGGGCTGTGCGTAGATGTATGTCATTAAATCAGGCAGTCAGTCGGTTTCTTTTTATTTAGAAGATTTACACAGATGATTACGATTTATAGTAAACAAAAAACATTATACAAATACGCGTAACCATCGCCTGGACCACAATACATTGCACGATCTTGAGTCTGTTTGTGACGGGCCACACAATTAGAAGCCAAAAAAAAAGTAAGTAAGATATTAAGTATTCACTTACTCAAACAAATGAGTGGCTTGTAAAAACATAAATCTGCGAAGTGTCGCACACATCGACAGCTTGGTAATAAATTATTTACGGCGATTTGAACAAAAACAATACTCGTTCACAATGGGGTATAATATCAGAAGTCATTAAAATAGGACCCCCCGCAGGAAGAACTACAGCCATTATTTTTATTTTAATGAAGCCCGTTCTCGCGCGTCATCGCCAGAGAGTAGGAAAAATCTCCAATAATAAAATTATCGGCGAACCGCCAGGCTATTAAATGCAGGCCGCCCGTGAAATATACGAACTGCCCTTCCACACCAAAACCTCGGAGACAGGATGCGTAACTAGTGTTGAGAAGTAGCGGTTTATCTTGCATTATTATATTATTGTGACAGCGAACCAAAAATTTTTATATAGGTACAGATGCAATCATAGTAGAAAAGAGATACTATGCTAGTAATCTATGGATACTATTTATTATACTCCATTTTACATAGCAAGGTATGTGATACGAGATTTTTTTTCATAAATTGCAGCCTCTGGTGACCTGTATGAAGTGTGTGAATATGTTGATTGAAAGATAAATATAGAAAAAATATTATAAAATATTTACAATTGAAAATAAAATGTAAAAATAGACACTATGCTACGCAACACGCTATGTTAAATGAAATGGAGGAGATAAAATGTGTGCGTAATATTTTTAACTAGCAGTTGTGCTAGTTGTTTTTTGCAACCCGTCTGTTTGTTTGTAAGAAATAAATAATTTAATATAAATGAGCAACACCATAAAATAAATAATAATAATAATAAAAAAATAAAAAGAATAAATTTTTTTTTTTTTTTTTATGGTAACACTAAGAATATACGATTAAAATACAAAAAATGTCTGCACTGCACTGCTTTACGTTTTACAAACACACAAAAGACATTCGCTCCGCTTGTGCAATGAAACCCAGGCCATATCGGTGTGGCTCGCGATATTTATGCTTACTTTATGCAGAGAGGCCACTACGGAATATTTCCCGCTAGAGAATTTTCCGAGCTTAATTCATTTATTCGCTCAAAAACTATGAGCAGCATAGCTCACTAGCCACGGGAACATCAACTAGCTCTAGACTGGAAAACTGGAAATGGAACGGTGGAAACTTTTTGAATACGAATGTTGGAAAATGGAATTGGTTATAATGGAAGTACGTGTCGAGATCTCATTTCTAAAATGGATTTTTAGCCTGCAGAGCTACTTGTTTTGATAAAAACGTTCACTTTTTATTTCTACGTGTGCAAGCTAAATTGTAAGAGTGAGCTAATAAAATTGCCGATTTATAAAAAAAAATATTTTGACTGTGGCATACGTATTGATTTTTAATTATAATTCAATATGTTTTTCTTCTTACATGTAGCTGGAAGTTGCTGAATTAGTAAAAAGGAGAAGGCCTTGCCTTGAAGTGGACATCCTAAGACTGACGCGATGATAATGATTTAAAGTTTTGTAGTAATCTTGATTACAATAATTTTTCTATTTCCTTGGTCTCAGTCAAAAAACAATTGATCTGCTGAATATTTGCCTGATGACTCATACATATTCGCTACAAAACTTATTCACCTCTATTGTGACTTAGCGTAATTATATTGCACCCTTTAAAGGGCATAAAAAACCCACGATATCAAATTACGCCACCCACTGTCCTCGGCTCCAACTTTGAACAACACCCTAGCAAATGTTCGTAATCAAACCACCCACCAGTTCAATCGGCAAATGAAAAGTCTCCTTCAATTAATTAGTGGCGGAACCCTTGCGGCGTCGGACCGTGAGAACCAGATGTAGTATGGCGTAATTAACGCGATCCAAACGACGCTCTAAAACTTATCAAAGCTGAAAATGGCGAATTGATTTTCGATTTTCCATAATAATTCTAGACGAGTCATCATCTGGAAAAAATTTAATTTCCTATAGTGTAACAATATAATAACGATTTCCTAATGATTTATTTCCAAGCTGTATTTTTATAGTTCTGTGAGCGACTATGTGTGTATTAACCACGGATATATGGAGGTCCTGTATAGTCTTTTTTATTTCTGGTCAATAAAATCACTGAAAACGTATTAATGCATACCAAATCATAGTAAGGATTTTTTTAAAATACCTACTAACGTTAACCGCTTGACACAATTTTATAACAAGGTACTGTAAGATATATCTTCATTGCCAAAATAAAAAAAAAAAATTTGAATGCATGTTAGTAAAGGATCGAAATAATATAAACAAGAGAAGATGCAGTCGAACTACCATACTGACTAAACAAAATAATCGTGCATTCTGGTTGTTTGTTTATTTTACTTGAATTTTTGTACCAACTAATAAATGATTATTGCGGCTCACCTGTCTACAATTCGTAACATGGGTTAATATCGTATTTCCGAAAGCGAAAAGTAGGGTATTCAGTTTCATTTTTTTTACTTAAATTCAGGTTTATTATTTTAGTTACTTAAATATTAAAATTTTGCACAAAAAAATTACAATATATCTCTTAGTATCTATAGGCAGGTAGGTATGTAAGTATCTTATATATATAGGTACATGACAAGTATCATATAGTCGCTTCAATTCGCAAATTAAACCATTCAACCGTACTTCCCTTAGTAACTTTATAATGAGTTCATTAAGCTTCGAAATTTCTCTTTCTGAAGATAATGCTGAGTGGAAAATTTTTGATTGAGCTTTGTGGAAGTTCGGACTGGCTCCGGAGGATTTACACTCGGTCGAACTGAAAAGTGCTAACAATTTTGCACTTCGTAACACTGCCATTTAGATTTTCTATTATAGATTTCTTACTAAATAAATATAAATTTCCATAACTTTTAATTAACTGAGTGATATTTTGATAACTAAAAGTAATCTTTTTATCAACATAGATTCATAAATGGCTTTCCAACCAGGGCAAGTAAAAAAAGAGGTCTAGTGTGTAGTTACTTAATAGGATTCTTAGACTTGTAATGTGTTGTCTCCCAAAAACTGTTGATTTTGTAAGTTTGTACCGATTCTCCTAATATTAAGACAAGACTTCCCATAGGTTTTTCTGAGAAGTAAAGAACTATTTTCTGTGATTTTTTCCAAATTATATTTTTATTTATTTAAGTTTCCGAATAAAGGGGGGAACGGTAAATTTTATATACTTTTTTAAATAACTTAAGAACAATTTACTATGTAAATACATGTTTAAAAATGCGTATTTGAGATCCTTATAGCAAGCCCTTTTTATTTGATAGGTACAGTTTTCAATTTTTTTTTATTATTTCCTAATTGTGACCAAAACTGTCCTCTGTATTTAAAATTAATTTATTTATGTTACATATCCGTGTTTGTGGCACAAAATTTACATGTGTACTAAATTTCAACATAATCGATCCAGTGAATTCGGAACAAATTGGCTGCAACAGACGGATAGTCAGAAATACGAGTGATTCTACAAGAGTTCCGCCTTTTTTTCATTCGGTTGTACGGAATTTAACACGTATAGCAATGTATAACGAGACAAATAAACAATAGGTTAATTCTTTTATTTGCAACTATAAATAAATAGTATTAGGTTTGTATGTAACAGTTTGTTTAAATTAGTACTGAATATCCGCCTGAAATTCGTTAGAACTTGCGTGAGACAATTTGCATGACACGTAATGGGCGAAACCTGAGGGACCTACTAAGGGGAATAAATGGAGCAACCACCCTTTAAAACACTCCGTAAACACACGTAAATCTACTTGATTTATCTAAGCAAAGTAGCTTATAGTGGAATTCAAAGCGCCTCTGTGAACAAAGGACCAATTGTTGATGATGATGATGCTGAGAAAAAAAAACTCGTATGTTACAATTGAGGCTAATAAATCAAACGATTACAGGGCTTAGTAGAAACAATAATATGCAGAATGTACAAGGTTGACATTTGTTAAAAAGTATCATATTTCTATGAAAAATTACAGCTTAGGTTTTAATTTCTTAAATAGATTCCTTCACTTGTTTTTAAAATATTTAAAACTTAACAAACATACACACAAAATACTCTGCTTTCCGAAGATAACAGTCTTCTCGTTACCACTATTAATGCAAGTCGGTCAAAACGTCGGTTAACAAAATACCTTATATTATTACAATACAACATTATTTCGTAGATTTCGACCTGTTATATGCATTTCTTTAAAATTTATACAGGTTGCGAAAGTTTTAAATCATTTATTTCATATGATTTTTACTATAAATGAAACTTAATTAAATATATGTATATATAGTAGTCAAATGTAGTAATATAGTGGCTAGCTTTTTGTTTGGCAGACGCATACGAAACGTAGTTGACGGTAGTTACTCTGATATCATGGACATTAATGCTGGTGTCCCGCAAGGCTCTGATCTGTCTCCTACGCTGTTTCTACTGCATATCAATGATATGTTGGACATCAACAACATACATTGCTGTGCAGGTGATAGTACTGGAGACGCCTATTACACGGGTCGTGCAGGCATCCCTCGTTCCGTTGTGGAGGAAAAACGTAAAGCACTTGTGTCTCTCTGCCCACTCTGACTGGGGACGGAAAAACTTGGTCCGATTTAACCCTACACAAGTCTGCGCGTTCACCGCTAAGAAAACCACATTCACTGAGGTCCCATAATTCCAGAACACTCCCCACTCTATCTACAAGAGCCTTGGGATCCTTGGTGTTGAAATCTCCAGCGATGTTCAGTTCCGAGATCATCTGCAAGACAAGTTGAAGCTGGCGTCCAAAAAACTTGGTGTACTCAACAGAGCGAAGCAGTACTTCACATCAGGGCAAAGGTTGCTGCTTTACAAGTCGCAAGACGGGCCCCATGTGGAGTACTGCTGCCACCTCTGGGTGCACCCGGATAACGGCTTGGCCCTTTTGACTCTGTTCAACGACGAGCTGTGAGAATTGTCAACGATCCCAAACTCACTTGCCGTATCCAGCCCTTAAGTCTAAGGAGAGACCTCCCTGTGTGTTCTACCGCTTGCACAATGGGATGTGTTCTGAGGAATTGTTTCAAAAGATGCCCACGGCTACTTTCTACCACCGCACCGCTCGCCATCGGCAGGAGTTCCATTCTCACACTTTAGAACCGAAATGGTCGCGTACAGTGCGGTTTTAGAGAAAGTTCCTACTGCGAACGCTTGTGTTGTGGAATAAACTCCCTGCCAAGGTTTTCTTCTAGGAGTACAGTATGGGGTTCTTCAAGAAAGAATTAAGTTATTCGATTTCTGAAGGGTCAGCAACGCGCGAGTGATACCCCTGGTATTGCAAGCGTCCGTAGGCTACGGTCACGGTAACGCTTACCGTTAGGCGGACCGTAAGCTCTAAGTTGTAGTTGACAGTAACACTAGAACTCTTTTTATTTGTTTCAATATAATGTATGAATACAAAATAAATGACGTGATTTCTAAAATACATAAATTGAAAAGTGACCAACATTTAACTAACCCAGAGCTATCCAGCTAACGACCCTTGTAGCAGGACAGGTGTCAGATATTACCTTAACTACAGGAGCGGAATGGATTGTTTGATTAACAATAGGGCTGCAGCAGGCAGGACCAAGTGTTGTGAATACTGAATACAAACTGACCTAATTATAGACATAGCTAATTGGTACTTTAATCTTTATTGTAATTAGCATTAAGTTCGAATTTGTAGTCTTTATTTATGTCAGTAGTTGGAAGTTGGGGTTGACATGAAATAATTTAGGAATGATTAGATATAGAGTTAATAAAATAAATGGTTTTTTCTAGTTTACATTAATAATAATATGACATTCAACTAATGGAAATCTTTTTCATATTTTTAGAAAATAATAGTTTTCTTTACTTATATTTAACTTCCTTTAACTTTAGATTTTATTCTGTTTCGTTGAGATCCATCCATTAAAACTTGAACAAGTTTTAATTGTTCTAAGAAATGATTCGTTTAGAAATTTAATAATTTCATTTTTTAGTAATGCAATCACATCACAATAAATACTGGATTAAATTAAAAACAGTCGTCAAATTAATTTGAGATATTCAGTATCACTAGTAGAAATACTTGTGTTTTAGTTTTTTATTTATGTTCTGAATTTCCAGTTTTGTTGTATAAATCAATACTATCAAAGATACTGAATAAGGCAAAAGTTAAAATATAAGTTAATTAATAGGAATTAAAAATAATAAATATAAAAAAAAGCGGCAAGATGCGAGTCGGGCTCGTGCACAAAGGGTACCGTACCATTATCTATAAAAACGGCAAGAAAATCACGTTTGTTGTATGAGAGCCCGCCTAAAATATATGTTTTATTTTTATTTAATTATTTCTTTACAAAGTAAATATATATGACTTAATATTCCGTGAATATTTTAAGCGTCTATACCTGTTGCCGTTATTAATATCGAGCATAAACAAAAAAATCGCGTTTGTTGTATGGGCGCCCCTTAAATATTTATTTTAATCTGATTTTTAGTATTTGTTATTAAAGCGGCAACAAAAAAATATCATCTGTAAAAATTTCAATTGTCTAACTATCACGGTTAATGAGATATAGCCTTTTGACAGACGGACAGCGAAGTCTTAGTGATAGGGTGGATCCCTTTTGTACCTTTGTACTTTTGAGTACAGAACCCTAAAAAATATTTAAGTTTTGAGTTTTATTTTATTGCATAAATATATTTTGCATTTCTGCGACAAAAACCTACTTGTAAATGGGAAACGTTGACGGAATAGATTAGTGCTACCTAATCTATTCCGTCAACATTTCCCATTTACAAGTAGGTTTTTTTTTCATATTTATTTGTCGACAGTTTTTTTGAACTTGAATAAAAGACATTTTTGTTGTTTTCATAAAGACTACAGCTCGTATTCCTAATCGCATAATTTCTGTCGAATAATAATCTCCTAGTGCGTTTAACTTACCAGTTAACGTCTTCGTTGTGTTTTTTTTTGCATTACCTATATATCTATTAGTCAATAGATATGCAGCATAGTTATCAAAATTAACTATCATCAAAAAGTGGTTACAGTTAATAATTAGCGACTGAGATGCATTTTATTTCACGGGGGCCTTTATCTGTACTTAGTGTGACGCACTATTCCTAACTTAATATAAAAAAAAAATTATAACACTGTAGTAAATTTTTATTTGTAAGAAAGAAATGTTATCTTGATAACAGACTCAGTTATCAAATCATGTATTCTTAGGCATTGTAGGCTTCCGGTCGCACAAGTCTCACGAAATGAACTTCGTGGTGATTCATGCAATACTAAAGTTTTCATCTAAATGTTATCGAAAATATAATGGCTTACATCGTTTCTGCATTCTTATTGTTCCTACCGTCATTATCGATTTCATCTGCATTACCTGTGACTTTATTAGCATAATTTTCACCATGGTTTTTTTATCTGGCTAATTTGAAATAGGCAGATTCAGATTTAATAATGGCAAAACCATAGTTATATTGTGGCTGTAGAATTGTTTTAGTCATACATACTAAGAGATAAAATTAAACAAATACCATCGTTATTTTACACAAGTGGTCAGAAATTGATATCATATTTATCAATAACTAAAAAATACGGTTGACGTAGCAATAGGCTCGGAACCTCATCAAATCACACACACTCATTTAAATTCTGACTTACTGGTTTATAAATACTAGACTCTGCCAACGGCTTCGCCCGCCTTAAATGGGATATGCGCGTGGAACTCCTTATTTATACTAAAGAAGTTTGCTATAGCCATAGTTCGTTTAAGCTCAGTCATAGCTTTTGAATTTTTAGCCTATATGCTATTCGTGTGCCAAGTTTCATCCATATCCGTCCAGTGGTTATAGCGTGATTTAGTAACAAATATCCATCCACCCATACAAACAAACTTTCACATTTATAATATTCGTAGGATTATTTTTGTATTATATATTACTTAAAAAAATAAGTTGCGAAGGTATTCTGTAGTATCTATAGTACTAAAGTTATGACTTGAAGCGAACATCAAAGCCAGGTTTAGCTCAATAAGACCCTTACAACTAGCTGAATGAGGGCACTTTCCCTCGCAGCTACTTAGTAACGTTTCAAAAATCATCGAGCAAATCTTCAAAGAATGCGAGCTACAAATTAGAATGTGTAATTTGCACCCGCATGAAAAGAAGCTACTTTTGACACAGAGCAAAGTAGTACAGTAATCAAAATATAATTTAAGAACTTGACAAAAATTTAACCATATTGTAAAATTTAGTTTATGTATTAATAGAATTGTCACACCAGTATTGCACTAGCACAGAAGTTACCTATAATATGTTATTTTATAATGTTCATAACAAATTAATTTTCAAAGCACAGACACACCCTAAATATGCACTTATATTAATACCTAAGGTGTGGCCAGTCCGATACCTCAGTAGCTCAAATCGGTCAGCAGAGCATTCACACAGTATCAAGAGCGCAGGTTCATGTCCTGGCCTGAGGTCAAATATTCTAACCTATATTAATATATAAAAATAATAAAAAATATATAATAACCGTATCTTTGCTCTCAAAATAATATATTAATGTACTTATGATTCTAAATCAATTTTTTTGTAGGTATTTATGCAACTGTCGTAAAATGAGAGGTATTGACACAATAGTCTGGATTTATAGAACGAGCCATATGCAAATTTCATAATTGTATGTAGTATTATGATGCCCCATTATGTATAGTTACATAACACAACTTTATCTACACCCACGACATGGTATATTCAGTTATAGTATTTTTAGTTTGAGTTGTATTATGAAATTTAATACATTATCAAAATGTGCAGATGCAATAGTAGTTAGAATGATATATGGATCATTTAATGTAGGTCATACAGGTACGATTTCTTAACCCATTATAGAGGATTTACAGCATGGATTAAGATAAGAATATTCTTAATTCAAAAATAGAATTTATATAAAAAATAATTATTTTTTTGTTGATCACCAGTATCATGAGGTACTAACACGAATTTAAAAAGCAACCTATACAAATTATAAAAGTCATTCACATGAGTATAAACCAGTTAGGATAAATTAAGTTTTAAGATGTGAGAAATGATGAGAGCTTCGGTACTGCGCTTCAAGTCTACTTTCCACCCTCATGCCCTTGTTAAGGGCGCACCCGGTACTCGGTACTCCGTACCCTGTCTCGTCACGTGCCGTGTAATCGCACGACACGCGCCTCGGCTCACTGACGTGACAATTTTGAGAGGAAAATAATATATTTGTGACGTCTCCGGGGGTGGTTGCGTCAATTATTTGCATTAGATTATATTTTTGTGTGACGGGCAGGAGGTGTTGAGTTTCGTTATCAATTTACATATTCCATATTAAGGAGAAACGAAACATGTAATATTTTTATCACATATTTGAATAGGGATTATAAGATAAAAATTGAAATGAAGTGAAAAAAGCACTTTGTGAATAATATAGAAATATTTTATTATGTAACGACATTTGTAAAATGACTTTTAATATGATCACATAAGACATAAGCTATGATGAAAAAGTTATTTGGCTTTATTTTTATCTCCAAACTTATAATATAAATACGTTACTTATAACTTAACTTATAATATAAATGAGTTTGTATGTTTGTCCTTCCTTCACGTCGCAACGGAGCATCCAATTGAACTTAAATTTAACACAAAGATAGATGAAGAGACGGGGAATGACATAAGCTAGTTTTGATTACAAAAAATTCAATTGTTTTTACTATATTTATTATGCTGTAATATAAATCAAGAAGTTTTCATTGAAAACCCACTCCGATAACCGAGTAAATAATAAAAAGTAAATGGTAAAACTGGTAACCTATATATTAGGTCCAACCGTACAAACTTCAAACACTTCATAAAACTGTAGCGCACTATCTGCCTATGAGTGCCACAGCAAACAAATACAAAAAAATAAAATGCTTTTGGTTAAAGAAATCCCAAACAGTCATTTAAATTTCTTTTACTTGAGCTTTTACGTGAGCACGTCAAATGCCGCTTAAAAAGAGAAAGACTAAAGACTTTTGCCCTCTTCTTTGTAATCTACATACTTATATCATAATTATCATAATTTATTGTCATAAATTGCTGAATGTAATAAAATTTACAAGCTTGATAAACCCTGTAATCAAGTTTTTAATTGACAATGAATCGCTGAGACTATTTATAAGCAAAAAAAATTTTAATTATTAAGGCTCGCTACAGATAGAAACAATCAAAATGGCTAAAGTACACAGGAAAATGCTA
This sequence comes from Apoda limacodes, assembly GCA_946406115.1. Lineage (NCBI taxonomy): Eukaryota > Metazoa > Arthropoda > Insecta > Lepidoptera > Limacodidae > Apoda > Apoda limacodes. The sequence goes on from OX291544.1 coordinate 4,388,643, forward strand.
GTGAGGCTAGTTCAAGATCACGTTATAAGAAAGTAATCAGCTCTGCGTGTGTCACGTCGCGTCACGTACTCACGTACGACAGTTAGACGTGGCAATTTGCAAGCGGGCCAAATGAGTACGTAACGAAAGAAGTTGTATTGTACGTAGTGTACGTGATATTCAGACGTTTTATCTAACTAATAAAAAAAGCTTTTACTGAATTTTACTTAAAACAGTAACTTATTTTGTAATAAAGTAAATAAGTTTCTTAATTTTAAAAACAAAGCTTTTGTAACCATACATTTTATTATAAAAATTATGTAATCATGTTAAAATATGATAATATCATTATTCGATGTCTGTCTTTCGATTATAAAGTGTTGATAACCATTAAATTCATCGTCTTGAGACATTTAACAGTAACATATATATTTTACGTTTACTTGCAAGTACATAGAAAACAAAAAATCTCAGTTTGGAAAAAATTGGTTAGGTAGGTTGGTCAGTAAGGGTATAACAATATTAATATTTAGTCTTTTCTTTACAAATCCTACATTTAAAACACGATATATCTCTAAGACACTTTGAAGCTAAGCTAAAATATAAATCGCAGTTAAGCACAACAGGTTGATAATTACTACCGCGTCACACGTCAAAAAGTCTATGTCGCGGTAACGTGGCTAAATTGCGTCGTCACGTGTCGTCACGTAGACTGACACTTCGATATGACACGCGCCATGCGTCACACGTCACACGACAGGTTATCCCAACAGACATAGCGACGTGTCGACGTGACGTGACGTAGTTGCGAGTGCGCTACATTTAATAACTTTGTTGATTGGATGTTTCTGTTGACTTTTCATAACAGTTTCATTTATATTGTTTTTAAATATTTGTTGTTGACTTAATTGGAAAACATTGTATCTATGTATAATGCGTAATTGGATATTTTTCTATGTCTAACATTACTCGACTTACATTTCATCTCGAAGTTTTAACTTACTTATCTAATAAAAACTCAATCTTTTACTGTGTCACTTACCAAAATTAATTACATTCATTTTTTTTTTTTTATTTAGAGCTGTTCAAAATATCTCGCCTGACAATCGTTTACTTTATCGCCTCTGTGGCTCATTTATGAATGCTAAATTTACTTATAGAACCGAATCAACCATTATTAATATGTGTGTATATAATTATAGCAAAGTATTGTTATTTATATACATTAATTTTGATCGATTTTATAGCATTGATCTTATATACTGAAAACTAATAGCGCACGCTCTCTATCACTTTGCCGCACCGAGTAAGTGTCTACCTCTAGCGATACATCAGAAATCGGTGGATTTTTCAGTAAACATTGGAACAGTTCGCATTGACAAGCCTGGCTTAGAAATTTCGATTATAGTGCTGGCCACATATATTATGTTAAAAAACACTATCTTCTATACGGTGTAATAAGATACGGAAGGACGATAAGACGACTTTTTTTTCTGAGCTGACTATGCAGTTGGCTGTTGCAGCCATTACTGCTTCACCGGACTTTTGGGGCGAGACTCTGAAGGAGCCTCAGCCCATATAGCGCCCAACGCTCAAGGACTCCCCGCGGAGGAAGCCTCGGCTTGGGTTGTCGCTCTCGGGGGCGTCCCTTCGACCGGCGTGAGTCTCGAACCCGAAGGAGGGGAGTTCCCCGTTACGCGGGTACGGTTGCGATTGGGTGGGGGCGAGAAGTGCCCCGGCACTCTTTGATACCTAGTGTATCCTTGTGGGCGCCGACGAACCCGGGGACGTCGGCGTCGTGTTTGGACGGAGGCCCTATTCGGGGAGGTCGTAGAGACTAATCTCGCTATCCGGACAGCGAGATCGTCATCTGGGGACGTTAGTACGTGCCGAGGCCGCCTAACTATAGTTTTACGTCCGTGACCGGGTCGATCGGGGGGACGATACGTTGTGGATTGCACAATTAATCGATTAGGGTGATTTTGCGTACGCTCAAAAAAGCGGACTGCCAAGTCTTTAAAGTATTGGGGAATCGTGGGAAGTTCCAAGAGGCTTCAGAGGCCGCTCTGAGAAAGCGGTTTTGGAGGGTCTAGAGTTTGTGGAGATTGCGCTTGGACAGCGCAAAGGTAAGACGACTGCATAAAAGAACTTCACTGAAACGACACATTTGCGTCGATGATAAATGCGATCCAATGCTCGTAGGAGCTATTATAAGCCGGGTCTCCTGCTCGTGTTATTCCGAAACATTACACAAAAACATCTACTGACTCATCATGTTTTTAAAATATCAAACAACCAAACCAAAGCAGGAGACAACACGTGCATTAAACAAAACATGTTTTGCTTTATATGAACGTATGACAGCTCCCTGGTTGATCCTGCCATGCTTGTCTTAAAGATTAGCCGTTAGATGTCTCATTGCAAGCTGTATTAAGGCGATACTGCAAATGGTTCAGTGTTGGTTCCTTAAATCTTACTCAGTTATAGCGAATAATTAGATTATTAAGACAAGATAAAATGGTGTTTTACTTAAACAAATTGCCTTATGCGTTCAAAAAATAGAAGCCGTGTTTTAACAAAAAATAATAACAAGTTTATTGTGCGGTAGTTATTATTAGATTATGCGTTCATAAAAAATCTCCGCTTTTCAATAAATAGCGATGCGTGGCGAACACAAATTGTGTAACTATTTTACTGTGCAATCAGAAGTTCTAATTAGAATTGGAATATTTTTAGTATAAAAAGGAAGATTTTTTGATTTACTTAAATACTAGCCATTGTTTTAATATATACCTATAAACGAGCGATTTTATCTAAACTTTGTTTGACAGTCTCCTGAATTTAGTACTTACTAAAATACGCTGAAATAACATTATTAAGATTAATTACACACAAGTTAAATATCATTAACATATCTACTTATTTATTTGTTAATAAACAAAATTTGTTAAGCGTAACAATGGAAACAAAGAAACGCAATTCAACAATGTTCATGTAAACACATTTACTAAGCTATATGTAAAATCCTGACGTCCAAAACAAACAACAGGCGATTTAAAACAGGGGACAACTAATTTGCATACGGACGGATAACGGACACATGTGACACTGTAGACACGATGATGCAAAAATCCACTTTACGATCGATGCCAACTGAGTGCTGACCGTTCCCCTGCAGTGTGGCTCAGGAAAAACAAATAAGTAGAAATATTACAGATATCAGCGCTCTCTTGAGGTATCTGTAATTTAAATCCAGTATTGCGAATTAATGCCATCCAGGGTGACCATAACCATAAAATTAAATAGGATCTGTTTTATTTAAAATCTGTTTTAATTAAATAGGATCTATTTAATTTTATGGTTATGGTCACCCTGGATGGCATTAATTCGCAATACTGGATTTAAATTACAGATACCTCAAGAAAGCGCTGATATTTCAAGTTGTAAGTTTTTTTAAAAAATAAAAAAAATATTTACCAGTAAATTCGAGATAGAAAAAATTTGTAAAGTTCAGTTTAGAGGCAGTAGATTTCATTTGTTGTCAAATTAATGGAACACGAAATTCAGCAGTTAGGAAAAACTCAAATTTTACCTTATTAAACTTATTAACACTTATATAAATTGTATTTCTTGCATACTTTGATAAACGAAGAAAAAATATAAATAAATCTATTATAAAACCACAATGCATATACACACATGCCAGAAATACCTACAATTAGTACAAATATAACAACCAAAACTCAATTCGTTATACCAAAGTCAAAATCATCAGGGGAGCTTAAAAGCAACACTTCATATTTGTTATTACGAGCGGTGGCGCGCGGGAGGGGACCATTCATATTCAAATCACTTTCAAATCTACAACTATTATTATCCCGGGCGCATTGTGTAGGTCCTTCGGGACCTATATCATTATTCCTCGGCGTCCTTCAAATCATTCCCGATGTAAAAGTATTGTTATGTTTTGGAGTTCTGGACGCCGAGGCGCGAGGCGTGGGCCAAATTATTGTCACGAGGGTGATTCAAAAACGCTTTATATCACTTTACTACGTATTTACCATCGTTCTCCATTCACCATTTCTATTCATGTGTTATTGTTAGGTTTTATTTTGAATAAAAATTACTCTTTTAAATCCTAATAAAAAACAAGCATTTTGATTTAGTGGTTATTTAATCACGTTGTTTTAAATAAATGTTGTGTAATGACTTTTAAAATAAAAATTAAAGGTTTTGTAAGTAACCCATTAGTAGTTAGACACAGGAGGGTGGGGTCTAAAAATATTTCGGCTCCTTTACTCAATAATTTATGTGACGATAAATGTTTTTTTATATCCTATTAATGTTGGAATCATGTCGACTATCGGATTGTCTAATGCAAGTGGCGCCTACATTCCTGGTTGAGCGGACGTCCTCAAACATAAAATTTTGTCCCAAACAAACACAGAATTTTAGCACCCTAACCTTTGGCTTTGTTTTTTGAATAAGCATGTTTTATTATTATAGTATTATGTTAGGACGGTAGTACAATAATATTTATTTGAGTCATACAATCCGTTCAATGATGTTTCTTTCTCCAGACAAAACAAATGATATTCAAAACGTATGTCCTCAGGATTTATTATTTTAAGCTTCTATTTCGTGTACTGTATTTGTATTTTTATTTTTGTAGGTACAGAACCACTGGGCTGTTGCATTTGCTGTGTCACGTAAGTTCATAGCATTTTAATAAAGCAAATGTAGTTCTGATGTTTACCACAAGGTCAGAAAATTGCCAATACGAGCTTTATCGCATAAAAAATTACCAGACCACTCCGGCTGCATCATTTTGTGAGCGACAAGGTTCTTTGTAAGTGGTTATCGCGCTTGGACTAGTGTATTATATAACTAGGTAAACGAGCCGCACATTTTGCCTAATTGTGCTTTATTGCGTAAAAAACAGAGTAGTCAAGCTTTGCAAAATTTGTTTCTAAGTGACAATTCCGTAATGGTCTCTGGCCATTTTAATTTGGAAACGGTAACTTGTTCTTTTATTAAAAAAAAAATATATTTTAAATCCTTTTATAGACTTCAAACATTCTAAAAGAAGACGAATCAAAACCTGTACTCATTTATGACACGAGACCAGTCCCAAAGGATTAAAAATTACGACAAAACTTGCAGGTATCGTAACTAATTCACATACTTTCGCATTTATTATATGCGTAGGATTGCATCGTTATTGGCATTTGTATAACAAAAATAAGTTATTATAGAAAATTTGCAATGCTATGAAATTGGGCACTGTTAGTCTTACGAACACTCCAAAGTTAAGTTATAGTACGATTTATCATAAGCTAAACTACATTATGTATGCAGGGCATGTGAATTAAAGAGGCGCTTAAATAATTCAGAAGGCCACATACAAACTGTTACACAGTAAAAGGCCATGATTCCCCATTATAAACTCATATCAGCTCGCATTTCCGTTGATGGTGTTAGAATGATAAAATCCGGATATGACTACACTAAAGCCATTGTCTTAAAAGCAACAATGCAGACAGACGTACAAAAAATAAAAGGGCTTGAGGAGACGAATAAATCTAAATCAAATGTGGTGCTTATATAGAAACTGGTCTAACTACATTTTGTCTTTTCGACATTAGAAGAGCAAACGAATTATATCCAACAACATTCCGTTCAACATTGTTGTATTGTTTTAAGAGTTAGCTGATATTTATTGTCACTGTTTGTTACCGTTTCGTACTTCTGTGTATATGAATATTCTTTATTTTTACTTACATTGATTTACTTTACGTTATAGTGAATTAGTTATTTATTGTTGTAATGTATGAAAAATGTTCAACAACTTTTTTTATTTTATAAATCTATTATAAGTCAAGTATTTTGTAAAAATAATTTGAAAAACGTTATTACTTAGTTATTATAGGACAAAAGTACATATAAAAATCAGCGCTCATTTGGATAAAATTCGGAGAATAAAGGTATTTACATCGAAAGTACAAAATGTGAAATTTGTTCCAAGTGTCGAATTTCACGTAACTTTATCGCAAAAACGTTAATTTCAATTTCAATCTTTATTGATACATTCGGAAATATTGAATGAAATTTGTGTTACAAATTATTCCCTTGTGCGATGTCGAGTGTTCCGTTACACAAAAATATTACTGAACGCGTTACATAAAGTTTAATTTAATTTCTTCCTTCCTTTTTTCGCTTGTCAATAAATTTACTCCATTTCCGGTGGTTTTGCCTTTTAATTAAATTTTGAATGTAAAATTTTGTTCCATTTAATAACAATTGTGAGCAGACGTGCCTTATCAAGGGATGCGGCCAAAGTGACGCTATCAACCGGAAGCCGTCATCGCACCAAATACATTTCAGTAAGCTGCGTGCATAATAAGCTCTTAAACAAAGCTTTTAAAAATTTGCAAGCTTTTTAAGATAACAAAATTTAAATGAACGTCTGAATCAACACAAACATATGTATTTTTTGAGTCACAATTTAAATTATTGATTAATAATAATTATTATGTATTTAAATTTTACTGGAATTTTCTCTAGCTCTGTAAACTTTTGTTTTACGTTACAATTTTTTAATAGTAAAGTTGTATTGAGACAGTTAGTGCTCAGTGTTCACCACTTAACATGTATAGCATGCATGTTCCAAATAAAATATTTAGATTTGCAAAATGGAATAATAACTTCTTTGAAACAGATAAATATCGTTCAAATCATCAAATACCATGAATATTATACGTCTTATAACAGTAAAGTGAATTTGATCAGTTATTGGCTACGGAAAAGAGTCCAGAAAGACAATGCGAGATGCACCCTGAATAGCAATTATCTGAATTAATCATCGTCAACCTTTAACCCTGACAATCTTCGTCAAGCGAAAGCCCACTGAGCAATGACCGATTCATCATAATCGTTATACAGTAACGAGCAATCAATTTGTGTATGCCCTAACCTAGCAATTGCCGCAACGTCCCGGATGTAATTACTTTTGAAGCAGAACCCACATCACTTGTAACACTCTTTACTCGTGAAATAAGACAGGTTATGTGTTTAATTAGGGTCGAGGATAACGTAGTCGGTGCGTAACGATAAAGATGTTCCCTTGAGATTTTTTTGAGCTTTTTGTTTGCAAGACGGTGAATAACAGGATAAGATTTTTTTTTCTGAACTGACTATGCAGTTCGCTGATGCAGCCATTACTGCTTCACCAGGCTTTGGGCGCGAGACTCTGTAGGAGTCTCAGCCCGTATAGCGCCCAACGCTCAAGGGCTCCCCGCGTAGGGAGCCTCGTCTTGGGTTGTCGCTCTTGGGGTCGTCCCTTCGACCAGCGTGAGCCTCGAACCCGAAGGTAAGTCAGCCAGGGGGGGAGTTCCCCGTTACGCGGTTACAAAACGGATACTCAAAAAGGAAAAAAACATTTGTGTCGCTGTATTCTCTAGTTACTACAAAAAAAATATTATACAATGCAGATGTTAGCATTGGTATTAAGCTTTCGAATAAAAGTAATATAAATTAAACTTTTAGTAAAAACAAAACTATTTGGGGACGGTGATATCAAATTAATCGAATCAAAAGAGCTAATGAGAATACATCAGTCCGCTTAAAAAGAATACAATGACGATGTCCGCCCGAGATACGAATAGGACGAGCGGCACAAAAAGTTATGTCGGCGCCCAGAGAAAGATGTGCTGATAAGTACGTAACAAGCACACGCCTACTTGTACGAGTACGACGCGTGCATCACACTGAAGATAAAACAACAAGAATATGATTAAAAGTGACTACATAAGTAGAAGATGATACAAATCATAATACACTTTATTTATTAGCGTACGCCGCAATGCCTGCAGTTCATAATTGATTTTCTATGTTGATATTGCATTTGACCTTTATTTCACAAGATCAAGTTTTAAGATTACACGTAAGTACTGGTTTTCTTATCTTCTTTTTTCATCATTAATAGTTTAACTTCTTTATTTTCTGCAAATGAAGCTTATGTCTAAGCTATTTTGAGATAATTTGAAATTTTAAAAATGTCCGCCTGATGGTAAGCGGTCACCGTGGCCTATGGACGCTTGCAACATCAGAAGTATCACTCGCGCGTTGCTAACCCTTCAAAAATCCAATAACTTCTTTCTTGAAGAACCCCATACCGTAGTAGTTAGAGAAAACCGTGGCAGGGAGCTCATTCCACAACCCAAGCGTTCGCGGGAGCAAGTTTCTCTGAAACGCGACCATTTCGACTAAATTTTTCGCGCTAATAGTTTGAGTTCAATGATCAAAGATAGGTGATTAATTAAGATTAAAATAAGCTTTCAAAATGACGTATTGTGCGATTTACAAAACAATCAGTCAGTTATCTTAGCCAATTATATTTTCGTAGCCTTCATAAGTGCGTAAATAATAGATGACACAGTATTTTATGATGGTTTTTTTCTTTGTAACAATTCCTTGTTTCCGTTCAACTTAGCTAATCACTTTCTTTTGTCTCGTTATCTGTCACGTAAATCCAAGTCACAGGACAATGACTCACAGAGCACAGTAGGTGGTTGGTGTAACGTGCAGACGTGCACTCACAAATTGTGCACTGACTTTTTGAATAAAGTTAGACCAATTGTTCAATTCTTAACAGCTGGTACTGTAACCTACGCACACTTTTACACATATCTTTTGGACAATCAACAATAACTAAACTAAATATTCATGTATGTATCTATGTCACATACATACATGAATCATAAATGATTTTATATTGTTAATTTTATTCGTCTGTTGGTGACGATTTTATTTTATCTACTGATGAAGCTAATAATGAATTTTAAAGAAGATAGAAACTAAACAGGTAGGTATTTATTTTTTTGGTTTTAAATGACTCCAGTCCATGAATCGCTTTATTATTCGAAACCCACTGCCACTGCAGCAGAAACTGGAATATGGATAAGAACTTGTCAGTATAATGATCTCGACCTAAAAACTACCATTCGACAGTTTGTGGAATCTTTGGATTTGAAAGTATAATACGTAAAATACATCGAGTTTCTTGCGACTTATCTCCCGTTTTGGTTCGACGGTATCCACACACGAATCCTTATTTATCTCCCTAATGAAACTTTTGTATATGAAATATTTTTTGTATCCAGTATTCGAGATCGCTCATCAAATTCCAGAATTACAACAGGTATAAAACGTCCACGGGAAAACGATAAAAATGTGCCCGAGCCGTCATAAATATTCATTCTTTCCGAGGACCAGGGGTAGCGCGACACAAGGGATGCTAAGTGCTAGATATATGGGGTTTGTCAAAGAGAAAAGTAATCATAATTTTTATATAGCATCTTGTGTGAGTAAAATGTGGCGACGTCAGCAACATTTACATGTGAGGCGGACTGATGAATGCGCAGGGGAACGACTGGGATTATGTTTAAAGACGTAATGTATGGCATATGTTTTTCTTCTTTTATATCTTTTCTGATATGTGTCTCATTACGAGTTTTCCTTATTTAAAAATGACAAGGGAATTTCATTTTCTGTTTTTTTCTGATACGCGTTTTTATTTGGTATGACAATACCAAACAATTATAATTATGTGAAGTATATACACGATTTATTTACATCACTAACGTTAGGCACCTGAGCAAAACTTCGAAAAATATAATATTTACTGAAATCACTTAAGAAAAAAAGGGTCGTTAAATAATGGTTTAGATTACACACCTAGAAATATCAGCACTTACTTATACTTTCACATTTAAATACGTAATTACAAACATGAAATATTAACTGTAAACTAAATAGCTTTAAAATATAGTAGGTACTAAATATTATTATGATCTTTAATGCGTAATCATTTAGTCATAGGAGATATGTATTTTTTTTGTGACCAAAGTTCCATTATTTGTTAAATTGAAAACGTGGCCCAAATTAGCATCTATAAACTAAAATAGATGCGACATTCGAATCTAACCATTTCCAAACGACAACGGTCGGGTCACAAAAAATATACAAGCCAAAGTTTTTTCGATTCCTAACTTTACGTGGGTCGTGTTTGATGCTCACCTTTTTATTTTTAGGGACATTGATTGATTGAACCTTATGGCACATCTATGAGAAACTTAGCAGGGTATTGTTTTTTGTCCTATTACTTTTTTCGATCATATTATGGTTCGAATGCATTTCATAGTTTATTGAATCTCCATTTAGATTACATTGCTTACCTTTCATCACTGTCTAAAATGTGTTTATTTATGAAACAGAATTCTATGAAAAAGAAGTTAAAACAACTTCAGACCATTTTAAATTTAGTATAATTTCTTGTATATTATCTACATTTGTTAATCAAAATACCAATCATATTTCAGTAGATTATCTAAGCAATTAAATCTTAAGACAACATTTTCTAATTTATCTATCTATCTAATAATTTATCTATCTAACTATATAAATATAAAAGCGAACACACAGACAGTGTAACACGATTTTTTTCTGGTAACAGAATAAGTTTGACAAAAAAAGGAAATAGCTCGTTTTTAATAGAAATAAGTGAATTTCTAACTTTAAGTCCTTTTCTAACAATAGAAAAACTTGTTTTAAAAAAAAATTAAATATAAAAATAAACTTTTAATAACCAAACTGTCATTTCCAACCTGATTTTAATAAACCTTTGATTGGTTTAGGACCGGATGACGCTGTGGGTAATATGCAGGAATATTTACTTATTACAATTTCAATTACTTTTTTAGTTGAAGCCTAAAATATTGTTCCTGTACTGTGAAATTAAAATAAAATTACCTTATGCGCAAGTTAAAAACCATTATTTCCAACCTGATTTCATTCCATGCACATTTGGTAGTCACGGCATGATTGAGTAAGAAAATGTCCAATCTTTTGTATTTAAGATATAAATACAGTATTCTTGTTTAATAGTGTCTACAATCTTTAAGAACTCAATTCTGTGTACCGTTAACTCAAAGATATACACATTCTTAGTTAAGATTTTCACACCAGTTGTGTTATCCACGTGGGAGTACAATATTGATATATTATTATTCTTGATAAAATCTCGATGGTTTTTAATTACTACTTACCTATATAAAGCTATTGACTTGTGTGAAAAGGTTTAATTAAGTTATACCGCGTGTTCGAAAATAAAGTTCGGTTGAGTCTATAAATTATGTAAATTAAAATCATTATTTGAATTAAACACTTTGACTTCTCTCTCATTTTACTGCAATGAAAACTAATGTTGTTATTTTTTATTATACACGTTTCAGGTACCACATAAATGGTTCTTTATTTAACCTACAGATTAATAACTAAAATTTAAACTGTTATACACAAATAAATATGTTTATAAGTTTGTCTGTTGAAATTTCTTAGATTCTGTTTAAAACCACTTTGTTCTTGTGTTTATCAGCTGTAATAATACTTTTTCTTTATTACTACTCTACACTGAAATAAAATATTAAGCTAATTTTAAGCTATTCTTGTTATTGATAAGCTTGATTCCTTAACATTTAACTAATGATAAAGTTATCATTAAAGAATTTTGAAATGCTTTTATGTGCATCTTTTTACAACAGAATATTAAAAAATATATTTTCAAGTTAACTTTTATGAGTAGCATAAAAATCTGTTTGTATTCTTTAATTTATCAGTGTTACCTTATTATTTACTAAAAATATTTTTCTAAGTTCGCCTTTAAATACTATAAAAAAATCTATTTCTGGAAATAATATGATAAGCACATAAGTTTTTACATCAAAATCAAATAATGAAGATTTTCTTTGTTTTTTTCACTAGAAGAATACTGATAAGCAATGTATACACATCTGTAGGAATTAAAGAAGAATACTGATAAGCAATGTATACACATCTGTAGGAATTAAATATAAACTCTCTTACACTCTGTTTACACTTCGGGAAACAAAATAAAGAAAGCAGTTGGCTTAGATGTAAATAAATAAGTAACCATTTCTTTTCGGCCTTTCAGATAATGAATAAAAAATATTCGTCGAGTCCTTTGAGAAATCCCTTCTAAGCTCATGCTTATTGGACGTTCTCACATTATTTATTAAGTGATGGGTCGGTTAGGGTCATGTTGCTGAGGCCAAACAAAAATCTAATTTATTTTTTCATTTTCGCTATCTACACAAAAACATACGAATTTCTGACTATTAAATAAGTCTAAGTGCATAATCTAGATTTTTAAATATTCGTTCTACGCAAAGAATAAGATATCTTATAAGATTTGTGTTACAATAAGCGCTGTAAAATATTCACTGTGTCTCGTGAATGTGTGTATGTTTTATATACATACGTGTTTCCTTCTATCTTGTCCAATTATGTTGTGTAAAAAAAATCACAGTTTTGGTATTTGTCTGTAGAATTCATGAATTAATTTATTAATGCATACACATATGTTTCAATGAAAAAAAGTATAACAAAATCAGTTAGACAATAATAATCACATATACGGGTAAAATCTGCACACATTTATTATATACAAACTAGTACTAGTTTACCAGGAAAATTGAGATGGACAAAATATATTTCAAAAAATATAATTAACATTTTTATTTTCTAATATAATACTAACGGCAACCTACAGAGTTTGCTTTTCTTTAACCTTATCTTTGTATCAAATTACCTCAAGATTGTATTAAATTAGGTGTCAAAGATTGCAGCCGTGGATATCTTACATTAGTGTTTATTTACTTGCTACCTTAAACCTGATGGTCAAGATGTTAGTAGCTTTAATACGTAGACCTTTGGCATCATGTATATCGTATTGCAGGCTGCATTACGTAGGTGCATAATGTTATATTTTTGCAATGCATACATGAAAAAACAAACTTGGAAATTTCTTTACATTAAAAGACTTCATGGGATATTTAATACTAAAATCAAATTTACTTATACTAGATTGTGGGTGAAATTTATCAAAATAAAAACACGACACAACGATAATTATATAATATTCTTTACTGACTTAAAGTTTTTTTTATTAATGTAATTTCCAGTTTAATAAAAGAAAAGATACAAGATTAAACAGAGCAAAAATGATCCCACGAGTTAAAAATAAATAAAACATAACACTAACTTTTAGTAGGCAAAACTACACAAAAAAACAATGTTTACATCCCTGGACAAAAGTGATGGATCAAGCTTATTTACCTTCGGGGAAAATAGAACAAATTTTCTATTACAATGAAAAATTGGAACATAACCGTACCCTACGTGACGTTGTGTGTCTTGGACGTTTAATATCGTCCCTAGAGGCATGACCGTCTTAGAATTTCCTCTTTTGTACAAAATAGGGCATTCAGTCAAGATATGCTCTGCTAAAGATATTTGTCGTGCCTGGTAGGGTTGGCAGGGACAATGTTTTCTCTTTACTAAAACACTTTATTTAAAAAAGTATTTTTAGATAAAAACGGGGATATAAGCAGAATATAAAATTCGATAACACATAAAAAAACGTTAAACTAGAAAAGAACATTCTAATTTAGACTTGAATTTTTCAAAAAAGTTCAACACATTGAATTCATCTTTTGCATATTGCTCTATCTAACGTATCATATAATCATATATTAGATACTAAACGAATTGATAAAAATAAAAAATAAAAGGATCAGATATTTTTATTTAAATAAAAATATGTCACAATTCTAAGAAGTTATGAAATGTAATTTATCATACGAAATGTAACAAGTGAATGAAATTAGGTATATATTTATTACCTATGAAATGAATTCTCATGAAAATTATTGAATTTCGATTTTCCTTGTGCCTTTTTTTTCACATTTTAAAATTACAAATGGAGAATCGTTTGTTCTTTTTTGGCATTAATAACTTTTTTCGTGAACAATAAATGAATAAGGTGTTTCTGTCAAATAAAACATCATTCTTAATCCCGACGGGCGGCGGCGGCGGCGCGACCAGTTGAGCCTGAAAACAGTTATGATTTATTAAAGCAAGGTAACAAACCGACATATAACTCGTCCAATATGAAAAGGAAGGGAGACTGCTAAATTGAACATAAATAAAAGATCTTTATCGTTTCTGGATTTGACATTTTCTTGTCAGTATTTTTTTTCTTATGAGCAAATGGTTGATTGTTGTATCAACGATACAAAAATAATGAGATGTTACCATTACCTCAGTAATAAGAACAGGTTTTACGATCTGTCTTTTAAAGACCTTGTCAAAAACTTTATGTCTTCATATAACACTACTCTTGGGAAGATATTTTTGTCAGAATACAAAACTAATCGAAAAGTATATTTTTAAATGATAGCAGTACTAAAAGAAAGGCCAAGTACGAGTTGAAATTGAGCACCAAGGGATCCGTACTACCAGTAATTGGTAGTACACATTTTAAGTAAGTGATGTATACATATGGTAGTACCTTGTTGTAGGTTTAGACTTTTTTCTATTACATTAGACTTCATACACTTAGATGAAAATATTTTTACGAAACTATTTTATTTTACTTATTTTATAATTTAAGAGGTCATAGTAACGCATATTTACAAACCCTAGGAAGAGGAATTTCTTTAATAATTTTTATTTCGTGGTAATAATATTGAAATCAACGAGTAACAAAACCTAAACCTACCAACTATTTTGTTTTCGTAAGGGTATCGCAAAGGTAAGATAATGCAAAAAAAATATAATAATTTCATCATCTTTTTACAATAATTATAAAATAAAATAACTCCAACAAACAACTTAAACAAAGATAAAAATCACAAAATAAATATACCCGTTCAAAAGCCTCTAAAGATCGCCGATAGCGAAATGCACTATAAATATACTGAGACTTCGATCTTTTCAATAATATTGAACATCGAAGAAAATACATAGTAGGTAAAACTGAATAAACGCTCAGCCTAATCGTCAATAAAATAAATTGAAGCAAATAAAAAAAAACAGCAAAATAAAAGTCCGCTTTTAAAATGACAAGAAGTTATTAATGCTGTTCGTAAAAGTTAAAACGTCACCGGTGCAATGAGATGCAATCAAGTGTTAAGTGGAATTGCTTCGAAGCCGGAGACGTTAAGGAGAAGCTCACAGCAAGCAACGCCATTAAAGTTATTATGAATTTTAATGTCATTCTATTTGTACATATTGCTGTGGAGGTCGAGACATTGCCACAGATGAAGCATATTTTTGATATAGACAGGATACTAAACGACAACTTATGCAGCTATGATCTTTTTTTATTGCCTACACGCTCCTTCTCGTGATTCCCGTTAGTTCTTTTACGTGGAGGTTGAATCAGGGCTGATATATTTTTTACAGACAGGCTTATTAAAAACCTTGGTATAAACTTATAAGTTATCCAAGTTAATTTGCTGTAGAGCTGATACGTATCTGACCAAAAACCAATTCTTCAATTGATAGCCTTTTTACAGTTTTATTATAAGTATAGCCATATTTTGCAGTTCTGTTTTACTTCATTATTCCATTAATGGCGACAGATTACAGGTACAGTACTTTTTAGAAAATAGATTTCATCTAATTGAAACACATACATTTATATCCGCAGACCAATAAATTTGTGAATCGTCAGGTAAAATTTCATACAAGGTACTGTGACATGTAAGTACATACTTACATACATGTCTTTTAGAGACAAAATATTAGTAGGTAATAAAACTTGTCTACAAAATATGTTTCAACAATAAAATGATAATAGGTTATTCTCTCGTGCAAGTCGCAGTGGGCCGTCTTTAGCCCGGGCTGTCGAGTGATGGTTTTACGAGTACAGCTTGGATATTCTAGTGGGCTGTGCCACTCCGTAACATATAATTAAGAGTTGATTACTCCGCATACTTTGAATCCAAGTCTATTTTATGATAATGGAAGTGTTACTCGCTTGAACGGCCAAAGCTCGTTTGAAAGCTCAGGGGTGTGCATCTTGTGTACATAATTGAATTTTATATGGCAATAAAAACCTTAAGCCACTTAGCAACATCTGCGTTATTGCTTACCTATTGCTTGCACAGGTAGTTTCAGAGCCCAAGAACCTTACCTCCCAATCATGTTATTGCCTTTAAACTTATGCGATACAAAATTCTGTTAGTTGTATTTCAACATGTTTCTTGTTTTCTGTAGAAACATTTTGTTTCGAATTTTAATATAGACGAAGTATGACCGTCTTTACCGGGTGTAAGTGACATCATAACGCAAATTGATACCATAGACTCAAGACATGATTATAAATCCCTTGGCGTTGGATTTTTTTATCGATCTTAAAAATATAATTAAATGATAAATATAAGTATAACAACAACTCGTGCAATAAGGGTCCGTAATAAAATATAAAAACCTCTCAGAATAAAAAAAACAGGGATAGAGTAGCGCAGTGGTAGAACTTGCGGCTGTTATGTTAAAGATCCAGGGTTGTAAAGATCTAGGTCAACCGGAGTACTCTCATCACACACCTGTTAATAATAATATTACATATATAGTGTATTCTTAGTGCCTACCAACTTAATATTAATTTCAGCTTGATACCTTTTGCGGCTCCGAATATAAAGCAACAATGAAGTGATGCCAAAAAGGTGTTATTTTTACCTTTTGTGGTACGGAACCACAAAAAATATGTATCTACGACATGTATTAAAACGGATTGAGAGATTGCAAGTAGTTATTAAAGGAGGAAGCAGTTTTAGAAAGTTATTATTTAGTTGTTCTTTTCTTTTAGTCATTCTTTAATAAATGTTAAAATTATTAGCTATGAAGATTCTGTTGATAGTAATGAATAAATCAAAAACTTGCGTAGTAAAAAATCAACAACAAGACAATACAAAAGATGAAAATAATTTAAAGTAGATTACAAAGATAGGGAAGATAAGCGTTTTGGTGGAAAGAACAATGGATAGAAATAATGTAGTGTGGAAGCCGCTGGGCGTGGTGGACGATGCAAATTGCATGGAGAGCGCCCTCGAGGGCTAGGCAAATGGCGTCGTGAGCCGACCTCACCAGTAGCTCACGACGGCCCGCCCGGAGCAAGCGACCGTGTTTATAATTCAAACAGCTCCCTACAACAAGTTTGACCATGAATTGTTGATTACTTCACTGAAACAAACTTTTTCAAAAATCAAATCTAAATTGAATATACTTTAACTTTTAAAGTTACCGGTGTCTATTCTTAACTTCTCTTGTTAACTTCTCTTGAGAAGGTATTGGAATAGGTCCGAAAATCGAAATCGAAAATTTTGTGTTTTCTTTACGTTTCAAGACTTGGAGAATCATTTGCAATAATTTTTAGAGTGATGTCTGTGTGTGCGTGTGTGTGTGTGTGTGTGTGTACGTATGTATGTATGTAGACATATTTTGGCTTTCGATTCCTCAATAACTACTGGACCGAATCGCTCTGATGACATATCAATCGATACGCCACGTCATGACTTAGATCTGAAAGGAGTCTGAAATAAATCGGTCCAGTGGTACGTTTTTTATCCGTAACTGACTTAACTGACTTTTTTATGCACGCAACATAAATTTCATGTATAAATTCATGTATCGATGGGTAGTAAAGGGTTTTCGAGGGTGCTGATTTCGAATTTTTTATCAGTTTTTTAAAATTCGAAATGGCGGACCCAATATGACGTAATTTTTTTTTTTGTAAAAGAATTTTCTCAAGAGAAGTTGCATGAACGGTACTTGCTGCCGAACCAATTTTTCCTACTAGCATTAATAGGTATTTCGAGCAAATCGAGAAATGTATACGGGTTTTACGGGTATTTCAAACAACTGGCAATTCACGTTTTTATTTTGGCATCCTTCAAAAAGAATATTAGAACTGTAAAAACGTGTCAGTATTAAATCATGGAAATTGAAACATTCCGAAAAATCATAGATTTTTTGTGTTTTATTTTGTTTCGAGATTAGTAGATGATAGATTAAACATGTTTTATATAACAAATAAACATATTTACTTTCAAATTGATGTAGGTACTTTATGTTGGTCACCAATTTTGTATAAAAAAGTTTAAAGTTAAATCTAATTAAATAAAGTCAAATGTTTGTTCCTTACCAACATTTTCAAACATCTTCATTTATTACTTTCCTTTCCTTACACGTAATCTAAGTAATAAAATCAGAATACTGATAATAAAATTTTATAAATTGCTTTACAAACAATAATCTAATGAGGTCTTTAAGTAAAACCTTTCAAGAGAAACAATATATTTCTTTACAACGCCTTTTATAATTCAAGTTACTGCAGTATCGAAGCTCAAGATTTTATTAGTCACAATAAAACCGCAACATCCAAGCCTCGTACCATTTTTATTTCCTTCTTCAGATCCTAAAGGAAAATGTCTTATTTAGCTGAGATTCAGTCTATATTTGTTCGTACTTAAAAAGGTAATGTATCGAGTTAGCAAAGCTAGTCTACACAACGAGTTCCTTTCATGGATTGTAAGGTAACTCCAATATTCAAACACATTGGGCGTCTTAAGATGTTTCATTTGCGCAGTGGGAACAGAATCTTTAAAAAAATATTTACCAAAAATAATACTCCAACATGCTGTAAGAAACGTAGAAAATTATAAAAAATAATAAAACACCGTTATGATCGATCTCTGTTTAACAATGGTACTGATGAAAACACGACAACACGTAAAAAACCAACGATAGCTTAATGGAATCTTTAGAAGTCGATCTTATTATCATTTAAGAAGTCACGTAGAATATTAGACGCCCTTTCCCTTCGTTATTTTGTCTGAAATACGATCTTAAAATACAAGTAAACGAGTCCAGACGATTGAAAAACAAACAAACTGCTGTTAGTTAACGAAGTAAACTGGGATTAATTTTCTTGGTGTTTGAGTTGCTGTGAGCGATGGACTTGCTCCGGGTCGAGCTAAGAGTTACACTCTATGTAATTTGCTAATATCGTTGTCTACTTTTTACTTTGGAATTAGTTGGTTTTTATATTCTTTTACCATTTTGTATGATACCTGCTTTGCTTTCGTATTTTTCGTCTATAGATTATTGTACGTGAATTTGTCAATTAGATTTATTAAAAAATCTTACGTCTTGTTGGGCAGATTTCGTCATGTTATTAAATATAAGCTGGACATTGTATATTGAAGTTTCATATACCAGTAGATATGATATATATGATAGGTATTTTTTAATGTACTACCTATCTTCAACAAAAATATATTTGACTATTAAACTAATGTATCTACAAATATTCCTGATATTTCTTGATACCTACTAAAACCTATGCCACAGAAAGCGTTTGAAAATTTACATGTAATTGTATGTATTTGTAGTGTTCTTTTTCTTCAAAGTCAAGTAAATTGGTATACGCCCATGGCACATTGAAACGTGAGCATGAAGAAATTCTCGGTAAGAATAGAATAGCATCGACGATACGAAGGATGGATGAGCAAAGCTTCAACGCTTTTTGAATATCAATGGCTGAGTAGTGAGCGCGGTCACAAGCAATCAGAAAGGTGGTTAGACGTTAGACCCCTGCCAGCCATTTGTATGGCTTAATTAGTAAAGCAGGGTGGAAAAGCTATGAAGAAACAAGGGGAAGCAATCAACGTGAAGAATTTTAATTATCTCCAAATAATTCTGGCTTCATTAACGATAATTACGCTTAGCAGTAAAATATTACAGCCATTTATAAAAAGTCTTCAATTAATAAATACAAGTTAAAAAGCATATCTATCTCTTTGTTCATACAAGAAATATAATAGAATCTATATGCGATTTTTTTTTGAAAAGTTATAACAATAACCATCATTAATGTAGACATATAAATTAATGACATTTTCTATAATTACTACATTTGGCCTATCTAAAAAAGAAAATATCACTTTCAGCAAAATATAAGTAGGTGTTTGTGGAGTTCAGATATGTTATAGAACCATTAAAGAGGAGACAGCGACCTAAAGGCGAGGACAGATGACGGGTAAATTTCAGGGCGGCGTCGCTGAGTAATGAACGTTCGTCCATTACTCATTACTGCCGGTGACTTGCCTTAGCGCCTGAGCTTTTATTTTGAACATTGCGTTGTACAGTACTACTGTTTCAAATGATTTATCTTCATAACCTCCGCTTTGCTTTTTTCCCCTTATTCTCGTTGGAAAGTGATGATATGACAACAACATTATTAATGTAAATTTTGGTGTAAATGACAAACGTTAATATATTTGTATTTTTGTTCATAAATCCTAATATCAGCATATAAATTCACATGGTTTTGTTGGATTTGATTAATTGTTCCAATATGTAAATAAATTTTGTATTCTTGTGTTATAATAAAAGTGATTTTTGCAGGAATCTAAAGATAAAATAAAATTTAGTAATAAAAATATTATAAGTAATCAATGGGGGACTGAAATAAACAAATTTCCTATTACAATAAATTATTTTTAATAAATAATTGTATGTTAAAAAAAAGGTGACTAAAACATTATGACACATACTATTATACTATTTTGTTATCTAATAATAATCCATTCTACTTAATATTATAAATGTGAAAGTTTGGATGTTTGTAACTCAATCACGCTTCAACCACTGGACGGATGGGCATAAAACTTGGCACACATTTAGGTTAGGTCCTTCCTGGATTAGGACATAGGCTTTTTATCCCCAAAATTAAAAAATTCCTGCGGCAATAACTATAACCGAGCCTAAACAAACAACAGCTGCAGCTATAGCTTGCTATAGCAAACTTCATTAGTATAATTGAAGAATTCCACGCCGAAAACCGCATTTCAGCCATGTGGAGCCACTGGAAAAATCAAGTCAATAAAAATAGTTAGTTGTTCAGCGAATAACGGCACGCCTACCAAACATCTATTTCAAGGTTGATCAAAATTTTGAAAAAAAGGAATCCCACAGATATAATTCTCCTCGTATTACTTCAAAAGTGAGAGAAATCTCAGAGCTGAGATAAACGATAAGGCAATAACAGAAGCTGATCTGATCTTTTGTCTCCTTTTGTTGAATGTTGAACACAATGCAGTTGTAAATTTTTGGGTTCTTAACTCCACAATATTCCCGTCATTAATCTATGAGGAGTCCGTTGTAACTCGAACCCGGGGTTGTGTACGGCTTTTGTATACCTGCTCCGTTCCTCGACCCATTGTGTAGTCCCTGACATGTGCGGGGTAGGGACAAAAACCGCCTTGCGCAATATTGTCTGTCCCGAGACATTTCGGATGATGTGGAAATAATAAGGAAGAATATAAAACGCAATATCCCGCTCAAAGAGCTCGTTTCATATTTCTTCCAATCTCGTTCCGTAACAAACGACGTTGCTTGCTAAGAATCTCTTAAAACATTTTTCAAATATTCAAAGCATTTTAAAATAAATTTTTCAATTTATATTATAGTTTTTCTTCGAGTTCATTTGCTTCTATTTTTAAAAATGTCACCCGCAATCTTATTTGTACTTTTTCTGACACATCGTTTCCACTAAGTCCTTGACATGCATTAACACTTAGAGCTGTGACGTGAACTTTTTCTGTAGAATCTCCAGATGTGACTGCATCATTAAAATCTTCTATGGCCCCAAAAAGATCAAAAGTTATCTCCACAACGGTTGGAAAGGTTCCCCTTCGCCCCGGTGTCCCTTCCCCTCTTTTCCATATTCCCTTCAGTGCAGTAGAACTTAGTCGATTCGCGCCAACTGACGGAGGCGCACGGTACGGCGACATTTCGTTTAAAGCTCCGTCGACTACGCGTTACGTACGTGCTTAACATTCGAACTCTAAATTGCTCGTGAAATTTACGTGTGCAGTGGAATTTTTAATTTAATAACGTGTCACAAAACTAGTTACTTACGATCAGATTAAAAGGTTTTCAAATATGATGTGGTGGATTTTTTTGTTTTAGTGCATCTTTATTTTGGATTAATTGTTTCAGGATTGTAAGTTTAAAATGCATTATGTAAGCTGCTAAGTCTGCTAAATATTATGCAAATACATATATTCAAAGTAAGAATTTTATTGAATGTTTAATAAGTTCTTGAGTAAACATCAAGTCGTTAAACTGTATGTATGCCTATCTTATCAATAACTAATAAATCACTGCAGTGGTTACAGTTTTATCAGCTACCGAAAGTGTTGATATCGCAGCCCGTTTCGGATGTTTTTTTTTTTCCTTTCTTCTTAAGTACTTATTAATAATAAGGCTGTAGATGCATTGTTGATGATATTAGAAGATTTATTACCCTTTTCATCTGTCAATGGTGGTACGGGAATCGGTCACGACTTATCAGAATCTATCTCGTCTTAAGCACCAAGCTATTATTTAGTTATTTTTTATGACTTCATGTAATGGTGACGGTACTTACTGTGATGGGATACCATATCTGATAAACTACTCCATTATGTTCTTCAAAAATAGGCTAATGCTGTGTCTCGTTATGAAGCTTTATATAACTAGGTAGTAGTAGATTGTCGACTTAGATAATATTATAACATGTATCGGGTACCTAGTAAGAGACTCTTTTACGTGCTTAATCCAAGGAAAATAAATTTACTTTTTTTGTAAGAAAAATATTAACTTTTAAATCCAAATATTTTTTTTTAGCGACAAAGCAACGGTTTTTTCATTGCGGCGCACTAGGGAAAAATAGTTGTTCCGTTTTGTTACTCTGTCCGATATCTACAATAAAATAACTTGATTATGCTACAAAAGCTAACATGACTTTGCAAATCTAAAGAAAAATTCAACGAATTGCCAAGTCTCTTTCATGAAGATACAGTAGAAAATGCTAAGACTTCGCATTACGATACAACTTCGACGCATATACCAATATGACCTTAAATTAAATTGGAAGTCGGCGCGTGCATACAACTTATCATTAGTCTGATCGGTTACAAAAGTTTCTAACACTTAGATGATAAATAAAATATTATAATTGCCATTCACATTGGCCAAGGTAAAAATAAATAATTAAGTATCTTTTGTTTGTTAAATGGTAATGAAATATTTAAACAATTAATTCGTACGTACCTACATAGAGAAAGAAAATATAGGTAGTTCTAACTAATTAATTTGAACGTACCAACACAGAGACAGAAAATATAGGTAGCTTAAACATTTGTACGTACCTACACTGAGAAAGGAAATATAGGTAGTTCAAATATTCATACGTACCTACAATATAGAGAAACAAAATATAAGCAGTTCAAACATTCGTGCGCACCCACACAGAAAAAGGAAATATAAAATATAATTCAAACTAAATAATCAAACTAACTATCGAAATATTCTGACAAATCTCGATCAAGATAACACATATTTTATGTGACATTTACTTAATTCTTAGACATGGTCTATCAGAGATCAGAGATTTTCTTGATGTGTTTTATCTTTTATCCATTATTGAGGAACAAACACACTATAATCTTCACAAACTTTGAAGTTCATACTTTAATAAAACAAATCCCAAGTAGATTTAAATTACCGTGGTAACGCTATTCCGAACATTCATTTATAATCGAGAAAAATATAACGTTTTCATGCCTACATCAAATAACTTCGGTACCCTGAACATATTTCTTCTCGAGATCCGAGGTAAAATTAATAAAGGCCCAACAACCTTGTACCTCACTTTACTTGTTACAGCAACGGCAACGAAATAGGCAGCACATAAGTACATACTTAGGTACAAGTATCTAATATGAGCGATCATTAAACACGCAAAAGCTCTCAAGAGCTTGTTTACGAAAGACTCTCCGATAAGAGTTCGACGGAAGCTGCCTTATCTTAGCATAAAACAAAGTGCGGTAAGAATGAGCAACGCGCGGCAGCAACAATAAAGTCCGCCGCATACCTACGACTGTGCTGACAACACTAAATGGACAGATTTGCGATTGTACTAACAGTTAAGCCAAAGTCATTTATCTGGATTTAACTTTATGGGTTGCGCAATTGCGCAGTTTATCGATAGTTTGCGTAGTAGATAGATAACATATAATCGTAGGTTTGGGAGAAACTTTTTTTATTGAAATTAAAAATTTAATTATTCAAAATTAGTTTTAAAAATTACATTTAAAACAAAACAACGCAACCACAAATTTTTTAGATATTATTCTTGGAAGCGCAGCAAATCTTGAAAATTTAAAAATAAAAGTTCATTTGCATCAAATGCATATTTAAAGATCCATCTAACCATTACCCACACAATGGGGTGCGTGAAAAAAATGTTATCCTACAGGTCAAGGTGTGGAGAAAGAAATATTTTTCTAAATTTCATTGTAAAAATGTGTGGTTATTGATATATGACACCTGTCTTTAACATTTCATTTGATTCAATGTAAGGACGAAGGAATTATAAGGTTGCGACATACGGACGGACAAAAAGGACGAAGTTATAAGGGTTCCCTTTTTGACATTTGGTTACGGAACCCTAAAAATTTAATCACTAGTTTGTTGAACCAGAATATTGCCAATCCGTTAATCTTTAAGTCATGTTTATAATTCTTTCAGTATTCTCATTTAGATTGTTATAATTTCTCCTATTGATGATAGAGAGTTTATTTGACACAATTATTAATATTTTATATTGATATTAAAACCTTAAATATCACAAGCTTCATTATTATCTGTTAAGTATTTTCTACCGAAAGAACAGCCTTTTTTTAAAGTCGCTTTAAATAAGATTTAAAATGCCAACTTTTATATGATTTAAAGTCAATCCCTGATCTAATTTGTTGCTGGACATGATTCATCCAAAAGTTTTTGTCTGTTGAAAGTCAAAAGAAACTAGCAAACTTGTTATTAAGTGTTTTAAAATAACTAAATTTTTTGTCGGTTGGTTCAGATCTAAACAAATTAGGTCATTCTCATTCGTATTCGCCGCCACATCTAATTGGATTTTATTTTTCTTTCATCCACCCATTAGGGAGTAAATTAGTGAAACGAAATTTTATTTTACTGCTGTGATGTAAAACGGTTTGAATTCTCCAATTTTTTGCTTTCAGTGATTTTGGTGAAATGGCGAGGTGTAATAAAGTCCGGATGGCCAATGAGGAAAACTGCTGTTTAAATGCGAACACATTATTCAAAAACTCCAATAAATTCATCGGATTGTATGTTTTATAATTTTTTTGTTATTGTTTATTAAACAGTCAAAATTTCGTTTAAACAATATACACAAATCGTACCGAATGTTTATAGTTAATTTAAAAAGCAAATGGACAATTATCTTAACACATTTATTGCTTTATTAACAAAAATAAAAAATACTAATTTTAACATGATTCTACTTCTTTTTGTTTTTAAAAATTTAAGAATGTTAACACGGTTACTTATTTGATTGTTGTCTCGATTATTGTTATTTTTACCAGAATAACAGATTTAAGACTTTTTGAATAGTCGAAGAGCTTTTATTCAAAAGACAAATCCTGAGTAAAGTACTCATGTTATTTATTTTAAATTTAAGTTATAATTTATTTTATTTCGCTATTATAAACATGGGCCTCTATGTATTTAAAATAAAACAAAATCATAAAAAAAAATATAATTATTGCATTAAGCATATTATAGAAAATGATAAAATTAGTCAATAATTTACCACTTTATTAATATTTTTTAGAAGTTTATTTCAATACTTAACACTTTACATTCCACACGGAGGCGGTTTATTGCCAAATTGATACGAGAAACACGCGATATAAACTGTCTAATTTCAATATATTAACTGAATATGCCTCGGCTACGTGTAGTCATTTAGTAACGAGTAACGTATTTCCCAATGACATATAATCATTAGCCTTAATAATGTAATTTTATAATTACAATAACGCTGTGATGGGTTGAAGGCGAATTTATGATGGTGTTGAATATGTAAATAGAATTGCTTATTCATCAACGTCGTTGGTATTTGTGGAATTTAATTAAATTTGATGATGTGAAAACTAAAGATAAATTTTTTAATTTTGTTATTTAACAAATACTTTTTCCCCCAACATTTGAATACAGTGTAAACTCTATATCACGACACTTAACGGACTGAGCATTTATCGCTGTTATAGAGATTGAACGTTAATTGGAGTCTGTAAGGAACTACGATTATTATAACGTGTCACAACTTGACAAAAGTCTAGTGACCGAGGCAAACATGTGCAAGTTCTTCATACAAAAGCAAAATACGATTTTTTTTTAGAATCTCCGGTACGTCAGTCGAAATTTATAATTCCATGTTGTTGTCGTTAAAAAGAGTGAGCGTGACAATATATAGAGTGAATTATTGTATAGAAAACAAGGTTTACCCACCAAAGTCAAGCAATTTTGGCGTTTTAAGGAGTTTGTCGTTAAATCGAGTGACGTTTTAAAAAGTTTACACTGTAATTAAATTTCGTTAGTGCTGTTAATGCAAAATGTTCTTACATTATAAGGTAGGTAATAATGTAGAAATAATAACTGGAACTGTCCTTTTACATGTTTATAGCTTTTAAGGGTTCCGTTGCCAAATGGCAAAAACGGAATATGATCTAAAAATCCGAAATAAATCTCCAGTAGAGGTCCTTATAAATACTACTAATAAAAATTGTTTTGGACAAAATCCGTTCATATTTTTTAGATTAGCATACATTCTCATTCTAACCCTAAATTAATGCGTGTACGACACGCACTTCGCCGGTTTCTTTTTATAATATTTTTCTGTTCTAACACTCGTAATAAAAAGAAACACACATAAAAAGTTAAAATAACTATAAACTACGATTATAATATTTTATTATATAAAAAATATTTTCCGGTCATAAACTTTCACTAGGACATAAACTTTGTTGGAAATAGGTTCATATGATTATTTATTTATGTCTGTCAGCTGTAATACTCATCTGTTGCTCATATCTAACTTTGATTATATTTTGTTAATAAATGTCATATCCAAAGACCGAAATCAATCAAGCCTGGTGATTCACTAGCCAAAGCCAGTTTATATAAACTGTAACTCTAAAAGTGCTTAGTTAAGTTAGATTGAGTTGTTTTATGTTATATAATTTTAATTGTTTTTTATATTATTTTTATTATAGTTATTTCTTTATATGGGTGTAACTTATGTCGCAGCCTAAACAATATTTTTATTCAGTCGGCTATCGAAGGTAGGTAGACAGAGCAATCGTATGGTAAGCATAATGGTAAGGTGCACGGCGAGACCAGTACTCGGTACCCATAATCGTTACATATGGCTAGTCAAGTGCTGTCCATCCAGTTATACATTTTCACCCGGCTTCATGACTTCTCGGCGATGTAGGATTTATCAAAGGCGCCTGGCGACAGGCTGACTGATTGAGTGAAATAAATATTTCAGTTGTGCTTATAAAATAAAGTACGTATCGAAATTGGTACATCATTTGATCAAGTTTAAATTTCAATGAACTTGGATTTTAATAATCAATCCTCAGGTTCTACAGATTTCGCCCTTTTACTAATACATATTATTATACATATATACTTATTAAATAAATACATCTAAACCTTGAATTTATGTTCTTGCTTTTATATTTTTAATAAATACGATTTGTAAATATCCTATCCCTTAAACTTACGCTTTTAAATCCTTAACATTATTTTTATTCATGTAGCAATTCATAACCAGTTATTTTAATTAAAAAGAATCGACACTTTAGCATAAGTGTACTTATTTGATAAGTATATAATCAGTCGCTCAAATTGTTTCACTTACGATATTTTACTTTTGAAATAAAAATCAGTCAATCAATTTTCATATATATTAAGCAGATATATTTAAAATAAAACCAAAATTACTGAGCAGAGTTATCCTGCGACAATGTTTTTTAACTAAATTAAAAAAAAATGGTGTATAATGTTTGGGCAAATGTGTAACGTTTTCTGTCAATAATCTAGACTATTTTCGCTAGATAGCGCTGATACGGAAATTAAGGATGGTACAGCATTGATAAAGACTCGAGCCCGCCTCAGACGTTTTTATTATTTGTTATTATACTTTGGAGCTCACACAATATTCACTGCCATTTTTGAAGATTGGTTGTATTACTGTTTTTACGATAGAGCAAAAAAACGAAAACAGTTGGGACCCCCATAAATTTGTACTTTTTTAACTTTTCATTATTTTTATATATACTTATTTATACACCATTAAGTCACATATTCTGTATAAAAAAACCAAGCTTTTACTTACTTCGGTCTAAAAGATAGAATCCCTTTAATGGTTAGACCTACAGACAGACAGCGTAGGCTTAATTAGGGCTCTTTTAACACCCTTTGGATACCTAACTTATTTAATATATTATCATAAAGTTGTTTTTTTTAATCTACACAAATGACACTTAATAACTATACCTGAGCAGAATTTAGCAACAGACCGAACAAAAATGGATTTTGTTTAAAAGCCCAAATGATTTTTTTTAAATTTAGTTACGGTACCCTAAAACTCACACTAAAACAGTACTCATTTGCACAAATCTACCCACTAATACTAATACATTTAACTTCTCATAGATGTAAGCAATGTGTGTTTTTCGTTTTTGTGTTTTATAATGTATGAGTAAATAATGTTAGGAAAATAAGTACCTAATAATAACTAAGTTTAACAGTGTTAGTGTTAATCTCAGATATAATTTATATTACGCTTGGTGGCAAAACATTTTGCCTACTTATTTTATTTTAATATCTTTCTCAGTAAGTGAATTTTGTTGTAATTATTTTGAGAAATAAATATCTTTAACCGTTACCGTAAAACGAAGACGTAAAATTTTAAATCAATTTAAATTAACTTTGGGATTAATTTTGAAATAACCCACGCAGATGTATTTCCAGGGCTTTGTAGCCAAATAAACAATTACTCGATATATATTTGACTTATAATCTCGCTATGTTTGTCCGTCTACCCATATATCACACCTTATAATTATATATATTTGCATTTTAATGAAATTTTACAGTAAGGAGTATTTTAAGAGAATTCGAACAAACATTGATCTGGATTAAAATGTATTTTTATCCCATCCTATTGTGTGGAGTATCGTTGAATAGGTCTTCCAAAATGCTTAACTTAAGTATAACTTTTTCCCTTCGATATTTTGCAAGCTATTGGCTTCCAAAGTTGAAAAATGTGTATCCCATCGGTCTAACGTTTCAACGGCGTGTTTTAAAAATCACAGATACTTGATGACAATTTATTCTGATCAAATCCGATAAAAACTTTTTTCAGATAACCGTAATATTTCTCATTTTACGGAACTCTTACTTAATTCGTGTACGATACACAACTAACTAGTTTTATTTTTATTGCTTTGATTTGCTATACAAAGTCAAAGTCAAAGTCAAAATGCTTTATTCAAATAAGGATTTTACAATCACTTTTGAATCGTCAAAGTTATAAAATATTATTTTTTGAACCCTCCCACCTTCCCGCCGGTTCACAATGTTGTTGATTTCTACCGAGAAGAATCCGGCAAGAAACTCGATAGTTACTCTTTTAAAAACACTATCAATAATACAAATAAACTAAAATACAATTAATGTTTTATATAAAAAAATTTTAGTCGTACAATTTTATGTTTTTTCCATTTTAATTTGGTTTACCTATGCATCCTGTAATTGAGCATCATCAGTCCCAAGGATTTTTATCATTTACATAATCTGAAATATTGTAGTATGCCTTTTTACAAAGTACCTGCTTGATAAAAGATTTAAATTTACTTATTGATAGATTTTGAATTTTATTGGGAACTTTGTTGTAAAAGTGTATACATTGCCCCATAAAAGAGTTACTTATTTTGTGTAGACGTGTATCATGCACCAACAGCTTATTTTTACTTCTAGTATTTACTTTGTGAACGTCACTTTTCTTGCTGAAACTATTGATATTTTTATGTACATATAAAAGATTTTCATATATGTACTGCGACACTAAAGTTAAAATTTTTACTTCCCTAAACCTATCCCTCAGAGATATCCTAGATCCTAATTTATAAATAGCACGAATTGCCCTTTTTTGTAACAAAAATATTGTATTTACATCAGCAGCGCTACCCCACAATAGGATACCATATGTCATTAAACTATGGAAATAGCTAAAATATACTATTTTTGCAGTGTCGACATCGGTCAATTGTCTTATTTTCTTGATCGCATACACAGCAGAGCTAAGTTTTTTGGCTAGGTTATGAATATGAGGACCCCATTGAAGTTTGGAGTCCAGCGTTATGCCAAGAAAGACTGTTGAATTAACAAGTTCTAATTGCTCGCCATTAATATTAATACATGTCTGTCTTGACTAACATTTGGTAATGTA
Source organism: Apoda limacodes (assembly GCA_946406115.1). Taxonomy (NCBI): domain Eukaryota; kingdom Metazoa; phylum Arthropoda; class Insecta; order Lepidoptera; family Limacodidae; genus Apoda; species Apoda limacodes. The sequence goes on from OX291544.1 coordinate 4,418,923, forward strand.
AATTTAACACATTTGGTTTTTTTTTCATTAAGTAATAAATTATTAGCGTTAAACCAATTTACAATTTTAGAAAGGGCATTATTTAATTCATTATAACATGTCTGTCGTCTCTTAACTTTAAAAAGCAAAGAGGTGTCATCAGCAAATAAGACAATCACACTGACCTTATTACTACTAAATTTTATATGCATTTTTATTATTATAGTGATATGTTTGACCTTCAAATGTTTTTTTTGGTATAGAAGTGCCAGCTCTAAAGTATATGTACAAACTTAAGTTTTTCTCCATACTAATTCATGCTTATGTATATCAAGATTTTTGTTGAAATTTAGTTTCGGAAGAAATGTACTTACTTACTGTACAGTAAAGTCATTTCCGTTTCATGCCCACACCCTTTTAGCTTAGTATCCCTTGTTTAATCGTGCATAGATATATGTATTGTGATTCGTTGCTTAGAGATTAATAGTGACCCCGATGTACCACACACGTCGCATAAATTACGTAAGTCATGTAATGGGCTCAACGGCGCTTGCATTAACATTATCCTGGTTAATCTGCCTTTGACACGAGATATCTCGTTGTTATCGTCGACAGATTGTGTTTTATTAAGAGCTTTGGCTACTGTACGGTTATCTAAGCAGTTATCAGGGTAATTTAGTGGTTGGTCACCATGGCTGTTACAGTTTCTTTGAGTTATATCTACGGCAATATATCTTGGGACATGCATTCATAATTTTAATTGCATGTATTAAATTTCATAACTTTTATGACATTTTTTTTTTAGGCCTAATTTAAATTTAAAGGCATTCCCATTACTTTATGTCGACCAAAAATTATATGCGCACTGCTTTTAGTTCACACATAAACAATGTGTAAATTAAAATATGAACTATTTTATTATAACTAAGCCAAAACTTCTATCAGTCATTAAAAATGACTTCGACCAAAATCTCATCCAAACCGAGCCCATAACCCATGATGCGGTAATTTTTTCCTCAAATGTTCCTAAGGGGCCAAATTAGTAACGGCAGAGCGCCGAACAAAGCGGCTGTTCAAACTCAGACACCGACTAATAACTGAACGAACTTTAGCCGAAGACAACGACCGGAAAACTACATTACCATACTTTTAAAATAATCACCATAATTGATAATCACAATTTTTTGCTTTAAACGCAATAATATACTTCATTTATGCATGATTTTAATTCAATCGGCAAACAATAAAGCGAAGAATTTATTAAAACAAATTTAATACAACATTTAAAATTAAAAATATCGTTTAAATTATTAATTTATGTGCACTGAGATGTTTACGCAATTATCATTTGCATTAGCCTAAAGACGTAATTAAATAGTAATTAGAAGAATACCGTTGCTCGTAAAAATGAATTGAATTTATTAAAGATTGCCTTCTTGAGGTATAAAGTTCCTTGGATTATTTTTGAGTGAAATAATTAGGATAAAATTAGATGAAGCTCTTAAAATATTGTTTGTGTCGTATATTTGAATTTTTTGTGCTTCTTCATTTTGTGTCTGTAACAAATAAAAAAGCTATATCAAGTATTAAAAGTATGATGAAATAGTTTTTGACCACTCAGCATAATTTAAAAAATTGATTTGATGTGTTCTTAAGTATTTTTAAATTTAAATATTACTATAAAAATCAAAATCACCCTTTATCAGTTTCTTCTATCTCTTTAGTAGGTACGATTTGGTTATTTGCCATTGTATGCCACTCTATTTTTAAAAACGTTTTGTTTTTTGTTACGGCTACAAGCAAACAAAAAGTGTCCAAATTCTACGTACTGTATAAGTTTTTTTAAAAAAAGTTATTTTGCCAAAAAAAAGACGCGTTTAATCCCGTTTTATTTTTAAAATTTACGTATTGGTTGAAGATTTGTTGGTATGAAAATCAAGTTGAATTCATAAGAAAAATTCCATATCAGCGATTTTGTTATGTCCTTTATCTTATTCAGCTAGTGATCAGCTATTCTATTCCACTCAATGTTTAAACAACCTTTGTCACACGCAAAGAAGAAATATTGTACAACTTCTATTTACCTATTGCTCACAAATTTGTTTATAAATAAAGTTAAATAAAAAGCAAAACTTAATAGTGTATTTTATCTTTTATCTTAAAATGTTAGTGATTAGCTAATCTGTGCCACCTTATGTTTAAATAACGTTTGTCATAAGCACAGAGCAAATATTATCCAACATTGTCCAACAACTGCTACTTACTGTTCATAGATTTCAAGTTGAATTCAAAAGAAAATTAAATATCAGCTAATGTGTTCTAGCCTTTATCTTACACAGCTAGTGATTGGCCATTATATGCCACTAAATGTTTAAACAACCTTTGTCACGAGCACAAAGCAAATATTGTCCAGCTTTCACGTACTCAAACAAGTGTATTGTTTTAGGTGATGCGCGCGCGCATGTAAGCTATGTCGCGCGGGGGGACGGTGCTCCTCGTGCTATGGGTGGTCGCGGTCGCCGCTGACGGCAAACATGGTGAGTACGACATTTTTTTTCTTTGAAATTCGTATGTGGATGTTAAAAAATGTTTGTAACCTTACGAATAGGTGTTAAATCTTATTATTGAGACATATGATTTAATAAAGTATAATAAGAAACATTTGTTTTTATAATTTTGATTTTATCTACGTATCACTCACTTTAAATGTTTTATCTTGTTTAATTATATTGATTATCTATATGTGACTGTAATAGTTTGTATAAAACTTGTTAGATTGACGCAATAACTGGAAAGAAGAAGTCCATATAAATGAAGCAATAGCTAACTTATCACTTTAACACTTCCTTACTTCTGAGGTTCTAATATTATGTAAAAAGCAAAAAATTGCGAACTAATTTAAGTAAAACACTTCAAAGTTGTAAAAAATGATTCGACAGACTCCTTAAAAGCATAAGAGGGTGGTAAAAACGATAATGTCACAAAATCACTAAGAGACTTTGCACCTAATCTTAAATAAGATAACGGATGGTACTCAACAAAAAACGTAACTGTCGCCGCTGTACTCAGCAACGGTATAGAAAACCATCACGAAGTAGAAAAAGTAAAAAAAAAGTTAAAGATAAAAAGGGCGATACAAGAACTCAAATCGAAGCAGTGAACTAGCAAAAAACACGAAGTCGTCACGAACTAAGAGCTACTTCCGAACACGAATACTCCATTAAAAACATCCCATTGTGAGAAGGAGGATAAAATGTTGAAGTTTATAAATATTAAGTGGTAAATGACAGCAAAATTATAATTTCTTTCTTGTTTCTGCGTTTTAAAGACTCTTCTTGTGTAACACATAATATTTAAAAACTTAGTAGCAGATTTTTTATTACGTTTTAATTCTTTAAAAACTTAAAACATTAAAAAATGAGACAATTCAAGCATCTTTGATTCGAGTCAGTCAAACGTTGCAAAAATTGGTTTTCTATTAGCAATGAAATAGGAAACGAGCTCTCAAGCACACCTTACATCTGCTTCCATGAATGAAAAAGAAAATAATGGCAAAAGACTCCCAGGAGATGCCATTATAACTCGACTAACAAAGGGATTATCTTGTTTGGGAACCTCTTGACGGGCTCTCGTCGACTCTTTGTATGTATCGCGTTACATTTGTAGTATAAAGGTGGCTATTCACACAGTTTTTGTGGGTGTGGTCGGTCTTTGTGTGTTTCTTGCGACACGGGTGAGAATTTGTCTGGTGGCATGTTCAAAGGATGCGATAGCTGTAATTTTAGACCTAGACTTCTTGTGCCTTTGTAACGTGTCACATTAATATTAATAATGTACTGCTCATAATATCCATAACTATCTCGAGCAGTAGGTATGTAGCGTGTGATGTTTTTTCTTTGATGTTTAGGACGGAGTAACAGAGACTCGTATTCTTATGACATTATACCTTCACCAACTAAAAGTTGTCCTTGATAGGTTTCACTCGCGTTAAGCCCCATTACATATACTGCATATAGATTATCATTATCATATATGTTTATATTATTAGCTGTGGTTAAACGCATGCAAAAATTCCTGCACAGAATTTCACCTGGTTGTAAAAAAATATACATCACTGTCCATAAAAAAAATATAAATATACCCATAGTACCTATAAGTAGATATGTAGGTATTAGGATTAAAATCACATAATTGATTCTTCGAAAGTTGAAAAACGTACATACACATTATAAATGTTGATCTAATACCTTAATTATTGCTACTGATCTGAACTTCAATCTAAGCTGCTACACAAACCAATTGTTGAAGCAAATAACTGCTATCTATAAAATAATATCTACAGCACAAATGTAACATAAAGAGACGTTCATGTTTCTAGAATCTGAGAACTATGGTTCAAAGCCTCTACCATAAAAGTATCACGACGCGTCTAATTCAGTTTAAGGTAGATTTTATCATTTAAGTATGGCCACATATGGTAAAACTGTAAGCGCTAGCCAGACTTGTGCAGCTAGGGAACGGTTTATGATTTATTTTATTACTACACCACCAAAAGCTTGACTTGTTACAGTCCCTCACATGTCCTTTAAATTTGATTTACTTTAGAAACGTTTCAAGCGAATCGCTCCACCCACGAGTCCATTAACTAGCTCGAGTGCATCTTTTTATGTCTCTCTTAGTGTTAAGTGCATTTACTAGTAACTGAATCGGGTCGGGAGAGGCGTCTTCGACTCGACGGATGCGAATGCACCACGCCTGAATGTTTTATTGCATCTTCCTTGAACACATTTATCAGAACTCACGTGCTCTCTCTTGATTTATTTATATCGAGCTCTTATAAACTTATGAATGTTTATCAGTGCGTTCAAAAACAGACGGGTGTAATGTCCGATTATCTGAAGCATTAGACTGTTGGAGAGTTTTATTCGTTCCTTATTTGGTTTAGAAACCACTTTTGAATATTAATTGCATGCATGTGCTATGCATCCGTGATAAAAAAATGTTATGCAGGCGTTGGATAAAGTTATAGCAGCAGTTAAAATATTACTCAACACAAAGTACATACATTAGTACTTAATGTGAATATGAATATTAACGATTAATAATGAAGTAATAGTATTTAAGACTCGTGCTCTTTATACCTAAAAATAAACTGTTAATTAATTGACTATTTTATTACAATCAGACAACTTTACAATACATATTCTCAATATACATTCAGAGATCAGTAGTTTAATTTTTTTTGACTCTTTAAATGTATGGGGTTGATTACACTGCTCAACCTTTAAATTAAGTATCTGGGCTCCATCTAGGCGAGTTTTCAATGTCAAAATCAAAACAAAATAAAATCACTGAACTAATTATGGCCAAAAGACTAGCAAACACACATATAACAGTTTTCAACACTTGACATTTTTCACCTAACATGCGCATCTATGCAAAGAAATCTTTTTTGTTTTTCAAGGAATTCTATAATTGGCTGTATGAAGGAACTAATCAAATATCTATTATAAATTGTGTCGCTGTGTGAATTCATTAATATATTAAAAAAAACGCAAAAATTACTTCAGGTACTTATAAAATCGTCCAGTGCATCTCTCAGTCCCAGTATGTTACAACACAATAACTTACACATATGAACTAAAATACAGGATATTTGATATGATGATAATTTGGGTATATATACCTACCAAGTTTTTGGTAAAAAATATTAATTAACTGTCAATTTCCATGGATACATAACTTGCCCAAACCCAAATTGGGTGTGATTTCGTTTTTGACTTGATCTTTGTAAATGAACAAAATTTCTCTAAAGTAGGTGAAAAATAATAAAAAATACTTTAAAAACTATGTTGAATATGTTAGAGAGATATCTGAGTATGTTTTGCAAAATAATTGGAAGTGGACCTTCTTACCCTTTTTTTTCTTAATAAATCGTGTACTGGATATTTCCTATTCCAATCTGAATATTCAGTGAATAAGACGAGTGAACCGCAAGAATTCGTACCGGACGTTGATTAAACAGTGTCCATCAATAAAGCCCTTCCTATCGAGAATAGCATCGATTCGAACCTTAATTATTCGAATACTCGGCAAAATGACAGGAGGCGGTCTCCTTTAAACTCTTAACGACGGGATGACGCCAATTCGATGAGTTTTCAGTTTGTTTTTAGAACTCGTTAGTAGTCGAGTAGTCGAGGAGACGCTCGAGGAATCCGAACATTCATCAGATCGAACATATTTCACTTCGTGTCGTGGATATAAGGTATTTTTCCATTTACATTCATTTTGTGATTTCCTTGGTCCGTGCCTGTTTTGATGGTTACGAAGTATTTTGGAATAAGAAAAACATTCTATCCATTATTGCGGCTTGTTTGACTTCTTGAAGTGGGACACGGCTCGATTAATGATTTCGACGAAATATTTATGACGTCTTGAAACACATTGATATTGAACTTACAACCATCTGTTTATTAAAAGTCGTGGTAGTAGTAAATTTTGTTGATAAAATCTAAATTTGTGGTTAGGTTTCGTATAGCATACTTATATAAGATCGTCTCATTTTGAATCAGCAGTAAAATGTTTGCAGTTATAAACCGAAACATATAAAATTATGCACACCCACTCATAAATTATCCACTTTAGATGAGGGGCTTTGCAAATGAGACAGATTGTCCATGTTCTTCAGCAGTACTACTGTTAGTATGATATATCATATTCTATGTTAAATATACAAATAAATACTGTACCCTCGGTGAAAACTGATATAGGTCTGAAATGACAGTTTTTGACAAAATGGTTTTTAATATTTTATACCTTTACATGCGTATTACTTTTTTGTTAATGATTTTATTCCTTTTGTAAAAAATAATTAAGATTAAAAAAAATATATTAAAGATAGAAGAAGGTATTTTTAGCCTCTATACTATGATATATGAAGAATAGCAATATATTTAATTTATTTAGAGCAATAAGGGAAATAAACAACTTGTATTATTCGTCATATTACAATAAATATGTGTAAAATAATTTAACAAAAATTATATAATTTTACACTAAATCTAGTGGTACGATTGATATTGGTGAAATATGATACACCTGCGAATCGAAATAGCATTTAAATACATTAAAACTAATACATAAAAAAAAACCAAGACAAAACTATCACAAAACAGAAGCATCTTTAGTTTGCGATTGTTAAAACACAATAAATTGTTATATTTACATTAATTAATTATTTTACACAAAACAATAGGAAAAAAAGGCATGTGTTTAATAATATATCTCATCTTGTTTTTTTCATTTTCGAGTTCTAGATTGTGTCAAATGATACGATTTGTTAAGGCAGTATATTCATATTATTATTGTATTATATTTTCGTCCGCCAACCCGCACTAGGCCAGCGTGGTAGACTATGGCCTAAGCCTCCTTATCTAAGGAGAGGCCTGTGCCCCTGCAGTGGGGCGTATAACGGCTGAGGCGAATTATGTTTTGAGGGTTATATATCAAAATTGTTAGTTTATGGTTCTAACTATGCAAATAAAAAAATATTTAAATTTGTAGCCTTTATTTTATACAAGATATCAAAAAGTAGTTAATAAATGTTATGATAGTGTTAAAAAAAACGCATCCACAGGCTTGGGATTGAGAAAATGTAAATCATCAGTCTTTTATTTTCATCTTAAGTGGGCAACAATGATATCTTTACTAAAATTTAACATCCCCTTGTGTCATACACGAGTTATCAGGTACATAATTTTATACTTAAGTACTATTAAATTTAAAACACTTACGTTCCTACAATAGTTTCATACAAATATCTTTGGGTATTCTATAATAACTAAACTTACAAAAAAACTATTAATATGGCACTAAGACATTAAATTATAGCGCTTTTTATCTTACGAATTGTACAAACTCTAGTCCTTTGTTAGAGCTAGACAATAGCTAGGTGACATGCTAGGAAACATGATGAGTAAGGACTACAATAATTCTAAATAACATATAATAAGCTTCTGCTTTCAAAAAACTTTGTAAAGTTTTAATCTAAAAGATCAAAATTTATAATTAACCAAAGCGCTTAATGACATTTAAAAGCAAGCACAGTAAAACAGTAAAGAAATAAAAATATACTATAAACATTTAATTTAATTTAAAACACGTGCAGGAGGTACTAAAAAGGAATGGGTATAAAGTTTGCAAACGACAGCCGCGACATCCACAAAGAAATAGAAAACCTGAAGCGAATAGACAGGCAACCTTTATGCCATACCTAAAGGGAGTAAAATAGGAACTTTACTAAGTAAATACTCTATCAAGACAGTGTACACACCGCGCTCTAAAATCGCCAAACACCTACGGACACCGAAGGATTTTATTACCTACCAAAGACCAGGCGTTTACGGGATAGACTGCAGCTGTGGAAGGTCGTATGTAGGCCAAACGAAACGCAATATAGCCGAAAGGGTTAAAGAACACATAGCTGCTGTAAAAAACCGACAAAAAAATAAATCAGCCTCTCGCAATGGCTCGCAAATTCACTGGATTGAACTTCACGAACCGAAAGTCTTCTGCACTGAGCGCCACTATTATTCCACGATTTGTACGTGAAGCTATTGAAATAAAGTAATGCGACAAAAATTTCACTAGAGAAGATACATATAATCTTTCAAAGGCGTGGAATCCTGTGATTCATAGGTTTAAACCACGCGACAGTAATATCGGTGATAAACGCAATATGGACATCGTCAGTGTAGTATGTAGAGAATATTAAAACAATGTGAGGGTAGTGGAAGAAACTGCAAGAGCGACCAGAAGTCGACGCCGCGCTCTTCAGCCAGTACAGCCGTGACCACGATAAGGTGCAATCCTTGTCGAAACGTCGGCACCCAATACAGGGACGTTTCCGTGTACGTACTTACGTGCATCGCGTTAGACCCGAGTTCTTTACTAATAATAAGTGAAAAACGCGAAAGTTTAAAACTAACTAACATTTAAATAGTAAGTAACATGATAATAAAGATCGAATAGCATAAAATTTTTGTTCCTCTGTTAAATCTGGATGTCATCTGGATGTAATATGTCATCGGTCGAATCATATCGGTCAAATTAATAATTAAAAAAAATAGAACTCATGAGCACTTGGTTCATTATAATCCAACAGAGAGATCAGATCTGCTGTTCAACGTAACACCTCTTAATACTCTCTAAATTAATACGTTGTTCATATCTTTTGTTTCTTTTCGCATATGACATAGAATTGTAATCGATGGCTCCCTAGCTCTCTTTGTAACTAAATATAGGAAACTGATTTTGTGGTATACTTCATAATTTGAATATTCAGCCACACAAACCTTTCGCCTATGGAATTTACTTTCTTTATTTGAAGTTGGTTGGAAAAATCAGCAAAATCATAAAAATCTTTATAACACATTTCTATTACAGAAAGTTGATTAGTACGATTAGAAGAACTTCGTACCAACTGACACCAATCTCTTGGTCCCTCATAGAAGTGCGCTTTGTAGTTCGTTCTATCAAAGCATGATTAGAATCTACTTCCAAATGTGTGTGAGCAGGTACTAGAAATTTGTGTTCTGTAGTAGTTAATTGTTCTGAGTTCTGCACAAGTATGAGTGACATTGTTGCTACCACGGAATTCTTATTTTGCCCGGCGCATGAATCTGAGTACATAATCAATTTTGACGCGTTTGGATGCAATAGTGGAAAAGATTAATAACGAAGTTGTACAAGCAGAAAGAAATTTGATTTGCTCCTCTGCCTCCACTTGATTCTGGCCACATGTAGCAATAAGCATAATAAGTTTTCGCGAATGAACGTACTCTATCTCTTTCGCGCCAGTAAGAAGCTCACTATAATATAGAAATACCGAATTGTATCAGTTGACACCAACAGACGTTTTGAAATGCTTGCAAGGAGTTGATAAGATTTTTGATCTAACTAAATTGTATTAATAGACACGAATGTAATTGTTCATAAGCAGTCTCGTGAAAAATAATGTAGATCGAAATGTATTAGAAGAAACCAAATTTCGACATTGGTTATTATGTTTTAAATGTGTTATATAGAATAACATCATTATTCACGTTATTGATATTTAAAGATGCAATCGTGAACAACAATACATTTTTAATTGTATCATAACACACAATCTTATATCAATATACTGTCTGTGGGTTAAACTAATTTTGTATTATTTTACACTTATAATTTAAACAAGGTCTATTAAACTTTATGAGTGGATATCAATTTATATTATCACACACAAGGCATTAAAGACTCTTCGCTGATATAAGTTAACTTATATTATTGTGCACGAAAAATATCTCCGTATTCAGTAGAGCTAAGGCTACGTGGATAAGATAGATAAAAAGAGCATTTGACACTGATTAAATATGTCTAATAATCTAATAAGTGCTATAAGTCAACTTATATCAGTTTTCACCGAGGGTACAGAATAATAATCGATAAATATTTTTAAACATTACACACAATGCCGTCTGGCCCCAAAGCAAGCATAGCTTGTGTTATGGATACCAGACAACGGATACAAATACATATAAATATACATTACTTTTTTTTTTGTAATTGTATACATATCATATGTAAATATGGGTATATTTACTCTAAATAAATAGACTCAAGACAAACACAAATTTTTATCACATAAATGTTTGTCCAGCGCAGGAATTGAACCCACACCCTCTGCACAGCAGACGGCCACGCTACCAGCTAGGCTGCGAGGGATTACTAAACCTCTAAACAATATCTGTTCATAGTAATTAACAATCTGTTTCAACGACAAATTAGTATTTCAATAAATAAAATAATATACAAATAAAAATAATAAGAAAAAGTTTTGAGTATCCTAGGATTAACACTTTTGGACATGCAAGAAAATAACAAATTACTACACAAATCTACTCAGTGGTTTGTCATTCCTCGGTTTTTTTTCTAATATTCGCTCGATCGGAATATTTACGACCTTATACCCAATAGTTTATCTAATGACAATATATTTAGTAAAATATACTTAATTCTTTGCTTCGTATCTAGCATGTCATCAAAGCTATCACAATTTTAAAAGTGTAAATATTTTTCATGTGTAACAAACCTACGTTGATCGATCGGTTTTTGTACCTGTTCGCGCACTAGCACACGGGTTATTTACAATTTACAATCACTTCGTGACGAACACTTACTCTTTGTAGCTGCGCTTCTTCTAACTGTATCTTTAAATAGAGTTTCGTCACATTCCGAGATAACACTCGGCTGCAGCCACTTATAAAATCGTGAACACTTCAATCTTTACAAAAATGATGACCCACATTACGAAACCATTTAGTATTCTCTAACCGAAACAAAATAGAGTTGTTAAGAACATTTTAAAAATTAAACCTGACTGAAAAACAAATATTTTAATATTCTGATTTCGATTCTATTTCAAGTTTTTCCTATTTTTGTATAAATACTTTCTTCCCATTTATTTTTTATTTACGCCGGAGTAGTTGTTACTTTACCGCAGACATATCTGATTCCATTTCTGTAACTTAAAACGTGTAATTTATCAAACGAGAAGTGCTAAGCCCAATTAAAGTTGATAGATCAAAGTGTGGTTACATAATCCAATGGTGATGGAAATTCAATGATTACCGGACCCTAATGAAATATCTCGGTGGCTGCCGATGCCAGAATATATAATTGACAGCCGGACAGTAGGATAAACGACGCAGTAAGACAGTTAAGATTATAACTGATAAACCTATGTCTACTAACGTCAATAAGTTTATTTACTCAAAGAAAAAAGTTTATTTATTGATTTTTTTTAATTATTGTACGTTGTACCTACATCTTGATTGTTTTTAACAGTAGTCGTCAGTTTTACTATATTATGTAGTTTCAGTAAAGTTATTTTTAATCTACCGTTTAAAAGCGATATATTAAAAAGTAGGTGGGAATATATTTAATATTATGTAGAAAATTATTGAAGAACGTAAGAAACTTAATTTTTAGGTTGTAGACATTAATTAAGTAAACGCAATACAGGGTCTTGTGTAGTACAAAATTATTACACATTTTTTTTTATTTTAGAAATAGTTTTTTTAATTAATTTAACTTTTACTCACAATTGAAATTACACTGTTGCACTCAAGTGTTGTAGGACGGTAAACGGTTAAGGAAAGCAATCTTATTACGGAAAAATAGACCCCAATAGGAAATAACATTCGGCCCCACGAAAACGGAAATAGAAATAAGCTGAACGGAAGTGAAACTAATTAAGTTATCCTCGCTTCACGCGACTTGCGGTTTATTTTCGAGACGTTCCCTACTTCAAATAATACTAGCACATAAAGTTTTGGAGGTATTACTGTCAACAATGTTGGAAGAGTAACATACACTGATGAGCTGATAGCGAGTTCTTAGTTCTGAGCGAAATTTTGGTTAGGGTTATTCATGAAAACTACGTAAAAGTGAAACAGAAGTCTTATTCTATAAGCCGTTGGAGCTTTTTCGTTTGGCTCATCATAGTGTTGGCGTGGGGTGTGCAGTATCTAAATATGTCTGTTTTGCGTGTAAATAGGCAGGAGTGAGGCGTCAAACCAGGTGCAGACTTGAAGAGAAATCGATGGCGAAGCTCATGGGGTGCATGATATTATGACAGTTGTCGTTTATTTTGACTGGTACAGAATATATTTTCGAAATGGAATTATTTAACAGTTACAAGGAGTTAAAGAGATCAGTTGCACCATTTATTTTATTATTTAAATAATCTGTTTGAGTTCTGTATACTAAAAAAGGGTTTGTAGAATGTGACTTGAGTTATGCTCTTATGCTCCTTAACCTTATGCTCTTCAAAATATAAGCCCAGTATAATTATTACAGAGCTGAATCTAAGCATTAATATTATTATAAGTTGTAAGTATAGCTTCTTCAATATCTCCCTCGCCACCTACTGTGGTTGACTGCTGTGCAGAATGTGTTGTTATGATTCCCGCATTGGACAAGCATTTATGTGATAAACATTTATATTTGTCTTGAGTCTGGTTGTATTTATGTATGACATGTATGTATTAACGGAAAAGTAATATACATGTATTTGTATCTGTTGTCTTTTTACAGCAATAGTGTGCTGATTGCATACTAAAATTTATTTATTCGCAGTAACTTTTTTTTTAACAGACTTTATATTTTGTTTTTCTTGACACATATCTCATCCAGGCCTACAATTATTAACAACCATTATAGTATACCATATAGTAACTACCCCAAAAAGTTTAATATTAGAAAATTTTCATACGGTAGGTACCACTAACTGAAATGAATACAATATTCTCTGCCACTTTCGTCTGTACGACTCGAGGAATTAAAGTGAAATCATGTAAATTAGTAGCTTATTTGGTCTTAATGCCGGGCGAAGGGCTTTCTCATTAAAGCAATCTGGTCAGGGGTTAATTTACTTATTTACATACAACGTCCACTAGAGCACTGGTGTTCGTAATTATTCACGAACATTTTGAAACTTAATTTAAATTTGGCTGGACGATTAAGCTGTTTAAAAAATATAAATCTTTATTTAAGGGATATTTTATACTTTAAAGCTTTAAGCGATACTAATAATTAAAAAGCAATACTTTCTAATTAATTATCAAAAAACAAACAAATGGCCACTTACCTTCAAACTCGATTGGATTAAATCAGCATAGTAAAAGTAACATTTGGTGATTTCGGCAAACTTATTGCCTAGTATTGAAATTCACACATCAGTTAAACACCAGTATTTCAATTCTGAATCAACCTTATCGGGTTCTTTAGTAAATAGCCAACTGTTATAAACTATCAATACTACTAACAGATAGTGTGCTAGTTAACTTACAGCGCATTGCGGTCTGATTAGTGAACTTTGAATATAAGGATAGTGTGCTAATAAACATTTAGCGTATGGCGGTCATACTAGCTGACCTACTAGATAGAAGATAGTAAAACTATTGATTGGTAGATGGATAAAGCTGCAGTATTAGTTGGGAACATATCACCATCATATGGCACCGTATATCAATATATTAGTGGTACGAGTCTCTCCAGCTCATTCTTGTAACTCATTTTTAAATACAATTGAACAGTTTTTAACATTCTGCTCTGAAGCGATACAGCGTACTAAGCGAAGCTATCTGAACAAGTCACATAGCTTTACTATTTTACTGTGTTCTGTAGCTTAGCTATGGGTATGACGAGCGGGTAGATATCTCCTCACCCAACTACTACGCTAGTTTTACAAGCTGAGCTGAAATCCTAATAGTACGCAATGTGAACCGAAAACAGACCGCGCCCTGAAAATTTTCGAAATCTGTAATTTTTAGTTTTCTTAAATTCATGGTTTAACTTAACAATTCATTCAATTACAATTTAATTGATCAATTTCAGATCAGAAGTTTACCTACTAAAGTATTTTCTCTTTTGTTACAGAATCACCCAACTTAACTGAAACTGTCACCGTGGCTTCGACCCCACAGATTCCTTTACGGCCAGAATATGCTCATCCAGCCGGTGTAGAAGCACTAGATCCATATAATTCAGAGAAAAACCATCTACCTCCTCATGACGGAGACTATGCAGAAGAAGACTACGATCATGAAACGCATAAAGATGATGAACACGAAAACAGAGATGATCCCGACGAATTACCTTCTTTGTCTGGAGATCATCTTTTACAAAGTTCTACTGATGATCTACCCATGTTTCTACTAGAGCCTCAACATGCGTTTGTGGTTCGAAACAAACCAGCCACTTTGAGATGTCGTGCTGCAAACGCTTTGCAAGTGTACTTTAAGTGTAATGACGTACGGTCGGTTGCAAGTACGCAGTTTGAGTTTGTGGATCCACAGACTGGTGTTAGAATAGTGGAAGCTGAGTGCAATGTGACTAGAGACCAATTAGAAGAATATTTTGGTGAAGATAGATTTACTTGCACGTGTTATGCTTGGAGCAGTAGAGGTGACATCAAGAGTCAACCAGCTGTCGTAGAACTAGCATGTAAGTAAGAAATATAAATATAAGCATCAAAAATTTTAAACGTGATCGAAACAGGCGAATAGCGATATATTGTGCCCTTTACACGAGCTAAAAATAATTTACATAATAACTATTTTAACTAACTGACTCCGGCTGTAAACGCATTATAATTAAGGACATGGGTAAAATACTGGTCCTACAATTGTCATTGGCCTACTTATTTTTACTGCTGGAAATATGCCTTCCTTACTGAACCCTACAATACCTTTCTTACTAGCCATAATTTTTTCCAGTTGTAGATTCATTTCTGTAGATTGTATAAAACATTGACTAAAGGCAAAACTAAATAACTCGTAACAGTTCCAACATAAGAATGTAATCAATTTTCACAGAATTAATACTAAAACTAAATTCCTTAACAACATTTACGCAAGAAATTGATTTTGAGTGTCCATAAAATAAAATATCAAAGAAGCAAGTCGAGCTATAAACACATCGATAAATTTCACATTCAATATTCAAACTGGTTTTGGATACTTTATTTCCGGCCGAACCGGAGCGTGGAACAACATTTCATCAAAAGTCATAATTGTGAGAGTTTCCGCTGATAAATTTAGACTAACCCAGATAGTGCGCTTGTTCTCTACACCCATATTCATTCGAAGACATTTTGGCGTCCAAACAGAACTTTCTTTAACACAACGCTTATGAAACTTCGAACAAATTATATCTGACATTTCCTTCCTCATTTTCTCTTTTTACATGATTTATGAATCCTGTAATAATCGATTAATTATTTTAACTGTTTATCACTTTTATATTACAACATTATTTTCCAAAAACACTTTTTTTTTAAATTAAAGCAAATAAATTTTGTATACACATAAATCAAGAAGGTGGAAGAAACTGGCCTCACGATCAAAGAATTCTTTCGATCTAATCAATTTGTAACAATTTTGTTTTCTTCTGACAAAAATTAGAAGAAGCTTGATGAAAAATGGTCGAGATTTAAAGTCAGTCTGCTTGATACGTCTCATTAAAATCTTGTCCAACTAAGACGTATGGCCCATTTGTTATTGTTCATAAGCTCTATTACGGCAAGGCTCGATTAAATTCAATGCTCGCTGGAGGTAAATCTTCTGTGCATATTAAATAAATTTCGGGTCGGCTGTTCGCCAGATTTATGTGGTGAGGTTAAGCAATTCTCCTTCTGGCTACTCTTAATTCAAGAGCACCATTAGGTTATGGTTTCAATCGGACCAACGGTGCTTAATCCATTTATCAGTTGCCCCGCAGAGTGGAATTCATTTTTATGATTGAGCACCAATTTTGTTTAATAGTACCGGTTTTAATTCCTTTTGTCAGTGATGGAACGAGAATAAAAATGCGCAACGATATTGTTTTCAAATTAATATCTGCGTGTGTTGCTTTTTAAGATACATTCAATTTCCTAGCATTAGAGGATTGTGATTACTACGATCAAAATTTGAGCCCGCAATTCTATACTCTATCATACTTCTACTGGCTAGAAATGTTAGATTTACCTACTTGAAAACAATTAACTGGCAGTGTTAGGTGTTCGGTGCTATTATCAGTACCCTTCTAGATTCTAAAATAGTACCGAATGCGCCGGGTACCGAATCTAAACCGGGTTCCCATTCTGTCCTTAATAATAAGTTTTTTTTTGTCTAAATAACTCTTAAAGTATAGTCGGTAAGGACTTTTACATGTAGGTATTTAATAATAAGTTACATATAAGTAAAAATAAATAATTGACATGCATGTTCTCAGGATATCCACATTGATTTAAAAAGCCCTAAAGTCACTATAAATCAGTTAACTAGAAGCATTTCCAACATTAAGGACTACTTATAGGAAAATACAACATCTTCTCTAAATACATGTAGCAGTAAATCCAATAGCATAAGACTTCGTAACGACACTTTTACATAAAGGTACTTAAGATACCGAATGTATTATCATTAATAGTAACATAGAACCCACTTGAGAGTGTATTTAAAGCTCTCAAGGAACAATTAAAACTGTCAAGATGAGAATTTAGAGCGTTTGTATTACACACGGTTGGTTCGCGCAATTAGGACGAAGCGGGAATGTCTCACTCACTGCTGTTTCGTGTATATTTAGACGTTTATGACTTTCAACTGCGGGAGTTTGTTTTGAGCTTTCATAAAACTAAATTTGCTCAGCTTATTTGGTTCTTCTTGAATCTGGTAATTTAGTGTAAAGATTTGTTCTGACAAAAATGTTTCAATTACTTCTTCTGTTGTTATTTCCTTTCGTGTGTCACAGCTATTTAAGTTTATTCTATTATATAAATACCCACTATAGAAAGTTTAGAAAAAATATTAATATTAATCCCTTATGTTACTTGGGGTTGAGAAAATTATGATCAAAATTTTTTAAATCATACAAGTATTTGGCTCAAAATGACTAGGGCTGGATTGAAATCATTCTTTTAGAATTAATAATGAGTTTCTGTAAGTACAAGTTTGTTTAAGTTAAAAAGCGTTACAGAAATGGGTATTACAGTGTATTTTGGTGCAGTCTCAAGATCTAAAGGCGTGTTCACATTACATTTCAGGGGCCTAAGATGGTTAACAAGTTGATAAACTAAGAAGTTCATCAACTTGTTAAGTTTGTTGTATTCATTCGTCGATTAAATGCAGGTTAGCGAAATCTACGCATTTCCACCGCCAACATCGTCAAGTATTATTTTGCGGGATACTCGGCTCCCCGGCATGATATCGGCCGGGTATCCAGTAGACGGAATCCTGGGATTGTGACTATCCGTTGCACCTAGGGTTGCCAAATCTATTAAATTAAATAGAGTATATCTGTTTTTAAGGGGTAAATATAGAGGAGGGATTCATAAAAAGAGTATTTATTATGTACTAAAATTTTCATATATATTTTTAGCCCATTGGCGTCATATTGCTTTTAGCGAGCTTTGGTCCAAAATTAAATGGTACACATGGACCTACCAACCAATCTATAAAACCTAGTTAATAGGTTACGTCAATATAGTACTATAATGTAGCTACTCTATAAGTATTATAAAGTAAAGGGTAAACCTACATGAAATAGAGTACAATACTTTATTGAAGAGTACGGTTGGCAACCCTAGCTGCACCTCTTGGATATGATTATGTAATACAAAATCAACTTTTCTTCATCTTAAACTGCTAAAGATTACCAACTACAACTATACCCTAACTCAATGTAAACAAGCAACTAAATGAAAATTAAAAAAAAAATGAAAATTTAAAGAAGAACAATTTTGAACACTCAACGAAATGTAATTTTCCGACAAATTACTCCATGTTGTTTGAATTTGGAAAGTAGTAAGATCTTTTTTTATAATAATTTAATTTATAATAATAATAACGTTCATCGTTAAAGTAATTTGCTTTACAGTAAAAATTCTAGAGATTTTGAGGCTATTTTTATTATTTATTCTTTTTATAATTCCTTTCAATTTTATAACGATTTATTGACGGTAAAATATACAAAAAAAAGAATTATTATCGCAAATATTTATATTTTACCATCAAGACATGTTATTTCATATAATTTTTTAAGTAATATATACCATAATGACGTTTTGAAGTCACATTTTTTGACTTTTTGCTTTTTTTGTAGCATTTAATATGAAAACGGCGTATTAACGAGTCTAGACAACACCGCATTAATATGTTGTAACATGATATATGTTTTATTTATATCTATTAATATAATTAGTCATTTATTTGTATTAATAGAAATATACATATATTACAAAACATCTTATGACCTTTTTTTGTTTCCAGTTGCACCTACTCTACAATTTTATTGTACTAAATTTCCTCTACCCAAAGGTCTGAAAGAAATCGCTTACTAGCTATAAGACCGCCTGAATTGTATTACCAACAAATTTTATGTACAAATTTTTAAATTTTGTGCAATTTAGAATTCATTACCTTAGTTTGGGTCTTGCGTACAATAGATAATGGGTTCAAACGTCCAACATTGTGTGTGGCATATTATGATAGATATTGTTCAGTGGTTAGTTTAGTACTAAGCAAAATGTAAAACTATATCTATATATGTTTAATATTCTTAGAAAAATGTATCTCAAGCAGAAAAACTAAGAAATCCCACCGAATTTCCTTTACAACAATACTTAGTTCATCTAGCAGATTTACATCAATGTTGCTTTAGATACGAAATTCGAATTTCGCAGAGGAAATGAAACGTAGTCGGTAATTTATAGCCGTACGTGTACTCCCTCTGCCGGCTTCAGCTAACACTTATCATTTACAGCCGTCACTTGTGAGGTACTTGATATTTTTGGAACCAAAATCTTGTTTCCACAGTAAAGTTTGGCAAACAACAAAGTATTCAGTAAACACTATTTATTATACTTAGTGATTTTTGACGAAACATTTATTATTGAAAAATATTTATTTTTAAACTAGGTAGCTCTATGAAGCTTCATGCAGTGGCACATCAAGCGGTTTGATTGGGCTTTTATGTAAGTACCCTTAACTGAGGTAACATGGGCAGATTTATTTGATACAATTTAAATAATATGTGTACATTTTACCTCCTTTGTATATTGTTTTTGATAAACAGTATACAAACAACAATATATAACATAAATCCCCAAAATGAACCCTGCCAAAGATACCTCGGATTTGAGGTGACATTGGCTGGTAAACACTTATGAACGTTTATGACCTTATAACGACAAGCTTATTTAAACTACATATGGGTTAATGTTGTCAAAAAAATCTGATATTTGTGTACCGCAAACCGAAATCCTTGTTGTTTTAACGTTGGATGGTGTAATTGTACCGATACGCATGAAATTCGATTTATAATCTTGCCAATTCTGGTCCAGTACTTTCTTACTGGAAACTACCCTATTTTGGCAGTCAGGGTGGTCAATCACATTTAGTTCAATCATTTCAGATAAATATAAACAAAGCCTTATTTAACAAATAAGTTGTTGAAGAAATAACAGTTCAAAAGTATAAATTTATAACAAATATTTGGCGAAAAGAAAATTCAGTGAAGCTTTATTTAGTACAGAATGGTTATTTAAAAGAAAAAAGAATGTTCATCACTACAATAAAAATGTTCATCACTACAATAAAAATGTGACAGATTGCATTGTAAAGGATTCTTTAAGTATTTAAGGGTAGATGCATACAACAGACTATATTCAAATCATTATTCAACAAGTAGGCTTGTAAAGTACGCACTAAGAACACAGACTATACAATAGTATACTAGTAATAATAACAACAACAATTATACGTCATGTTTATAAGCAACAACAACATACAACTAATGCTGCCATCAATGAGATACACCGCTCTGGTTTTGTAAGATGTGAAGAATGATTGGCAAATTCATATTTGATGTAGGTACGATGTATGTGAATATAATCGTAATAGACAAAAGCTGGTGGCCATGAACCAATCGCTGCACAGAGGTACTCCACACTCAGGCAGAAGTGACCTACCGACAGTAGTGGCAGTAAAAAACTTGACCGCTCACCAGATGCAGAGACGCAGTGATGCTCTAGAAAGGACCTTTATAGTTTAATATAATAATAATAATTGACGATTGAAGACTGTATGAAGGCTTTCTTGTTAGATTTGTAAAATTAGGCGCGTACTGTTGAAAAAATTTTACTGACATATGTACTTACTAATCTTACTAAACCGCCACAAGACAATTCTGTCATTAGTGTGCGACTATTCTTTAAGTTTGCCCACTCAATAATTTGGTTTTATGTTCTTTGCTTCAAAACAACACTTATCCTTCTATGGACTAATTGTAGTCCTTCGGTCTAAGTTGGACACCTGTAGGTTTTACAAGGAAGAAGAAAGACTACCATCTGGAATTCTCCAACAGACGTTTGTTCGAAAGTGATTACTATCACTTGTATCTACATATTTACACTGCAGCATTTTAGCTTGAGTGCAGCACTGCAGTTTGTACTCTACCAGTAATTGTCGAATAGCGCAGTTCACAAAACCAAAAAAAGCCCTGATCGACAAATAGAGCACTTTAGTTCAGCTCTTTTAAAATAAAACCTAGTGCAAGACACAAAGGCCTTCACATAGGACGCTGGCGTTAATGGACCAAACTGCGCTCAGATTTATGGCTCGTTCCGTTACAGCGTTCAAGAACTTGAAGCGTTCATTTTGCGCCGTGTGTACTCAACTATATGGGGCATTAGTTTTGCTGAGGAAAGCGGGTAATGATTTGTGGGGTTTCGCACTTCGTACAACTTATTTTCTGAACGAAAGACTTTTATGGGAATTTGTTTGCAAAGTAAAGGGAAAAGTAAAAACATTTTCTGTTAATATATTTTTTGCGTAGTTGCGTGTACTAACTGTTTAATTTTCTGACGGCAAGTGAAGAATTGCAATATGTATTAACTCTGTAGAGACCAGAGTAGATGCAAACAAATAGCATAAAGCGCTGGACTTAAATCATCAAAAGCATTAGATTCTTATATGAGGTATAATTTCAAAAAGGTTTTGCAAAATTCTATTACTGTAGATTCTAGTGATTTAACGGGAATTCGTTTGCAGGTAAAAAAAATAAAGGTGTTTATTAAATACTTAAAAAGTAAATAAGCTTAGCCAATATAGCGTCTAAAAAAGGAATGAGTGAGTTGAGACTCCCAATAAAAACTCTCGGAACACGCGCGTTATACTAATAATTTTCAATATAATTTCGTATTAAATAAAAGTGTAAGATATCGGTTTTTGTAAATTTTGATAATTAATAAAAGCTTTGAAATGACAAAATATGGAAGTTAATAATTTTGTAGAGGCTGTTTTATTTCGAGGGAGTAGGTACGTGAAAATACCAATATCACTTTTAAGTTACTTGCAAATGGTATGCTTGCAATATTTTTTCAGGGTATTATGTCACAACTATTGCCAAAAATCTTATACGCTGAACGAAACACTTACTTAAATAATAGAACAGAAATATACAGAAGTTTAGACCTGACCTGACGCTGACGAAACACAAAGAATTTCTTGTTAAAATATGGAAGTCTAAAACCTTCTGATTGGAGAGTGATTGAAATAATTATATTAATTGAAATGATTGAAATTAATTTGAAACGCGTCATAATAGCGTTAAATTGTTAAATGAACAGCAATTATCTTGTATGGGACTAAACTTTGGATCTGGACCCAAATTACATAATCGACCATCTTGTTACTACTTTTTATTAAGAATGACGTGAGAAGACACGACAGAGTTGTGGTCTATGAGGAATACTGAAGCGGGATTATCTAGAGTAAAAAAAATTTAACATAAAATATATTTGATATTTTGTAGCAGTAACCGATCAAATGTAATTTTCTGCCTAAATCTCAAGGGAAAGTGCTAAATGTATTCTCGGATTACACAATTTTAAGAACGGCAAAAATTTTGTCCCGTTTAAAAAAATATTGTTTATATAGGGATTGAAATAACTATTACTTAGTCAGTTGGCAGGGCCTTTTTTCTACATGAGGTTACAGTAGCGGTTTTTGCCACGTGCGACAAAACTCATTTTCCAAGATGGCCGCTAACGCAACCCCCTCGTACCGCGCCAACTGAGAGTTATACTCAGTACACAGGTTACCTGATTACTGATATGACATGAAAAAAATCGCTACTGTAGCCTCGTGTCTTACGGCGGTCACGTTTCTTCTCTGCCGATTAGTATAGTTTAGTTTGCTAACGCTAATAACTGCATTACAGTGTGTTAAGTTTGCGTTGTGTAGTAATGCCCACACCATCTCTGGTATGATAAAAGACGATAGAAAGTAAGATTTTAGCGGTTAGGATATACAGTTCTGCAAAAAGCATTAATATGTTGATTTACTATAACATCCCTATTAGCCTCGTACGTCCATACTGTTGGGCCACGGCCTCCCCTTACCGAGAACGAAAACATGCTATCCCATAAAGTTTTGTAAACTTCTAATAAACTTATCATTTTAATAAAGTTAAATAAGTATAATTCTATTATTCATATATTATTTACGAACATTTTGTTGAACAATATTAAGTCGGCTCCATGGCTCGGTGGGTATAGTGACGCGACTGCTGAATCGGGGGTCATGTGTTCGATTTCCTAGTCAATATTGCATTGCAGCATGATTATTACAATTTTTCAGTGATCTTTCAGAGTTTTTGCGGGTTCCAATCGATTTCCTGATTTAACCATACAAATAAACAAACTTAACGCTTGTTTCCTATTATTTAGACCAAACACCCAATTGCGCAATACAGAGTATGTTGAAATAACATTGATTACATTGAATTGGTTTTTCAGATTTTGGCAGCTTTGTTGTTACGCCAGAGGTGTCACTGCTTTTAAAGCAAATTTCATTTCATATTACATTTTCACTCTAATAATAATTCTTATCAATACATCTTTTTAGGGTTTCGCAACCGACGGGTGCAACTAGACTCTATCATTAAGCTTACGCTTTCGGTCTCTCTTTTGAACCGTGATTTGGAGACCGCTAAAATTTGCACAGAATATTATAACGGCAAATCTATACCTAGTACCTCTTTTTGTAACTTTTTCTCGAGTAACCGATCTCGATGAAATTTAACAAGGTGGTAGCTTGCACCTTAAAAAACGACGTAAGTTACTAAAAAATGTTAAGTGTGAGTCATATGCCTTACTATAAGCGTAGTCGCGGGAACAAGCTCGTTACCTAATTAATGATAAAAACAAAAATTAAATATTGGTGGTGTAGTGCTTTGCAGAGAAACAGAGAAAACTGGCCAAGTATTAGTCGAATTCGCAACTATCCTATAAGAATTCTTGATCAGGATAAGAATATTTTACTTGTATGTGAAATCAGGAAATCCATGCCAAAGTCTTTTTCTTAGATGTCATTCATATTTTTAGCCATTTGTTTGTAGTTGAATAAAAAATCTTTTTATAAATTTTCATATTATGTGTCGGATTAGTAAAATTAAAAGCTGATTAAAAGTTAGAGCTTTTTGATCGCTTAGTTTACGTCATTTTTGTGTCACATTTTTTTAAGATGACACAGTCAAAACATATAATAGGTTCGTTTGTATCCAAATTTTAATCTTTGGACATAAACACGGAACATTATGTAGGTACCCATCAGTATAAACTTTTTCAGTATCTATTTAAGACTATCCGTCTGTCAATTAAGTATATACCTACCCACAACACGAAACTTCTTATATTTCGTGAGTATAATTTTGTTTTGTGGATTTTAACGAAAATATTTCCGTAAAAAGTAAAGCTAATGGTATCTGTCTATCACGTTTCAACGCACCGTGACTTTTGATTCGCTTCGCCTGAAAACTGAAAACCGTAACGGATAAATATTTTAGTAGAAATACTTCAACATATCTTCACTCCGATTTTTTCGTCTTTTTTTCCACTTATGTTTAAAAGCATCATGGCTATAATTTATTTCTCAAACATGCTACGATATGCGACCATAACTTGCACTAGCTTCTTTGGGACAAATCGTACTTGCAGTACAGTATCAGGGAGAGAGAGAGAGAGAGAGAGAGATGTTTCAGCCGAGCGCTCGAGCGGTCGAATATGAAATTTGAAAATGGAACGAACTTTTTTCAGATGGCCCCCAACGCCCATATACATTTGCTTTATGGGCTATAAGCTGAAATCGACAATGTTAGTCTCAAATAGAGTTATAGATAAGCGAACAGATCAGCGTAAAAAGTGGAAAATAATTAATTACAATTATATTACATAAGATATAAAAAATCTATTCCAGTAATTTACTAGCTTTATAGTTACTTAAAATTTAATGAAAGAAACTATGATAAGGAGTTATTAAATAAAAATAGAAAAACAAGAGGGGCGACTGTTATTTTTTTCAAAGCGATGTTTTAACAGATATTATAAAACAAATACAGTAACTTATTAGCTAAAGAATGTAAAAAGCCATGTTATATAATTTCAGTCTGAAAATTGCAATAGGACAGTGGAATCGATTTAAAAAACGAGCAGAAAACTGCACATTCTAGTAGGGTGCAGCCTTAAACCCGAACATTGGTAACTAAAGATAAATTTCATGAAGTTTTAGTTAAATTTTGGACTAGCAGAACAAAGAGAATGCGTCATTAAATTAATTTAAAAAAGTAAAAAACGAAATCGACATCGATATTTGAACGCGGTGAAATGGCGGCAAAATTACTTCAACTATTCTTATCATTGTCAACATAATTAGTTTTTTTTTACATTTTTACATAATTAGTTACAGTTGTCAATATAATTAGTTTTTTTTACTCGCACGTTTGAGAAAAGTACTATACAAGCCTAGGCCACAACTGAGCATAGCCGGACTATGTGATGCGGGCCGAGGCAGTAATGTACTTATTACAAGGGTAGAATTTACGAATATGTTTTTTTTCATGAAGAGTAAACATCAATATTGTTACAACCTACTTCTTATTAGATCGATTAGAAAACTCTTAAACAGTTATCGAATAATCTTAATCTATTTTTTCTTTTTCTATATATAAGCCTAAAACAATAAAAAAATAGTAATAATATTGTACCACAAAAATTCCTGATTAGATTCCTACACTACATACTTTTTGGCTGAATCTTTACGTTGTCACTATTTTTACTTATATTTACACAATACAAATTCAAGAATTTTGTCCTTAATTTTTCTATGGAAAAACCACACAACACATACCCAATGATCCTTTCAGATAGGTCTTACTTTTAATTAACTTGGAATTTAACTAATACCACTACATAATAAGAAAGTTCGTAAGTTGTCACACTTGCTGTTGTTCTCAGACCATATTATTTAAAAACCTAGTTGGTCTGAAAAATGGCTACTTGATTATTATACTGTTATTGTTGATTTTACATACTGTTAACAAATTATATTTTTAATTCATAATTGAACGTAGGAACATAAAAGACGTCGACTTAACTTTTGGGAATGTTGAATAACTTCGGTAAGTTCGTTAAAATTTAATAGATAACTGAGATTTCTAAAGTTTCTGTTGCTTTTGCAGACCTCAAGAAACAGTTCACGATGTCACCATCTCCGACCGCAGTGGAGGCAGGGTCAGCGGCGTCTCTTCGCTGCTCTCCACCGGCTGCTGCTCCAGCCCCCAGGGTCTCGTGGCTGAAGCACGGTACACCGCTGCAGCAAGATAACAATGTGCTGGTATCTGCTGATGGAAATCTGCTTATATCTAGAGCCACTTTGCAGGTTAGTAACTTGTGTGTATTATGAACAAACAGCCTATGTGGTCTTTTACCGTAAGCGCACAGCTGAAACTTAAATAACGTTAACAACCACTTAATTATCTTCGAGGCTAGAAAGTGAATGTATCTATGAGAATAACTTTTAGAAAAAATGGTCAGATTTATTTTAACTGATTATACGCATTAATACTCTGTAAAAAATTAAATTTGTATTTTATTATTTTACAAAATGTAACCCCAGGTCGCGCAGCCGAGTTGACAAATTTTGTTTAAAAACCAATCACAACTCATATCGCTAGAGGTCGCGAAAAATAGAGCTTCCACATAAATTCCCTTGGCAGCACCGCTAGACGCGCGAGTCGAAGTAGGTCAAACGGGATAAAGTTTCTGTTATTATCTCTTGTATTACGCAGGCAATGCCTGGGGCGTGTGCTAGTGAGATAATTAAGGTAATGTACATTGTGTGTACAGCACTTTTCTCTGTATGTTCATCATCATCATTGCTAAAATGAAAAGTATTTGAAGTATATCTATATATAGGTGTATATTATATTAATACAATATATGTACCTACTGAGTTCCTTTTTTTTCTTTATTTAAACATGTACAATAAAAATAAAAATAATACGGACAAGTGCTAGTCTGACTCGCGCACCGATGGATTTGGCTATTTGTTCCGAATATGTTTTTAAATTACTTGTAATCGGATTAAGTTTTCATCACTCAAATGTTTGTATTGGGAATCAAATTAGCAGGCAGTACTTCTGCCAGCAGAGCTGGAGCCTTAACGTTACTTTGTAGTATAAAAAACGTTTTGTCATACATCGACATACGTCACGCACGTTCAATTGTCCAATAGCAAATGTGAGTGTTTAATGTCATAAAAAATAAACAAATAAGTATGGTGATATAACGCCACATTACCGATTTTCGGATTTTGTCTTTTACTTGCGCTGTGGCCCTGGTGTGGCAAACAAGGCTGTGGTGGTCACTTAACATCAGGCGGACCGTTAGCTTGTTTACGACCTTAGTGGCGTGTTAAAAACATGCGTTTAAATAAAAAACATGTTTTATACAGCTTTAAGGGCTTATGATAAGGGGAAAATAATTAGCAATAATCTTTTAACAAAGGGACTATTTCCTGTTTCAAATCGAACATTAATATAATTTGTATAAAATGAATTCTGTTCAATACTGGATATGTAGTCTGGAAGCCGTAATAAATCTATGAAAATTAATTGTTAACTCAAATTCTCGTTACATCTTCAAATATCAAAAACCATTAAGTGTTAATTTTAGTAGTTAATCTAAACACTTCTAATTTTATGTTAGAATCTTGAGCGTGTTTGAGATCAATTTTATGGTCAATTAATTTGATTCTTTTTAATCTACTTTTTAATAAGAACACACTTCACAAACCACAAATGAACGAAGATAATAAAAATGAGTTATAAATAACACATGTTGCATTTGGGTTAGGACTTCTCTGTTCTGACTCAGACCACAAACTATAAGCAGTACATAAATAACATACATTTAGTTTTATCAGTAAGAAAATAGCAAATGAGTAACCGAAACATGATGTCATCCCGAGGGAATAGGCAAATGAATGAACAATTTGGACTACATAAGAACATATTTCAGTGATTCATACAGAGCAGATTCTGTTTCAGGGAATTCTCCTAAATTATTTGGTTGATTGACGACTACACGTAACATGAAACCATACTTTATAATACTTTTGTAGAGAAGATTATTTGAATACTACATTTTTAAAAAGGCTTCAATTATTACTTACTTTGTTACTATGCAACTATTACCTATACCTACTATTCTAGTTATCACTTTACTATACTATGACTATATTACTAAATATTATATACTTACATATGTATAGAAGATAACCGATAATTGAAAAATATTAAATTATTCATTTTTAACCCTTATAGGATCACTCCGTTGTCCATCAGTCTGTCAAAACTCTTATTGTCAGAGACGTGTATTAATGTTGAAATTAACATTAAGT
Organism: Apoda limacodes; assembly: GCA_946406115.1. Lineage (NCBI taxonomy): Eukaryota > Metazoa > Arthropoda > Insecta > Lepidoptera > Limacodidae > Apoda > Apoda limacodes. Next base: position 4,447,227 of record OX291544.1, read on the forward strand.
ACTAAGATCTACGGGCCCTTAGAGTTTAAGAACCTTCTAAGTTAACGCAATAAAATACGGCCTTTTATGCTGCATATTTTGACTCTCGTAAGAATAGCAAAACCTTCCCGTTAACCTTAGATCATGAAATTTAAAAAGACGTAAGACGTGAGGTCTGAGGTCTGAACAAGTAAAGATAAAATCTGAAAATTGTTAATTTGTGTCATATCACAAGTACACAAATTTTGCAGTTCGTATATTCTTCGTGACTGTCCATGTATGAGAAAACATTTTTTCATCACAAAGTTACGTTAATTCTTTAATCCGACATTGGGCAAAATTAAAACAAAGTAGGAAGAATGAAAAAACGGTCAACATACAAATTTTTACGGAACCCTTGACGCGCGAGTGTGACTCACATTTGTCGTTTTTATTTGTTTTGACGATTTTAGAGACATTAGTATTTTTTTACCAATCACACGATTTTGTGTCCTCTACTGAGAATCGAACCCCATTTACACGGTAGGCACAATCACTGCGCTAATTCGCAGTTGACGGTGTCCATATCTTGTAAGTAGAGCCATAGTTAGAAATCTAAAATTCTCCTGTCACAATACTTCTATCCCTTGATAGTTAATGCTGTTTGCATTACGACTTTTAGTACGATTGCAAATTATTTATTTTATCTCGAAGTGACTGCGACTAATTAGTCGCAACGAGACAGACGTTTATTAATTGCGACACAAGTCCCTGTCGCCTGTCGTGCGTCGTCGTTTTGTTCCGTTCCAGTGTACCCTTTCAAAGCTTTTACACTGTAAAAGTGTAAGAGTCATATATTTAATTCACTTCTATATTTCATAGGAAGAACCTAATTTGTCTTAATAATTAATGCTATTCATTTATATCTTCATTAAATATATTTAGAGACTTGTTCCAACTTTTAAGTTGATGTAACTGTCTTAATTAAATTTAATTACGTAGTTTAACCGAATATGAGAATTTATTTGAATGCAATACCTACCAGCCTACTTAAGTTAAAATATGAAAAAGACTTAAAATATAAAATGTTGGTCCGTAGGTATAAAATACAATTCATACGACATAAATATATATATGCACTCAACCAAAAAACACGGAGCTTTGGTTTATTCACTTTATAATTTTTCTTAAAAAAGAAACGCACAAAAACACCCACGACAAAGTTCTAACTGTACCTAAAACTCAACAAGTTTGACACTCCGGAAATGAGTAAAACATTTTTCATTAAATGTGACACATCATTTTCTATTTATATATAAATTTAGGCCAAATGCAAATGAAGTGAAAAGTGTGTGAACAAATTATCAAAAGAAATAAACAAAATATTCAAAAAATGTTTTTGAATAATAATTCGATCAGATTCGATGACATATAGCACATCATCTACAAAAGTCCAGCGACCGCCCACACCACCCGGCCCTTTAATAACGGCTGAATTGCAAATAACTCATTCCATCTCCGGTTTCCGCTACAAAGCTTTCACTAATTAGCCTCTGCGGGTAGACATGGATTAATTGCTGCTACTGTCACTCGCTCCTCTCTCATTGCAACGGTCTTGTGTGTAACATTATCCTTGTTAACAAAGGTGTCGGAAGCGATTTCATAATTATTATAATCGCAATATGTGTTATGTTCATCATTTAAATTAATTACTGCGCTCTTTGTGAGTCTATGAAAGAAAATGTGTGTTATAATTTTATCATATTTTCATTGTTATACCCAACATAGAAAATATGTTTTGCAAATATACTAAAAATAATAATATAAATGTAGGTAAATTAGAGTAATTAGGTTTGACAAATGTTAATTAACTTATTTTAAGTTACTGTTATAAAACCGAGATGAATATCATAATTATTACGCAGTAACTCGTAATACAAATTAATTCTGTTGCACATGAACCACACATTCTAAACATGGAAGTCATAAGACCAATAATCGTTTTCAAGTCTGTTACTATTTATCATTGCTGTGTAAGTTATGTGTATTATTAAATACTTTAAGTATTTTATCTCCGCTCATACATTAAAATCACGAACAAATCAAATTACAATCTTTTAAATAATGTTCTTTCATTGCATACTTTACGCCATTATTTTTATTATAATTATTTGCATATATAATTCGTCATTTAAAAAAAAAATATTGTTTTTTATATATCAGCGAATAAACTTATTTTACCCATTATAGTACAGTATATACATTTTTTATATACATTTAATCAGTGGTGGCGTAACTGTTTCGAGCATTGATTAGTTTGTTTTGTTGATTAGTAGGGAAATCTGGATTTCGCTCCAAAATAAATATCTATCTTTTTTTTTGACGTAGTAAACTTATAGTTTTTTTGTGTAATCAAAAAGTAAAATGAGTGAGGATATGTACATCTACCATGTCAATTTAACTCTAGCGGATTACTTGCAACCCTTTTGCCTGAAAAATTAAGAAAAAGTCAGTTTTTTATGCACTTTTCTTTTTTATTTTAACTGTAACATGAGTGTTGATAAATTAATGTAAATAAATTAATTAAATTACATACAATTAGATATTATGTGACAGTTACAGTTACAAATAAAATCGTTATAAATCTATGATATATTTATAAGTTGATTTAAAAATGAACTTAATAATTAAGATATAATTATATAATATTGAATGATGTTTTTTTGTCACCAGGATATGGCTAACTACAGCTGCGTCGCAGAGAATATAGCGGGAAAGAGAATATCCGAACCAGCTCTCTTGACGGTCTACGGTAAGTTTTTTTTTCTATTCGTGTGTGGAGTTTTCCTCGCCTTTTATAAAATTTATTTGTATAAACAAAATGAGTTTTTGTGTACGGTGTAAAGAAACGATAATTTTTTTTATTAAAAGTATTGCTGTCAAAAAAAAAGTAAAGTTGTGAAAACTAAACTTATCTATTTTTTTTATTCTAAATAAAAAACCTTAATTAAACGGTGCTGCATCATAATTCATTTAATTTCAAACAAACATTTAACAAATACGCCAGCATATAATTGAATGCCTGTAATAAGTAATTCTTGATCCGAGAAACTTTAAAGCGTTAATGCCTAACATGATTATCATAGAAACCTCACGTTTCATTTCATACGTAATTTATAAGACAACCGACAATCCCGAGCGCTGTTTAGCCCTCATTTCATCCTCACTTATACGTAATAACTATCTTTACTTCAAAGAGATCAAAGGGTATAGCCGATGGTTTGCAATAATTGCAATGCGCGAGCGCATGGGAGCGTCATTAGGGACGCCATGTTCGCCCACGCCATCTTGAAAATATGGCGCCTGTTTAACTGATTGCAATCAGCACCTCTAGCTCACGTCCGAATTTGCAGCTTGTTTTGTGAAATTAGGAATGACTCGTGTCACGGTACGCGGTTTATAAATACAACGCACACGCCATCTTTAATAATTAACGACTATCTTTCTTTTTTTTTCCTTTGCGCGCTTTTTTTTATTTGTATAATGTCTTCTATGCGAGTCTTAAATAACTTAAATATATATACTCAATTAATTCAAATAATATTGTCATAAAAATTAGTATTTTGTCACTATTAACCTATTTTTTTCTGCTAACACAGTTTATTCCTAAGCTAAAGAGAGACCAACTATTATGTTTGCTGTTTTCGTCCCAATTTAATAATAATTTAATTCGTACCATAAACTTCGTACCATCAAATATTTAGTAATCTAACCAACTACAAAGACTCAAGATTTCTGTATTTTTTTCTTAAATCAGGTTTGTTACGTAATGATATTTAGTAACGGGAACTATAAATACAGTTTGTCCGTTCGTTCATGCTTGGCTAGAGTCCATATCACAGCAGGAGTGCTCGCTAGCTTGTTCTAAATTGATAGCACTCAACTGACTGTGAGTGGTGTCCATTTTGGTGAGTTAAGCCCAGCAGTCGTTTCCTTTTAAGCTCATCATAATAGTTACATATTTAACACTCTGTAATCCATGGACCATAAATTTAGATCGTTTATCATGGAGCACACCCTCTACTTAAAACCAATGATGTTATTTTTCAAATGTTTTTATTAATATACATTTTCAACATTTTTAGTAGTTTACTAAACTTTTTTCAGGCAGAGTGGTATTTCATTGGTATTAGATTAGGGACAACAGGGACGGCAATATAGTTGTCTGTTTGCATACCCAAGGCTATACGTATGAAATAAAAAAAATTCAAGTGTGCTAGATCTGATGATCATTTTTCATAATATAAAAATTAAAATTTCAAGGTTTTTTGAGACATGTGATTTGCTGTACAAAATTTGAAAATGACCCAGATATCTAAGTAATAGTAAAGAGTATAGTATATGTAGAGATACACGTCCTGTACTTTATAAAGTCATCAAAACATTGAACGATGGCCTTTCTTTATATACTTACTATTAAATTTTAATTGAAATTCCTGTTACTGCTTCATAAAAATAAAAAAATCCATAAATCTATTTTCTGACGTAGAGCTGTGTTTTTTCCGGTACACCCACCGTGGGTCGGCCACGGTGTCAAAGTAAGTTTATAAAAAGTGTCACACTTAGAGAGCTTACTTATATCTAGTTTTCTACTAAAATAATAAAAGTAGAAAATTAATAAGTGTGTGTAGGTACATACTACAAAGTTGAACAATATTCGTTCAAATACAAGAAAATTGTTGTAATTCTTAATTCTTCCTTACTCTTAAAAAATAACAAGTATTAGTTAAGGATTATTAAACATAAAATCCTTCCCTTTTTTTATTTACTTGAAAGAATTAATGCAAAGATTTTCTTCGTATTGAAATCATAGTTTTAGTACTTTGATTAAAAAAACTTCATTCAATACAAATTAAATCAAATACGATTTTTTTAATTATAAGATAACACTTAATTAATTGCATTTGTATGATCTTTTAAACTATGAAGTAAACGTTCCAGTTACTTCTATAGCTAAAATTAATAAGACCGTCAGTTGGATTTTATTTTTCCTCATTTATGCAAAAAACAGCAAAGCGCTTACTGACTTATGCAAAAAAATGGTAAAGCGCTGACTGCCTTATGCAAAAAACGGTAAAGCCCTCACTGCCTCATGCAAGAAAAAAACGGTAAAGCGCTTACTGACTTATGCAAAAAAATGGTAAAGCGCTGACTGCCTCATGCAACAAACGGTAAAGCGCTCACTGACTCAAATAAAAAAACGGTAAAGCGCTGACTACCAAATGCAAAAAAAAACGGTAAAGCGCTTACTGCCTCAAGCAAAATTATGCGCCTAGCGCCTGTATATACTAACAATGTAAATCAACAAGTTAGGTCAGAATATTCTCTAATACACTTTACAAACTGCATTACCAACAATCATGCATAATTTATTGACAAGTTTATTCATTGCAGTTTTATAGTCTAAGATTAGGACAAAGTGAAACTCAAACTAGGTTTTTCTGCTTGTTCTAATTGGTGCAGTTATTTTCACTAAAGGCTGAGCCCAATTACCTTTATTAGAGGACAGAGGCGTATTGTGTTCGAGCTATAGGAATTGTGGCACTTCGGTGTAAATTGGGCAATATATCGTCATTACCACGTCGAGGAAAGGTCTGTAGGCGTCTTTGAATGTCTTCACACAACTTTTATTATGTCTTACAATTGTAGTTACATTCATACAAAACAGTTTTACTCAAAAGTTACGACTGACGTGGGAAATATAACGTAGGTAAGAAAATTTATGTGAGTAATAGAAATTTTAGATAAGTAGTGATTGAAAAGAATTTGTTACTTTTATGTAAAGCACAACGAAACGAACTGATTTTCGCAGCAAGTATATTGTAATTGTGAAGCGATTTAAAAAAATCGTCTTACTTTTTTTATTATCAAACCTATCAGTTATAGTATAAATCTTTAACATTATTAGTTAATTTTTTAAACCCAAATGAAAAATCACACAGCAAACTATATTATAACTATTACGTATAATATGATAAAAAAGCATTATACATACATTAATATTGATAATATTTTAATACCTTAATAACAAAGGCAAACGCTTACAAGGTAATCAATTTTTATTGTGTAGAAAACAGCTAAATTATGCGCTGCGGGTGGTCGCCCCCGGCCCCCCGGCCGGCCGGGCTTTCGTATTTATTAGAACGACTTTTGTGCATTAACTTGGACGTGGATTTTTGGGATAACTCGCACTACTCCACTAAAATGCTTTCACGTGTCGAGGCATTTTCTGGAATACGGCTAGACTGGTTTTTATTATTGACTTTTTTATGGGCCGAATTTATCCTAATATTTGGGTTTTTGTTCGTTTTGTTGCCAAAACCCAGAGCATACAACGAAGGAATTAAAAGTCGCATTAAATTATGAACTGATTTCAATAGTAGGGCCAACGACATAACGGAATTCAACAGTAGGTATAAAGCCTTCTACTTAGCGCAGTGCACCTAATCTTAAAATCTTTTAATATATAAAAAATGTGTACGTAATGTTACCAGAGAAAATTGCTATCTATTTTCCAAGTTTCTACCTAACGAAAATATTTTTTTGACGAAAATTGACACCAGTTAGCATACCTACGGGTAACACAGTGCTAAGCTATGCTTAGCAGAAATGCTTACTACAATTAACAGATATATCACATCCCTGCAAAACGTTCTAAAAATAGCAAATGACAAGATTTATATTTTCAAAATTTAGATTTTGCAATTCGCTTTCTTCGAAGAGAAGATAAGATATATTTAAAGGCGACGCTAGTTTGCTGCAACATGTATTTGTATATCCCTACGGGTTAGTTCTTACACACGAGCGACTTTATTATCTAAAGTTTTTGCCCACGATTTCTTCCGCGTAGATCACACTACGCACTATATCTCTGAATATACTAAACATAAATTATATAAACGATTAAATGGCTTATATTTTAAATTGAACGGCGAAATCATTAAAAAATGGTTCAGTCATTTCTAAATACCAAAATTATACACATAACTGTATGTTAAGTAATGCAGAAGACGATTCTTATGGTAAATCTTCACATTACAGTAACTGTTTTATACAATGAAGTTTGAAATTAATGTTCGAAGGCAACTGGAACTTCTGTTTTGCTACAAAAACAACAACAAAAAAATTACCAAGAATTTGGGTTCCAAAGCCGACACATTCGTCTAACATGTGGCTTAAATATCTGACCGTGAATTCTAACGCAATTTGTAACCGCTATCTTGTAATGATACCTCATTAAGTGTTATTAAGGGAGTCGTCAGCTGTTATAAATGTAATTGATCGCTTTTGTTAGACGTACGGTCAAAAAACCCTCAGTGCTTGCTTTACTTAAGTAAAATTAACTTAGAATCTATGTTTATAGCTGCCTAGGCACTCGTGTTAAAAATTGAGTTATAAGATTTACTTCATTTTAAATATGTGAGTAGGTATGTATGTAGGTATGTAAAATCATAAAATGTATTATACTACGTATTTAGGTTTGTCGAGAGTTTTTATTGCTTACAATAATTATGTTAAAATATATAATAATATGATCACTTATACCAAATCAAATAGCTTTATTGTAACATTTGATCATAGATGATGATGTAAAAGCTTACAGGCAGCTTCAATGGATTACGTTTATACCGGATTGATTGAAAGCGCCAAAACGAGAGGAAAACTGAGTTTTCTTGTCATAATCGAAATTTTTTTTTAGGCCCTAACACACATAATACCTACTAATGTTATTTATTGCAAATGTATACCTGTATTTGTATATCAAGATTATTCACTTGCGGCCTCTAGAAATAAACTAAAGTATATCACAATAAGTCACTTAATCATTTGTTCTTTTTTCATTCAATTTATCTCTCAGCCTTGGAATGCGTGAATGATGACCGAAGTAAGACTATTCATTTAGTTTTCTGTTACAAAATTCCATTATAATTGGGTCTTATTTTAACTTCTTTACAAAACTCATACTAAAGAAATAAAAAACAGTTTATTTATATTTCATTTTGAGACTATTATTCAATCTAACGTACTTATTTTGAGACCATACTTCAATCTAACTTACCTATTTTGAGACTATAATTCAAATCTAAGGTACTTATTTTGAGACTATAATTCAATACCTAAGGTACACGCATTTTATTAGACCTATTGTTATATATTTTTTAATTACAATTCCCATACAAATTAATACCATTGGAATGTCGAATAATGAGAAGTCAGATTTTAGGTAAAGATTCAATTACTTAGAGTAATATGGCACAGACACAAAAGGAGGAATCATCTCGGTAAGAACTTGGGCAAAAGGTTCTTGCAGTCGTTATTTATCGTTAGGCTCTGCACGCGACTTCGCGTGCCCCTTCCCAGTAGCATGAAGGATCTCAGAAAAGGTATTTAATTCTGAGAATGCGAAGCTGTTGCGTGAGCAAAATAATATCAATTAATCGATCTTACATGCTATTGTAGCTATTTTAAAACACTGTAGCCAAAAAATTACAGATTTGAAAAAGTTTACGATTCTCTATATAAAATAATGAAATTTACTTTTGTGACAAATTAATTTTATTGAGATATTTAGATATTGTCATTAATATCAAATACTATTAACGATATTTTTGTAAATATTTACCAATGAATAAAATTCTAGCAGATAAAAGCTTAATTAACTGACTATGGAATTTTAACGCTAATGCAAGTTAATTCGTTTTGTAGGAAGGAATCGGTGTTGACAATTTTAACGCTAATGCAAGTTAATTCGTTTTGTAGGAAGGAATCGGTGTTGACAATTTTAACGCTAATGCAAGTTAATTCGTTTTGTAGGAAGGAATCGGTGTTGACAATTTTAACGCTAATGCAAGTTAATTCGTTTTGTAGGAAGGAATCGGTGTTGACAATTTTAACGCTAATGCAAGTTAATTCGTTTTGTAGGAAGGAATCGGTGTTGACAATTTTAACGCTAATGCAAGTTAATTCGTTTTGTAGGAAGGAATCGGTGTTGACAATTTTAACGCTAATGCAAGTTAATTCGTTTTGTAGGAAGGAATCGGTGTTGACAATTTTAAGACATTCTTTTCTACTAAAGCTTTGTGGTTGCAAAACAAACAACTGCCGGTTTTGGAAATGTTAATGTACATAATATAACTTTGAACAACATATGCCATTCATTTTATCCATACAGATACAATATGTGAATGCGAAAGTGTATTTGTATGTACCTATGTTTGTTAGTACTTCTTTCATGTCGCAACAGAACATCAAGGTGGCTTGACTAGCACAGGGGTAGCTAGAGTCGATAACGTAGAAGAATATTTTGTATTCCGATCGAATGTACCCAATTGATTCTCCGCTGGTAAATCGCACCACAGCTGGCACGAACACTGCAAATATTTAGGTTATAAAATTGTGTATGATAAATAAATTAATTAATTTTATAAAATTCAGTTTTAAAATCTCGACATATAGTAGGTTACCTACGATCGCGGTATTGCTAAAATATTTCTAAATTCTTTTTATGTTTTTTTGGTACTAGTGAATGGTGGATGGAGCAGTTGGGGTTCGTGGGCTCAGTGCAGGTGCGGGGGTCGCGCTGCAGGGGGGCAGAGACGCACGCGCACGTGTACCGAGCCGCACCCGCTGAACGGGGGCGCGCCGTGCCAGGGGCAGGCCGTGCAGCGCACTGCAGACTGCGTGCCCTGCCAGAGTGGTGAGTCCTTACTGATCCGATAGTATAGATACCGTATTAGGACCACTTGCGCTCGTCCGGATTGGCGCCATTTTTGACAAGTTATAAACTTAACCTGAGTCAGTCATATTTGTCTTGTGCTACTACTTAACCCGGGTCAACCGCCAAGTCAAAAATTAAAAATTTAACCCGCATCCATCGGAAGGTTCCGTCACTAACTCTGCCAAATAATTAGCGCTAACATTTTTAGGTTAAATTCGTGTTGATATCGGTTTTCTGGTTAAATTTATATACTTTTTAAATCAACTTAGGTACGTATAACTATAAAATAGGTAGGTAACATTTAATTTACTGACGAAGATGAAGAAATATCAGAATACGCTTACTCAAACCATTTTAATAGAACTGTGCAAGTACTTCAGTATTTTAGACTGTCGGGCGGATTCTGAGTTTGAGTCCCGCCTTAAACATGTTTGTTTGTTACTCTACTATAGTCGTTGATCCTAGTAACTATAGTACAGGGTTTCCGAGTTTATACTGCATACTTCAAGCTGGTAGGCATTTTTCTTAAATAGTATGAGTAACAAGAGTATGTATAGAGCGGTTGTAAGGGTTCTTAAGCCAAATGGCAAAAATGTTGACCTTATCTTTGCTATATTAGGTGAACAGCACAATGACTGTAAACAGATCAACAGACAGTGTCCAGTGTAGTTGAATCAGCTGATGACTGCGAACCCAGTCAGACTCTTTTATGTGAAATACTCTATCTTTTGCTTACTTGCTTAGTGACGTAAATTGAGTACATATAGGTACCCAGTTAGAGTCTGCAAATACTGGTTTTGTCTTAGCTAAAGATCCTAATGTATAATGTAATAATGTACACTTGCTTGTAATATAACTACATTATATTCTATAACTAAGTTTCCTGTCAACGTTGTGAATCTTTTACATTAGTATTTTAACCTTACATTAGCAACGCCGGGTTCGTATCTTTATTTATAACTGTGTGCCTAGTGTGAGTTTTTGCGAGTTTGTAACTCTACTATCGTGTTCGCGTATTTATTAAAAGTTCTATGAAAAAAAAATCGACTCTAAGCTCGTCCGCTTCATTTCCATACATGTATTTCGTTGACGCGAATGCAATAGTAGCTAGTAGTACTAGTAGAATGCCAGCGTACGTAATTTCTTAAATATTATATATTATAGTTTACATAAGCAAGCTGAAGTGGCAATGGGCAGGCCACATCGCTCGTTGAACCGATAACCGATGGGGAAGAAAGGTTCTCGAGTGGCGAGCACGGATCGGAAGACGCAGCGTGGGTCGGCCTCCTAACAGGTGGAGAGACGATCTGGTCAGAGGCGCAGGAAGCGGATGGGCGCGGGCAGCTCAGGAGGCCTACAACTGATATCAGTTTCAATCCCAACCCAGTTTTAATCCAATTTCGTGGCAAGCTTAAACTTGATCTTTATCGGTACTCCTCAACCAAATTGCGATTGGATTGAAATTGGGATTACACACATTTTTAAATCACAAATCACAAAATGTAAAAATAATACTGAAACTAATAAAAATTAAAGTTAAAGTTAAATCTTCGTAGCGACAGTTTTGTATTGTTGATTTAGAATTTAGACATTTCTTTTCACAGATCACCGTACTTAATTTCACTCTCTATCCGATGGCTCAAAGAGTACTGATTAACTACTGACTTGATATTTGTATAGGATTTTAGTTCACAAATTGGCCACCAAATTCCGTTCTCGGTTGAGCGCTACAACAACGTTCAAGAGTACCAATTTAGTAGATTTCTCGACCGCCGAAGGATTTTACGATTGAAACTGATATCAGTTGTAGGCCTCCTGGACCGGCCTTTGTGGGGACATATGGGGGAGGCCAACGTTCAGCAGTGGACGTCTTTCGGTTTGAAACAACAACATAAAAATTCTAATCAGACATGAATATAAACACAAGAGCATTTCGCACTTCTGTAACACCATTAGTATCTGCAATTAAAAAATATATACCTATTCATAGTGTTGGTAAGTAGGTCTATTATTAAAAATTCGAAATTTGAGTCAAATTTCTATGTTTTTGGCTCAAAACCATCTAACTAAAATCAATAAGGTTGGCAAGTCATAACGACTTCGTGGGTTGTTATTAGAATTACGCTAAAATAAATATTACAAATATAAATCAGCAGAATTGAGATACAACGTGTATTATCTGATTGCACGAGACAGAGAGAGAGACAGAGAGAGACAAGGCGAATTAATTAGTCAAGTGTTTGCTTGGTGCTGTTTTCACCTCTTTTTTAATATGTTAATTGCTTGTTTAATATTTTTGATCAAAGTCCTTGTAAAAAATATTTTATTGACAAGTCAAAGCTTTAATAACGTTTCAACCATAAAACAGAAGAAGAGTGTTTCTCTGTTCTATGTTTACCTGCAATAAATATTGATTTAATAAATTTAAATAAAATTGTAATAATAACAAATTATGTTTTGCTGCACACCGTGAAGACGGATACATGGATCTTCAAGCTTACGATAATTCTCAAAAGCTACTTATGGGTAAGTTTTAAGATGTAAATGTATATTTATTTGCCCTCACTTAAATAGTACACATTGTATTGTTTGAAACAAATGACAGATAATTTATATTAAAAACAATAAATAAGTACATAATTTAGATTCATACTTTCGTAAAATGTAGCCAAGAGTCTTCGTTTGATTAACGTAAGTACACACAACACACACTATACTTGTTAGAACAATATGTGGCTGTTTTTGCTCAAGAGTCACTCTAAACCTCTTTGTCCACAGTGACTGATTTAATGAACCAAGTGTCTAGTACATAAAATGTAAAATGCATATAAAGAACACGTGCTCAAAACCCTAGAATTCTATAACCACTTAAGTGCCATATCTTTCGTTTCCATCTAAACTATAAAAATCCCGCCACGCCGTTTAATTTTGAACGCACATAAACTCAAGTACTGAGACTGAAAACATCAAAGAGACTTAAGTATTTCATAGCGACAATAAAATTACAGCAAGTGTGCCGGACAGCAAGCTTTACCGCATTTCTGATGGGTTACACACGGCTGGATAGTTTTCCTAACATAACAGCCAACTTGCTCTTTGTGACTCACCGACTTGTGCGAAAATATTGAACATTTTGCGATATTATCAACTCGTGACATTAACGAGGTTTCACAGCATTTAATGACTAGGAAATGTATGTAGGACTTCTAATTTTGGATTGGGTAGGGTAAAAACAATTAAATACGGGTTATGGTCATGGAACAATTTTTTTTTAAGCTTTAGTAATTATAAATCCCAACTGCGGTTAGCAAATCGGAGATGCAAAAATAGTTTAAAATTTTGCTAGCTAAAATCTTTATAATCAAACTTTAATTGCAATTAACTTTCATTTAATTCTACTTCTCTATGTAGAAGTTGGCAACATACCTATATTTTTATTATTTTATGGTCTGCCTCAAAATGACAAAAAGGAACTCTTTTTATAAGACTTCGTGTTCTATATGTAAATCAACTGTTTTTCTCACCAGCTACTTATAAATTATATTTACAATTTGGTAGATAGGTAATGTTGCTTGCCTGCGTCAACTGAAAAAAATGGTAATCTGCGAGCCAGACTTGCACGCCGTGGGTTTCGCGCCACTATATAATTCACAAACACAAACAAAAAAGTGCCTGTAGACGTTCACTCATTGACTGACCAAGCTCGACGTTGCTTGAATTCGAATATCGCTTATTATAAGCAAATGTTGCTGAGCCACGAGTGTTTCTCCTAATGATCTGGACTATCATCGCTAGATGGCTCTTATACGGTATTTTAAAATGGTAATGGCTCGAGGCCATCTAACACTTGGTCTCGAACTTACATTATAATCACTGAAAGTTTAAATCTCGCATGTAATACTGTTTTTACGCTAAAGCCAAAACAACAAAAACGTGTTTCTTGTCTCCTTAATTTTTTACTTTTTAAATTATTTTTACTTGTTAGGTAATCCGCCGTATTAATACATATTCTGTGAAAATTTCAGGCTTTAACCTACTTCGGTCGAAAAGATAGAGCCCTTTAAAGGTCGCAAGGACGGACGGACAGATAGATAGAGTAGGCTTAGTGATAGGGCTCCGTTGATACCCTTTGAGTATGGAACCCTAAAGTCGACAGTATTTTTTTTAATTTTAAAATAGGGTGGAAATAGTCAATCAATTACCAAAGCCACGATCAAAAAAGTCTAGCACTAAATTAAATTTATTTTATTTTGTTTTTTAGTATTTGTTGTTATAGCGGCAACAAAAATGCATTTTCGGCGTAAATTTCAAGTGTCTAACGGTTCATGAGATACAGCCCGGTGATAGACGGACGGACGGGCGAACAGCGAAATCTTAGTAATAGGGTTTCGTTAATTACCCTTTGGGTACGGAACCCTAAAAATGATTGAAAACTGTACGTAAAATACACTATTGTACTTACATTAAAAGTTTTTCATTATATAAGGAAATGAACATGTGGTGCATGTTTTTGTAACAAGTTTATGAAAGTAAAAACCCAAGTGTTTTAAATAAATAAACTAGACCAACCGGGTAGACAATAAAATCCAATCAAGTGTGGTTGTTTTAAGCCGTGAAGCGATGTTGAATTGTTGTTAGTGTTAATTAGTAACACATGTCGGCGGTCGGCGGCGGCTGTGTGGCGACCGGGGCGGCTTGGGCGGCTGGGGCGGCCGACACACGGACAAACGGATAATGCCTTTGTTTTATATCAAATCTGGTATTCTTTTATTATATCTATCTACAAAACTTTTCTTTGCTACTGTACTGTACTGAATTGAAAAAAGTTTATGAAGCAGTTTGTATTTGATACTCAATCACGCATAATCTAACGGATAAACAAATTGAGATTAAATTTAGCTCACACGTACACCTTGGTGTGTTAGTGTTCAAGGATTAACACATATAACTTAATAATCTTCATCAAGAATTCTCACAAAAAAATAGTTTTTCGGCGCAAAGTAAAAAAAACTTGTAATTTTATTTTATGTCTGTACAAAATGGTTTTTTTTCCTTCTGATAAATATTGATATTGACAGGTTGCATTAGCTTTAAGGAAGTTACATTTATTTTGTATCTTATTGAGTACATAGAACTAAATTTAAGACTTGGTTAGATTTAATTAGGATACTAACAGTCTTCTTTCGTGTTGAGCAAGTTTTAGTACGGATTAATGTTTTATTATCAAAATAAAAACTTACACTTTTTACCGTTTACTAAATTAAGGGTGAGTAAAAATATTGAAAAGCTGTATACAATATACAGCAGTCTAGATTATCTGTCCGTAATGTAATTTTAAGTTAAGTAACTGTGAATTGCACAATAATATACGTTTTATTCGACTATGTTACTAACTTACACAGTAACATGACCGAATGAAACGTATAACATATACACATATATTTATACATATAAATGTAGAACTTCAAAAACAATTAGAAATAAAGAACAACATTAATTTAATCATATTTTTTTAAATTGTTTTGATAGTAAAATTAGTAATTACGAAACATTTTCTAATAACTTTATTACATGTCTTTTAAAAAATAAAAAATTTAGAAACATGTCATTAATTTAAGGATGTTATTGTGTATTTGAATTTACGTACACACTTAAATTATTACATTAAACTTTCACGCTATTGTAATTTCCAAGTAAGGGACTCTGTAATTTTCTCCAATTCATTGTATGAAGTATGTGTAAAACAACTTCCGCTTACGAACCTACCTGTATACAATGTTTTTAAAGATTTAACAAATAAGGAACCCTCAGTGGGACGCAATTATACACAATTTATTTACGCGCTTCACGCTATAAAAAGTTGTAAAAGGAGAATTTGAGTGAATGTGAAAGTCCTTTAAGTTTTGTTACTCCTCTAACGAACCTCGACTGATTTATGTTTGTGCGCATTAATTAATAAGAAATGTTCAACACTGTTGTGCTTAAATATGCAAATGTACACCCACACACAAGAGTTACTGAGTTTGAGTTGTATCATTTGTGTGGTATGAAATTTAAACTTTAGCGAAATTAAAGCTATTCTGCTTAGGTGATAATGATCTTAAGTTGATTCTCAAAAAATATAAATTAGTAGATATAGCCAGCTCAAAAAAATTATGCAGAGGAAAATAGTTTACCTGCATACATTATGTACCTAATTAATCATTCCGAGTAACTAAGGGTTCCGTAGCCAAATGAAAAAAAACAAAACCCTCATAGGCTCGAGATGCCCGTCCGTCTGTATGTCACAGCCTTATAATTCCGCCAACTCTTTGCATCGATTCACATATATTTTTACAGAAAGGTATCTTATGTGAACCAGGGTTGTTGCGAATATCAGCATCAGCATACGCGGATTATCAGCTATATGCTGACATTCAAGTCGTATCGTGTTCGTGGAAGGCGGGACCTAGCGAAAGTCACGTAGAGTTTTCACCAATCACAGACAGTTATAGAAAAAAATCTGACACTTGTTTCCTCATTCGAATGTTTTGTCAACCTAAAATGGTTGGACGTTATTGAATTAGTAGTCGTTATCCGTTTAACTACTTCGTAGCAAAGCACTTTTTGTTTCATTTGATTTTGCAAAATTTAATGTTGAAGATTTTTTGCTACAAAATATTGCTGCCAAATCAAATGTCGGGGGATGGGTATTTTGCGCTACTTTATAACAGATATCAAATATGAAAGTGAATCCTATGAGAAAAAATATTATAACCTTGTTTTGTCGCATTCTCAGCTTTATATCTTTGTTATAAGCTACAAAAAATCAAAACAAAACACTCAAAAATATACATATATATAACACATACAGAACTGTCAATAAATGACGCAAATTTCAACTAAAATAAGGTTTCGCTATTAAATTGCAACAGAAGAAGAATCGCGCCTATTGTATGATGTGCGTAGTGTAATAAGAAAAAAAAGGATTGCACTAACGATAATAAAAATCATAATACCTCCTCTAATCAAAAGTGCAATATGAAAATATTTGACGTCAGTGGATACGGATACTGTACGTACAGTGTAGGATTATTTATTAAAAAAGACTATTCTGGTAAATAATGAACAAATATCTCATTAAATGTTAATTAATTCAAAATATTATATCGCATTTGCTTATAATTCTAAAGTAGGATATGTTTAATTTAAGTAATTGATAACAAGTAAGTAATTTATAATTCTAAAGAAGAATGTGTTTTCTTTAAGTTTATAAATATCAGCATCAGCGTCAGCATCTGCTGATACAGTAACAACCTGCATCCTGCGTTTTTTGCATATGCATTTTATAGGATGTTGTGGAAACAGTTTTCAAAAAAAGCAGCTACCAAAGATAAAAAATTGAAAAAAAATTTAGCCTCATCATCGTATTACTTAAACCATACAACATCTCTGTATGAACATACCGGTATTCTATTATTTCTTTTGTAAAAAAACATGTGATTTATGCCGCGGTCGAATGTAAGGGCAGTTACGGCCATCTTGTCGGCGTATTTTAATTTCAATTTATAGTGGTAGATGCCTCAAGAGTTACGGTGCCGTTTGTATTATTAGATGTGCAATTAATAATTGTAAACGATGCAATAATTGAAGTTATGATGTGACAAGACCAAAGCAAGCGTTCTAGATGTAATACTATTTTTAGATCTTTATGGCTTAAATATTTAAAAAGCTTAAGTGCTTACGTTGGATAATAAATATGTATTAACATATTGGTATTTGGCAATTGCTTAAATAGTTTAAAATAAATGTTTTAAATGGAATAAATTTCAGTAAAATATTTTTCTATTCTCTGAAATATCAAATGAACATAATTATTTATGGAGTTGTAACATTTCTAAAGCTGACATAAATTTCAATAGAATTATCATAAAATTAATCTTTTATACATTTAAGCCGCGGTTTAATGTTTAAATTTATAGAAATAAAATGTAAAAATATGAAAATATGAGACTTTTGTGTACAAATATGAGGTAGTACATTTGAAGAATATTTTTTTTAATATAAACTAGACTTTAATAGAAATACACTTTGTTGCATAATACATAACAAGCAATTTACAAATATTTGCAAAATACATTTAAAAAAAGGCGGTTTTAGTTTAAGTAATCAGTCAACCTTAGGTCAAAACTTACAAGGTACTAAAAGCTTAGGTAGGTACTCGTAGGTGGTGCATATAACTAACTTAAATGTGAAGAATGTGAAATAAATATTCAATTACAAATGTTTATTAAATTGTTCAAAAATAGTCTTTGAAGACTTTAAGTAAAATGTATCCCAAAATACTAAAGTAAATCCTATTTTTTTGTTAAATTCTTTTAAAAACATGCGTGGAGTTAAAATCTTTAAATAAGCGAAAATATTTATTTTTAGGGTTCCCTAGCTAAATGGTAAAAACAGAACCCTTATTGCCATATCCGTCGGTCCGTCTCTCACATCATATGTCATAGACATTCAACTATCTTTCTATCGATCCTAATCACATCTTACTGAAAGGTATCTTTTGTGAACCACCATACATATTAGTTATGGAAATCGAGAAATAATTGAGCACTCCATAATGAACTGAGGAATGAAATTTTTTTTCGCGCACAACATTGTATCGAAAAAGGTTATGTTTAATATTTATATTTATTGTATTTGAAAGTTGAAAAGATCCCCCCCCCCCACCCCACCATTAACTTTTAAACCACTTTTTTTTGTTTATTTCAAGGTCCCATTATCAAAGAGCACCGATGTCAAACAGTAGTAAAGTGCAACAAACTTTTTTGACCTTCTGTCTTAGGGTGTTTGTCGACGCTATTGTCGTTGTAAATTCACACCATTTCAATATGGTTATTGTAGTGCACAATACACACTTGAAACTCGTTTGATTCTTATGTATACTCTGTAGTGAAACAAAAAAGGTTAACCCCAAAAATTCAACAAGATGTTGTACGGTGTCTTGTTGTTCTCAGTTGGATTTAAATGCTGTTTATATTGCAGCCCTGCCTGGTCGCTGGAGTACCTGGTCAGAGTGGTCAGTTTGCGGGGCTGACTGCAAGCAGACGAGGCGGCGGTCTTGTTCCGGTGACACCTTATGTTCCGGGTCACCTATCCAGCAGACAGAGTGCGTTGGGGACTACTGTGGCGTACATGGGGGCGGTAAGTGAAAACTTATTTAAAGCTGTCGCCCGCGTTACAAAATGGGGTATATACTCATACCTAAAAAAGCTTAATTATTTAATAGACTAGACACGAACGCCCTGCCTACAGGCGAACTGAAGGAGTTTCAAAGGAGTTACAAGCGGCGGTACATAACTAAACTAATATAAACCGCCGCTTGTAACTCCTTTGAATCTCCTTTAGTTCGCCTGTAGGTAGAGTGTGCCTGCAGTGGGAAGGCTTAGCTTTGTATGTAGGCCTTCTGGTACTATTTAGTTTAAGCTTACACGGCAATAAACTAAAAAAGCGATGTAAATCGGATCATTTCTAGAGTTATCATAACCGAACGGGCGTTTGGCATTTGTGTGTTACCCAAACAAACAGATAAGTAGGATAGAAAGATGCTGCGTTTAAGTCTAGTTAAGAAAAAGTGTATTACGAAATACAGGTCTGAATTTTAAAAAGTAGCAGAAAAAAAAGGGAAATGTAGGTCACTAGCTACTCAAGGTACAGAAATTAAGATAAATTGCTTCTAAGAAACTGCTAATTTAATTTTTTAGATTAAAATTTAATTTATAAAATAGTTTTGTGAGTTGGATTCCTACACTTAGAAAAAACCTCGCATCTACTTGAGAAGATAGATTTATTACGTTTTCCCGTTTTTATATTTATTTTGTGTGTTCATTTTAATTAAAAATAATGAATAAATAACTTAATTTGAAAATTTTTAGGTCGAAAGAATTTAACCAATAAACATGCAAAGCGATTAGCTAGGAAAATTCTTTTTCTGATTTTCATCCATATACCGAGTAATCAACAAAATAACATATATATGTCTGTCTTGACAGAAAAGAAATAAAGTACCTATTATTTCACATTTTGTTATCAACTTAACAAGTCGTTAGAGAAAATAATGTTCGGCAAAACCGCAATTAAGCAAATTGAGATTAGCGCAGCGACCATTAAATGCAAATCATCTAAATTAAAAAGCGTGCGGCTCGCGTCGAAACAGGTGCCCATAACAATTTGTCAACACTTATGACTCATTTATAAATACCCTTTTTTTATAATCACAAACATAATCGATTTAATTAGTTATTTATGCAACGAAAAATCTTCAAAGCACCTCCTAAATTTAACCTTAACAAATTATGTGAGACTAATTTTCCTCTCTAGGTATGAAATACGTACTACGTCATGAAACTTGATTAAAAATTATGAAATTCCACAAACGATATGATAATTAAGACCATTCTATAAATATCTTACGATTTCTTACAACCAGATGCCGTGTTACTAAAAACATGCTTCCTTTTCCGCGCTCGATCATAACTATGAAATGTTACACGGACTAGTCACTTTAATAACAGACTATCGGTTATAAATGTAACCCGCCATTTTAAAATGACCTGCTACATTGCTACTAAATATGTTAAAATCAAAGCTAATAAAAGGCAACAGCGGAGGCCATCCTAAAATATTCACCTTAAAATGATTCGAGAATGAGGTGGCGTGACCATCTGGGTCGTATCAGTCCACTAAAAATAGGCAACGGCCCAACATTTTATCATGTTTTTAATAATGTTCTTATAATACTAAGCTTTCATTTAAATTTATGGCAATTAATAACGTAGTTTGTATTATTGTACAACAAAATCAACGTTTGACAGCAATATTGATGACTAAGGACTGATCTTAACGGCTTGAAAATATAAAAAAACCTGAAAATGTGAGTTTAACTCGCGCGAACGCATTTAACATGATAAAAAAGTTATCTACTGTTTTTTTTTATATATAACCCAAATTTATTTGTGGTAACTAAAAAAATGTAAGTTTGTACGCAAAATGTTGAGAGATTTGTCATGTTATTATAAAACCATAGAGAACTACAAAGAACTATTAAAAATAAATTATGCATTATTTTTATATGGGGTAATGTAGGGTACACTCTTTTTATACATCATTTAAACAATTATGAGTTCCTTGAAAGTTATGAAAAATGTCTGTTCCAACTCAAATATCATTAACGCTCTTTATATATTGTGTTAAAACTGTTATATGTATCTATTTACCAAAATCAATTTAAAAAATAAGCTTTAGCTTTAGCTTTAACCTACTTTATAACGCAAACGTCAAGTTAAAAATGACCATTAATTTTCTTTATAAAAAATATATAGCCCATTGAATATTTAACACCAAAAAACGGGAAATAGAATAACAATAAATGAAAAGCTTAAAAGATGCAATAAAGATAAAATACTTAACCGTTAGGTTATACTTATTGTTATGTAACGTTCAACGTTCAACTTTTGGAGACAAATCTCTATTGGAATATCTAAATTTAAAAGGATTAACAAACACTTTATTTACAAATTCAACATAAGTATTCATTTTCTTATTCACAACGCATTACCTTAATAACAGATAAAGATAAATAAATATACTTGTACCTGCTATATACTCATACGTCAAAATAAGTTTAAAAAATAATACAATGAGTACTCTAATATAAATTATAAAAAAATATTTACTCATAAGTGAATTATTAATAAATAGGGCATGTTAAATCATTGTGAGGTCTCAAGGACTGTTTTTAAAATTATACTTTAAACTTGCCCATCGTTATGACGTCAAAAGACTGCGTAAGTATTGCTCAATCGCTGCATCGTTTGGCGATTGAAATTGGTTTTCAAAGAACGCAGATGTTTTTCGAATTTAAAACTGTGGCAATTTCATTTCTATTATTCATGGGCTATATAGTAAATAATTGACGGTACAGGAACATAAAATGTAAGAATTGAGCGTAACCAATTTGAACGGACAAAGATAGTTTTTAAAGGAAAAGGATTAATCGTTACAAAGGGTTTTCATTATCAAGGGAATATTCATAATCGATAAGATTTATAATCAACACAATGAAAAAATATATAACGAGCTTTGAAATCGAGCAAAACAGTGAAATAGCAGTAACGTCACATTATAAAACGTTGCAAGACACATAGCTCCCTCGGCGCGGCCGATCCGGATTCAATAATAACTGAATGGAAAATGATCAGTCCATATTTTGTATATAATGGCAATAAATCATTTTGGTGGTCCCCGTTGACTCAATTTCAATTTCCTATTCTGTTTATCGCACGTTTGATAAATAGCCCCCGGCCGGGCCGGCTCTCAACTTGTTCGTTTACTTAACAATTTCTTCTCGCATATCGTTTTCGACGTTCACGCCAAATAAATCTGCAATCTCTGTCATATTTGCCTATAAATTGGCTTTGTTTATCTTCGCTTTGAGATGGATTGTTGTTTACGCGGGGTCGTTACTCGTTTTTGGGTGTTTCGTTTCGTGTTTTGTTTTGAGCTGTACAACTTGTCAAAGCTAATTGATTGTTTCAGTTTTACGCTGATTCTTGTGTCGTGTTTCTATTTATTTGGCGTGACAATTTTATGCTTTTTGTCTTACATTTTCTAAATACTTTACTTTGCTCTGGTATTCTATGTAAATAACAATAACAAAGAAGATCTCAGCATTTTTAGTTTTATGAGATAGAATCCATTAATTACCTATATAATTGATAATTAGGATAATCATCATTATAGAAGCCCTTTTTTCATTTTTGCAAATTTTCTTCATAAAAATTCTTGTATGGAGATATTCAGAGAACATATGTAATCAGAATAGCTTTAAATCAGCACAAAGAAAGTATAAACAATAGAAGGAAAATTAGTTCAGAGCAATAGCAACAACTAAACATGATTGACGAAAAACCTGACAAACAAACGCGCTATCTACAATCTAAATTAAATGGAGGCGTTATCAGTTAACAACAACGCCGTTTGAAAACCATTACCGAAAACTAATTCAAGTAAGGCATAGTATGAACGTTTACAAAATTACCCACATGAAAGGCGAGTGAAAGGAGTCAAACGTAAAGAACGCTGTAAGGGCCATTCATTCTCGTGGGGAACTCTACTCTCTTCATTAGTCTAATTGCTGCACACAAAGGGGAAATGGCGCCACCTTTTCATCTTTTGTTGCTTAACCATTCGAGTTTGGTGTAAATTGTGATTCATTTAGTAAAAGGTTGAAACGTATTTGCTAATGTTTTTATTTTCATTCGTAACTTAAGTAGGTACTTAATTTTTATTTGAATATTCAAATTATCCTTATTAAGTTATATATTTACATATTTACAAGTATTAAACCTAAATAAAGTTATTAAAAGGTCTGTTAGGTGTTATAAAGTTAATATTTTACAACGCTCGATAATACATATAGAGATATCGATATATACTTAACTGCTATATGAATAACTTCGGCCATACACTCGAAATATTATAACAAACATTAATGTAATAAACATTTGTGTTTGTCTTGAGCCTGGGTTTATCTAATATGTATGATAATTATGTATGTATTTAAAAAAAAGATAATTAAGTACTATACAAATATATGTACTTGTATCCGTTTACTTACCGGTATCCATAACACAAGTCTTGCTTTATTTAGGGCCAGGAATATTTATTTATTTTTATGATTGTGTTCTTTTAATAATTTAATTCCCAAATAAACCTTAAATAATTGAAAATAATTTAAAAAGCATCTAAATAAATAACCCGATTAAAATTTGCACTTGCAATTGATTTCCGTTTACATTACAAGACGTAAAAGAAAACCTATAAGCATTAACGTGCAGCAATCATCACGAAGGTGGGTCCTGCAAATGATTTGTTGTGATCGCGCTGAGTGCACGCAGCGGGTGACTGCAGACTGCATACATTCAGCCCTCCAGAACATACACGCAGCTATATCCTCTATAAACACAAACACTACGATCGGAAATCCCATGTCGTTTAGCGACTGAGTATTTAATTCCACAAGGCCTCCTACCGCGTTATGGGTAAAGCGACAAGGGTTTGTAAATTTCGATTGGATTTCGTATCTGCAATCTCGCTGCAGCCTCAAATATACGACTGGCACTGACAAATGTTTACACAGAGTACAAATTTCGACATTAATCGGATAACCGTATAGGAATCGTAAATTAATTCTGCAACGTTTTACGCGGTTTTAGTTGATGGTTCTGAAATTAAGTAGCGGATGTTATATGATTTATTTGATTTGAAACGGCGGTTGGCAGTTACCGTGCGAGGGATTCAAAGTTGTTTAGGTTGCGGATTTATGAATAGTTTGGTACAGGGTTGTGTGATTGCGTTAAGCTCAGTTTACGATTTGACGGTTGAAATTATTTACATATATATATAAGTTATTCTCGTAAATAGCAATGTCTGACCCAGATAATTCAATTTTACAACCGTTGAAGAAAACATGTTGCACATATATACCTTAGTGGCATAACTTAGGTACTTAATATAACTTGCTTGAGAAATATAATTTATATTTTCTTATAATATGTAAATAGTACGAACAACGATAGTGTATTGTGCTGTAAACAGGTATTTAATTAGGATGTACGTTATTTCAAAAATAAAAAAACTGGCCAAGTTCGAATCGGACTCGCGCATCAAGGGTTCCGTACCATTATTTATTAAAACGGTAAAAAATTACGTTTGTTGTATGGGAGGCCCCCTTAAATATTTCTTTTGATTTAATTTAATATTCTGTGACTAAAATCGAGCAGAAAATTACGTTTGCTGCATGGGAGCCCCCTTTAATATTTATTTTATTCTGTTTTTTAGTATTTGTTGTTAAAGCGGTAACAGAAATACATCTTGTGTGAAAATATCAACTGTCTAACTATCACGGTTCATGATGTAATAGGGTCCCGCTTATTACCTTTTGAGTACGGAACCCTTAAAAGTATGACATTTTATTTTCGAGGTTTGTGTAATCGTACCTATACTCTGATCGTGTATTGCGTTTTGCAAAAAAACATAATTTCTGCCAGTCAATTGTTTCATTTCTGAGAACATATGTATACTTAATTCACAAATTGAACTTGTTAGAAGTATTTAAGTTAAACTTAACTTAAAAAAAGAGTCGATTTTGCTTAAAATATATATATGTATGTGTAGTTTTGCTGTATTATTAGCAAATATAGCATATAAGCACATTTTAACATCATTCGGATTACCGTATGCTCATTATTTTAAACAAATGTTTTTTTATGACTAGAATACTAGCAATTTGACGTAACAACCTTTGAGTCGTAGAATTTCTTAACTCATTGTTAATGTTAACGTTGCTTAACTCGAGTTATGCTATGCTTCACTTATAGGTCGAACGTGACATGTCTAAATTAGCTATAACTATTGCATTATTGCTATTGTTTGAGTTTTTTATTAAATTTTTATCGGGAATATGTATCTTAAGTGTCGTTGTGCACGATTTTAAATGCTAATTAATATATTTAGCTAGTTACTTATTAGATACAAGATTACTTGTGAAATTAATTTAATGTCTGGTACTCGATCGGAGACAAGACATGACAGCTGAAGGACTCAACTACATCTCAAGAAATTGGGGAACAATGACATTTAAATATAGTATATATGTCGGCGGCCGATCGTAAAATCCGCCAGATCACGAAATTCCTAGGCATATCGTAAAGTATGGAATAGAAATTATCATATAACTGAACAGAATATTATATGAAGCTCTTGGAGATGGAGAGGGGAGTGTTCTGGAATAGTAGGACAACAGTGAATGGGGTTTTCTTAGCGGTGAACGCGCAGACTTGTGTCTTTGTAGGATTGAATTGGACAAAGTTTACCCGTCCCCAGTCAGAGACCTGGGGCAGTGTGGTCTCGATTTGAGACACAAGTTCTCCGCGGTTTTCCTCCACAACGGAACGAGGGATGTTTGCACGACCCGTATAGTAAGCGTCTCCAGTACTGTCATCTACATAGCAATGTATGTTGTTGATATCCAACATATCATTGATATGCAGTAGAAACAGCGTAGGAGACAGCACAGAGCCTTGCATTATTGTCCACGCTATCAGAGCAACTACCGTCAACTACGGTTCGTATGCGTCTGCCGGACAAAAGCTAGCCACCCATTTGCACAAACCCTCGGGCACTCCGTAAGATGGCAAATTCGATAGAAGACCCCGGTGCCAGACCCGATCGAACGCCTTCGCTATGTCCAGGCTACATCCCAATGCCTCCCCCTGACTCTCAATGGCTAGTGTCCATCGGTGTGTGAGATACACTAGAAGGTCACCAGTCGAGCGACCGTGGCGAAAGCCATATTGACGGTCACTGACCAGGTCGTGTTCTTCTAGGTATCTAAGAAGCTGTGTGTTGATCACACGCTCCATCACCTTGGAGAGAAGAGATGTAATAGCTAAAGGCCTGTAATTCGATGGATCTGATCTATCGCCCTTTTTAGGCACCGGGTGCACATGTTTAAGACCGAAGCAGGTAGGTAGAAGCCTGTAATTT
This sequence comes from Apoda limacodes, assembly GCA_946406115.1. Taxonomy (NCBI): domain Eukaryota; kingdom Metazoa; phylum Arthropoda; class Insecta; order Lepidoptera; family Limacodidae; genus Apoda; species Apoda limacodes. The sequence continues at coordinate 4,473,550 of OX291544.1, forward strand.
TTACTGAATATATACCTATGTTATAATTGTGGATTATGTAACAAAAAATGAACAGTTCAAAAAGTGAAAAAATATAATAAAGAATACAAGATATACGTTTTAATTTTTTTTGCTCCATTGTATAAAAAGTAGGCTCTAAACTATAACACGGAATAATAAAAAATGTCATGTGAGATGGGCAATCAATGCGATCACTATTTTAAAAAACCTTATAAGCGCCATTCATCGAAAATGGTCCAGATTACTAGAAGAACCAGTTACATATTCGTTTATTAGAAACGATATCCAAAATTAAGCAACGTGTGGTGGTGGTGTGGTGTGGTCAGTCATTGGATAGGTGACCGCTTAGTGGCCCACTCTTTGCTGTTGTTTGTGTTTGTAAATTATATAGTGGTACGGAACCCATGGTGCAGAAGTCCGACTCGCACTTAACCGGATTTTGATTACTTTTTGTCGATTTAGATAAAGAGCTGATATCGTTGAACTATGAAACTGTTATCTTAAAAGTTAAATGGTTCACATTTTGTAATAAAACGGTAGCGTATTGCTACGATACGTATTCGATAAATACAATTATTTAATTCTCATTTTTTTCCTTTACCATTTTTTCACCTCCGTCGTTTCTATTTGCAAGTGTTTAAAGTTATATCAACTGCTCGGAGCCCTCGCTGCAATACAACCAGGTGCAAAGAGATCTCTATCTGCCTCGACCCTATGCTCATACAAGTTTGCTCCTCTTTTGACTTTCCTGTACGATAACTTTTATTCTTTATCAATTATTTAATTGACTCTTTTATAATAAGCATATTGCACATTTAATTAAAGCTCAAACTCAAAGTATTTTATACAAATAGACTTTTAAACAGCACTTTTGCAGTCAGTTTTTTATTAATTTTAAAAAATAAACACCGGTTCGGAATGATTTACTACCGTGAAGAACCGGGAAGAAACTTAGCAGTTAATCCATACTAATATTATAAATGGGAAAGTGTATGCGTGTGTATGTCTGTTTGTTTATCCGTCTTTCACGGCAAAACAGAGAGACGAATTGACGTGATTTTTTAAGTAGAGACAGTTGAAGAGATGGATTGTGACATAGGCTACTTTTTGTTTCTTTCTAACCCCCCACTTTCCTAAAATAGCATGGTATGGAGCATTCCGCAATTTTCAAGGTAGAAAGCTAAAAAATGGTATGCATCACACAATAAGGCCGCTATATCATTAGCGCCACTATCTTAACCGGCGTAGGAAAGGGTCAAAATATAATGATCCCACGAATCTCAATAATTCCCACAGATCTCCCGTTCCAAAATAAAAGGCTACAATTTCCTCTTATGCTTAGTTTCGCTATGGCCATTAACAAAGCGCAAAGACAAACATTGAAGGTGGCTGGGATAACCTTAGAAAAGGCATGCTTCTCCCATGGACATTTGTATGTAGCATGTTCGCGTGCGTCCAATGCCCAGAATCTTTATATTCTATCCCCAAATGGAAAGACATATAATATCGTCTACAGTAGCGTATTAAAATAATATTCTGTTCCGAGTTCTCTTCTGTGTTCTAAATCAGAAAAGGGGAACTGTGTTACCCCGAATTTAACGCGAGCGAAGCCGCGGGCAAAAGCTAGTCATTTATATTTTTTTTAATGTATTCGTCAACTTTATAGTACCTTTTTTTAATTAAACTATCTTTAACATATAATTTAAATTTATTTGGAGGTAAATTAACCACATGTTCTGGAATTTTATTGTAGAAATTTATACTTTGTATTGCGTAAGAGCTATGTACCTTTTAAAGACGACATTTTGGTACTACTAATTTATTCCTATTCCTTGTATTAACACTGTATAGGTCACTATTTTTAGCAAATAAGTGAAAATTCTTGCGTACATACAAGCGAAGATACATTCAAACAGTCAAAATAACAATTTCCCTAAATAGTTCCCTAAGAGAAATTCGAGGTCCTATTTTATTAACCGTATTGCTCTCTTTAGTAAAATAAAAACTGTATCAGTTGCCATAGCCCAAATCAAAATGGCATAAGACATGACGGAATGGAAATATCTAAAGTAGACCAAGCGAGCAGTGTCCACATCTGTAAGCGGCCTAACTTTTCTAACTGCATAAGCAGCTGAACTAAGTTTCCCTGCAAGAACTGAGGTATGAGAATTTCACTGCAGTCTATTGTCTAATGTAATACCTAGAAACACTATTGCGTCTTATAGTTCTATTTTTTCTCCGTTTAAGGATAATTTTGTACTCATGTTTCTGACATGTGGCATCATAAATTTGAAACACTTAATCTTTTTCGCATTAAAAAGTAAGAGTAAGAACCTTGAGGAACTCCTAATTTTACTTTTAAGAGACTCATTTAATTTTAATAAAAGAGAAGTGTCATCTGCAAATAGAACAATCTGGCACAGCTTCTCCACACAGAAAGGCAAGTCATTTGTGTAAATTAAAAATAGAAAAGGACCTAAAATAGAACCTTGAGGAACTCCTAATATTACTTCAAAGAGACTCATAATCTTACTTATAAGACAGTGAACACATACTTGCCTGTTATCCTGACAAAAGATTTAAATTTAACTTATATCCCATTAATTTTCTCCAAATTATCAATGAATCTGAGTATTACAGGATATATAACTAAATAATAAGTAGTAATCGCTCAAAAAAAAATATTTGACTCGCAAATTTCGGATGGAAGTAAGTGAAACACGCCTTGGCTCGCCTGCTTTTTAATTACGCCTGCAATGTTCAAGATTGTTATCGAGTTATCGTACGAGCGATGGCTTCATTCCGGCCCCTTCCTCAACCGATGTTGCATCGCTGATAATTTGGCAAAGCTACTGGGGAACTTCGCAACTTTCTGGAAATATTTTCTTTGTTAGTGTGTCACAAGTAAATAAATAAGTCAACGTCACCGAAAACAGTCAACGCTGTGGAGTAATTCTTTTTTTTTACTTTTTACCACGAGTTAGTTTTCATTAATCTAATTTTACTCCAGAACATGTTGCTTAAGTCAATAAACTAAATGATTTCCATTCAAGGTTAACTTTTATCTGATTTAAAACAATAAATTATATGTGTACGCCTACGCCAAGAAAAAAATAATAAGATGTACGTTCAGCAGCATTCTTATTTGGCTTTAAATAATAGAAAATGAGAAAAATCATTACGAAAACGATGAAAGCTACTTCGTATATGATAATATATTTTACCTGATTAAATAATTTAATCAAAATATACTATATTAGTATCAACTACTAAGTTATTCATAAATTTGAATTAAAAATCGTTTTTCTTAGAATTTGCTAAGATAATCTTATCATTTAAAGTTTTTCCTCAGAACTTGGCCTAGGAAAAGGTAGAAACTTAGTTATTTATACTAATATAATAAAGCTAAAGAGTTTGTTTTTTTTGTTTACACGGGCTAATCACTGGCACTACCATTTGGATTTGCAAAAACCTTTTTTCATTTGATAGTAAAGAATCGTTGACAATGGCATATAGGCTATTTAAAACTAGGCTATATACGACCTTTAGGGCCGAGTACAAAGAAGAAACTCAGTAAGAACCCTAAGCAGGGTATGGCAGCAACGGAATGGTTTGACCAACAGCAGGGCAGCTAGTAAATAAATAGAACTTGAATATAAGAATCATTTTATGTACGCACAAAAATATTTCGAGTGAAATCCTTGCACTACAGCAAAAACTGTGTCAGAATACGTCTACTAAATTTCGATAAGCATACACTCAGACATACATTGAATTTTATAAATAAAGAAATGTTAAGGTATCAATTAATCTTCAAAGAATCCTTAAATAAAAAGCATCCTTTACGAACACCGAAGTATTTTTAACGACACCATTTACACAAAAACTCTCGTTAAAATCCAAAACGCCTGCAGCCAATCGTAAACCTGGGGACACGGCGATGACATAAATAATATTAAACCAAGCTGCCAGTAACTTGTAGCCCGTTTCTTTTACCTTAAAAAAAACAAATTTATTTTTTCGTTAACGTATTCGAATTTCGAACAAATTTGAATCTTACGTTTGAAACTTAACGGCTTATTTCAGTATTACGTTTCGGATTATAGGTATTTGAAGTAGTGAATACATTCATTTTATAGCTAAACTCGTAAAGCGTTAAAAGCTTATCATTCACAGGTGTAGTTCATAATTTTGTGGTTTGTTTTATAGTTGGTTTTTGTTGATCGTTCCCCCACCGAGTTGTTTAACAAAAACTTTTGTTGCGACGCAGTTGTATTATTATGTTGTCACTTAATAAAAGTTTGCGAGGTAGAAAGTAGAAGTTACTTTGTAATTTATTCCGTCTCGTTTAATGTTGAATATCTCAAGGAATCTCGGTTTTTTCGCCTTGAGAATACTTTGTATAAGGAATGAGGCCTGCTTTAGCTTTGCAATTGCTGCCATTATAGCAACAGCAGTTTCTTGAATAAAGAAGAAAGAAAATTTAGCTTTTTTGAAGATATATAATATAAACCTATTTGCCTATCTATTATATTAAATTAATCAGCTATTTAAGAAATTTATTATAGACAAAGTATGCTTTGCGGTCCTATACTTATAACACACACTTGACATGTGATTTTCTTAACTATATAGTAAATCAAATCAAATCAAACAATATTTACTCAAATAGGTTTCAGAGAACACTTTTTAATCGTCAATACAGTGTAAATAATGTTAATTTCTGCCAAAAAGAGCTGTCAAGAAGTTCTATTTAAAGTAATAACACAATACTTTGATATCAGTTAACAAGTATATAATATGTATTGAAACACTAAGTAGGTTATATACATAAGTTAGTTAGCTACTAAAAACAAAGTCAAACTCATGTCAATTATTTATTTGTTTTTATGTAGCATAGGGAGCGCACCATGTGAAGCGTCAAATATCGTCAACCGTGTGAAGGAATTTAGATATTTAAGAGTACTCCGTTTTTTAATAGTACTAGTGGCATTAGCGCCATCATAAATCTTATTGATTCATGTAATGTTTTGAATGTTCTTTGAAGGCTCTTGTTTTACATATTTAGACTTACTATCGGTACAAAATATCACTTAGTACTAAGAATATCGACAAGAAAATAGTTTTTACTTAAGAAAGTAATTTTTACTTAAAAGCCAGTAATACAAACGTAGTGCCAGAAGAAGAATGGACAATTCGGAACGTCCAATCACGTACATCGTACAACAGATTTGGCTGAAAATTATGTGAAAAACGGACAAGATGGATTATATAACTAAAAAATGCATATATTAATTTGTGTTTTATCATTTTCATACATAATTTGTACGTGATAGAAAGTTCTGACTTTTACTGCACTTTGCCTGTACTACAGCTACAGTACTACAGGCTGGTTACATATAAAACTACATAATCAAAAGTAATACGTCTGCTTCCGAAAATTAAACCAAGAATCTATATATTTGTGGCCTAATATTAACACAAACTATCTTTAGTCTGTCAAAAAAAAATCTTCAGTATGGCGTATGACGAAAATGTTAAGTAAAATAGTTTTAATCAGTGATATGCACGCTCTAAGTTTTTATTTCTTTACTAACTGTGTTGAATTAAAGTTCACTTTTTTACTGTAGCTGTGGGCCACAGCGACGTCCCCCTGTACATTGGCATTGCCGTCGCGGTGGTGGTGTTCCTCGCGGGCGCGGCTGTCGTCTACAAGCTGCTCCAGAGGAAGACCAGGGACCATTCTCTCTACACCATGACTAGAACTGGTAAGTTATAATTATATTATTTGCTTTTATTTTCTATGGTAGTTAATACTTAATTACTATCTTAATTTTGATGTTTAATGAATTGGTAACTAATTGGATAAATGTTTAACTAGATTTTCAACCGGAAATGTATCCAACGGTGGAGAAGCAGTCATTATCTCTGGCACCGGATCTAATGCAGCACCGTCCTCCGAGATACGAACACCCTCAGCCTGACACCAGAGCTGAACACCACTACGACGTCCCGCATCTCACTAACAGGTATCCTGAAGCACTTAGTGCATACAACGATGATTTAGAAGCTTTAATAAACCGGCCAAAATGCGAGTTGGACTTGCGCACCGAGGCTTCCGTACCATTTACGTAATTTACAAACACAAAAAGTGTACCGCTAAGCAGTCCCATCCCATCCAAGACCGAGCCTGACGTTGCTTAACTATAAATATTGTATCCAACAAACAAATGTGTTACTGTTTCTCTTAATAATACGCTAGATGGCACAGTACCGTTTATTTAAAATGGTAATGGCTTCGGCCCGTCTCACACTTGGCCGATTTTTATTATTTGTTGTTATATTCACGGCAAGTTTGAAGTTTCTATGTATTACTGTTTTTACGATAGAGCAAAAACTACAAAAATGTATTTCTTGTACCTCTCTTAAATTTTAACTTTTTTTTATTTGTTCGATAATCCCCTATTCTAACACATTTCTGTGATAAATTCATGCTTCTACCTATTTCGGTCTAAAATATAGAGCCTTTTAATGGTCGGACGGACAGACAGCGTAGGCTTAGTAATGGGGCTGCAGTGGCACCCTCTGGGTACGGAACCACTGAAATGATAGATTTTTATTTGATTTGATTAAAATTTTAAACGGTTTAAAACTATACTATTTTTTATTAGTTAGTAACAGAGGTCCGTTGGCATCCTCTTAGTACGGAACCCTATAAAGTAAACGAATTGCTAACATTTTCATTGTTACTTTGAACTTTTGTTTCAGTTATGCTTCGCCTATAGATCATCAGGTGACACCATGCGCGTCCAGCAAGGGTCAAAGTGATGAGTATGACAGCAAGCCTTACAGTGAATCAGAACATTCCGCCTCCAGCTGCTTCACTAGCTGTTAGTTATCTTTGCAATTATATTTCAGACTAGCAGAGTACATGACTTTGAACGAGCGTGGGTTTTTATTTTCGTAATTCTAAGTCTCTCTTGCGTCAATCCCGGATTGTCTACTTACAAAATTTTGTATTAATGCTCTGATAATTCCAGCGCTATGGCAGCTGATACAGCTGTTCTGTATCCAAGTATTTTCTGGAATATCTTGTATGTAAAATATACCTATGCAGACCCATTTTTACAGTATCATAACAATATGGCAAATTTGAAAACTATTAATATTAATATATAACTATTTATTTTGTTTGCTAATGACCAAAGCACAATTCAATAAAAAACAAAACTTTGGGTAGGTACTTTTTTTTTAAGTGTATCTTAAATGACTCAGTACGTAATTAATTAAAAACAAGATCTAAGGTCTCCGCCACCTATATTATGTAAATTGCTAAATTATATGTATTTTTGCCTAATTAAACATACATCAAGTAAATTTTTGGTAGAAATCATTAAATCCTACATTTGTTTTCTTACAAATATAATATCTCAAACAAATATTCCTTGTTTTACACCTAAAAGCTTCCGCTCCATCAACTATTTATCCTTAATGTTCTTCATCATTATAATTTGTAACATGAGCATTTCTTCCAGCTGGTTCGATGTACGACGCTGCGAACGAATCAGTGACCCTCCAACTGGCGGAACTCGTCTCGAACTCACCAACGTCTCAGTCGCTGTCAGTGTCGGGTGCTGGGGCGAGATTAGCCCTGCCTGCATCGGGCGTGGCTTTGTCGGTATCAGAAGGTGCCCTTGGCAGAGGCAAGAGGGAGCAGATGTATGTCGCAGTTGTTAAAGATGACCGATATCGACCGAGACTAGGAAAAGGTAAAATTAAAATAATTTGACCCGTTATATATACCTACGTCCTTCAAAAAAACTTTGTATCGAGGGTTCACGGGCTATTTGTATTAAACGACGTCCTAGCCGATATTGATTTATGTACATATGCGGAATCGACAGATTTTTCCGCGTCGTTTAAGCCAAGTTTCGTGACGATCTGAGCACTTTTTGTCGCTTGAAACATCAGTACTTTAGGTATAGTTTGAATGGTATAGGCTACGGTGACCGCTTACCATTAGGCGGACCGTAGGCGTGTTTGCCACTTTAGTGGTATAAAAAAAAAAAAAAATTTGATGTGATTGATGCAACACTAATTTTGTGCAATTTTAAAAAAGATGGACTTCATACATAGAAAATATTTTGTGATTTTGGCTTAAGCGGTTTTTTCTGTTACAAGTTTCGTAATATAGGGCGTTTGAAACGTTATGCCTGCATTCAAATCTGTTCTTGATATCGCTTAAAACATTTATCCTGCACCTGAAATCCATACTTAATGTCGTTTAAAACAACTTACATATTTGATTTATTTGTGTTTTCATGTTATTTTAACATTTCATTACTCCGACAGATTTCAAACTATGTTCTCCAAAATATTTTTTTTCTAGCCGCCAATCTTTATTATACACACAAATTTACTGTCATTTCAAACTATTCTATATTAATATCGATGGATTGTTAATACATTTAGCCCTATATTAAAACAACACATAAGTTTCGACATAAGTCCTTTTTCCTCAACCTAAGTTTTTCAGTTTATGGACGCGTAATGAATCATTTAGCATGTTTTTAAATAAAAGTATTTCGAGGTCATTTTGCATCAAGCGAACTTTATTTCTGTTAAAAACAAACATAAAAATGAAAATTAAACTAAATTGCGAGGATTATGTGACAGAAAACCACAAAGACCACATTTTTGTAAAAGTATTGATGCTTATTTTATTATGATTTTTTTTCCGAAAAATGAAACTTTGAAATGCTCCCCTGTAAAAATCCAAAAATGTCGCTTAATACATAATAGCCCGTGAACCCTCGATATGCTTAAATTCTTTTTTATTTTGTTACGTTGGTACACTTCAAGAGACCTGCTTATTGTCCCATTTTTGTTTGGTACATATTTTTTTATTCTTATTTTACTTCTTTTATGAATTAAAGATCTTTAAAGAAAAAATTAGAAAGCATTAATTATTTATAATAATTACAACTTGCTGTCAAAGTGAATTCTTGTAAATACCGTATAATTTCATGAAGGCAATCATACCAATATTTGCAAACAAGAAAGAACATACGTTAACCCTGGAGGCATGGCAATTTAAGCCTCTCTTAATATATACATGCCACAATTTATACAATCTACTTTGAATAATTTTTACCCCCCAGGTATCACGCAACTGAGTCCAGTAGTTAAATGCGGCCCGCCTCGTCTGCAATTAAACAAGTCTGTTATCCTTCAAATACCTCACTGTGCAAGTCTCAAGCATGGTTTTTGGAATCTCGCTTTATATGCTATAGATCACAGCAACGGCAAATCTGACAACTCTCAGCCTCATTGGAAGAAAATAGTTGGACTTGGACAGGAATCAATTAACACACCAGTGTTTACCCAACTCGATAATGACAAAATTTTCTTAGTGACAGACATTTTGTCTACATTTGTTCTTGTAGGAGAAAGCTTTAATGGCAAAGCTGTGAAAGCTCTACAATTGGCGCTTTATGCACCCGCAATTCCTACAGATACTAGTTCAGAATATAACATAAGGCTCTATATATTTGAAGATACCCCATGTGCAACATACTATTGTCAGGAACAAGAGAAAAAACTTGGCGGTGTGCTACTAGATCGGCCAAAGACTTTGTTATTCCAAGATGGTGGTTCTAGCTTATGTTTGAATTTAGAACATGTTAGTCCAGGCTGGAAAGCTAAACCTGGTATAGGCTATCAAGAAATACCATTTAATCACGTTTGGTCTTCGAATTATAATGCATTACATTGTAGTTTTGTTCTAGAAAAGACTTACGATTGTGATTCAATCGATTTTACGATTTCCGCTAGTCAAAGGACTAGTCCATCGTACAAGCAAACATTTAGAATATCCCTCGAAGACGTACGAAGTCGCTCCCCAAGAGGACGCTCACCTCGCGCTGAGTCCCAGCGTAGTTTCAATATTACAGAAAATATGTTAGAAGCTCGAATGTGCCGCAGTGAAGACGGGAGCGATAGTAGCGTTAAAAGGAACGTAACTGTATCCGAGGCGGGCGTCAATGAGTGTTCAGGCGAAGGCCCGTTTAAATTAAGTGCACGAGTAAAGCGGCAACTATGCGCTATATTAGACCCACCGAATGCTAGAGGTAACGACTGGCGCGCCTTAGCCACGAGGCTTGGAGTGGATCGTTACACAACATGGTTTGCCACAAAGAGCTCACCGACTGAAGCTATCTTGGAATTGTGGGAATGTAGGGAACGTGGAGCTGGAGCCACTAGCGCTCTAGCCGCTGCATTGCGTCAAATGGACCGCCATGACGCCGCGGACTTGCTACAAGGGCGGCCATCTTGGTTATGAATTGAGAAACAATCAGATGTGTGTACATTGTTTATTGACAAATATTCTGCGGATTACGTCCGTAAATTTCCTGTTGAGACTATTATAAATTAAGATGAAAGTGACGTTTTAAGGCCTATAATGATTTGATATATGGACAATTTGTTGGTAAACTGATGAGTAGATTTATATGTTGAATTAGAGAAAGCATAGTTCGGTAGGCCAACGGCCTAAGTTTGTACAATTGTGGTAGTATATTTTGTATAGAAAATTATTTTATGCTGTAGATAAGCGAAAAGAAATATATTATATTATAGTAGCAATATTAGTGCCTACAAAGTCTTTTAAAGCAACAATTCAATTTAGGACAGTTGGCTTCGATTTGTTATTACTTTATTTTTATAAGTGTTTGCGTGTTCGATATAAAAAAACTACTTTAGTTCAAGTTAATTTGCTTTTGGATGTATCGTTTTAAATATTTTTGACAAATATGAACTTTGTGCCAAATAAAAAATGCCTCAGCATTATTTGGCAATAATTAAAAAAATGTTTTATACAGTTTTGAGCTTACTGTTACAAAATTTTTGACATGTTAATATATAGTGTATTGTATGATTTTCCACTAAAATTAAGTAAAGTGAAGTCTTAAAAGTGTTTATTATCTTCATCTCTGCCTAAATTCTGTTAAGAAACCTAAAATTTAGCCGAAAATTCTAACATCTGTATATAAAGAAAACATAAGGTAATGTAAATATTGTATCACTTACGTAACAAGTAGTTGAAACAATAACCATGTTTTTGTAAATGGAAATACATCGCTGCCGTAGACTATATTATATATATTTTTGTTAACGTGATGACTATTAAAATAAATGGATCTGTGATAATTAAAGTAATATGAAATAAATTATGTTTAACTGTGTAGAGTCTGTATTTAATTCTATAATTTTCCTTGTAATTATGTACCTTTAATTCAAATTAATGATAAGTTAAATCAAATGAAAGATCGCAACAAAATATTTATTACTTAAAACCGTTTAAAATTGTTTTAAATTTTAACACTCCCAGAAAACAAATCCAAGACACTAGAAAGATAAAATTTCTTCTCAGCATTTTCCTTATTAAGAGAGTAGTCTAAAACAAAGGCGCCCATTGTGCCTTTAACAAAGCCTTCTAAATAAACCTCCTCGCAGTCAAGATTCGTTCCCGACGTAAAACTACCAGGATGACAGGCGCGAAGAGCATAAAGCAAATTTATGTTGAAGACAACAATACTTTCGGATACGGTTATACATGTAAATAAGGTAAGCGCTTTGTAACGCACTCACTTGTGAGCAGGTGTGAGCTTACCTTTATGGTGGGTTGACGCTCAACACGTCACGGGGCTGTGACCAATCAGTTGTGCGTGGTGTCACTGTTAGCGAGACGAGGATGAATGTAGTTCGATTGAAGCGCATTTGTACTTTTATACTTTAAATTCAGTTCAGGAATTTTGTAAGTCATTATTACTTATTAGTTTTCAAAAGTTAGCGTTCTAAATCTCAAAAATTTTAAAAACAGAACCCTTAAAGGTTCACTTTGTATATCAAGTACTACATATCACGTACTTATTTCTATGGTCCCTCGGAGCTTCAATTAAGCTTCTAAGCTAATTCAATTAAAACAACGCCCGTTTATGCCGCATATTTTGACACTTGCAAATAAATCAAAATATATATAGGGTACCGACCTCGAATCATGAAATACGGCAAGCAAGGTCTCACAACACAAGTAATCAAAAAATTCCTTACTAGTATTAACTTGAAAAAAGTATTAGCTGTTAATTATCACAGTGGATATTGTAGTTTATATCTATAGTTACATAATAATGAGAAATGCACATAGGTACACACAAGCACCCTGTCCATTAAATTATGAAACTTTGTATTATGGTGATCAGAAATAAGCAGGACAAATTTAAAAAAATACATTTAAGACGTAATTAGTTATCAGTTTTTAAATGATGAAAAGTCAAATGAAAAAAAGACAAGGGACAGAATAATATTGCCAGTTCCTGATGAACTATAAGACTTACAAGTGCGAGGGAAAGGGGGATGAAGCCACTTTAGTCCAGATACTCTGCATCACAAGCAGCGCTGCGGCGATAGGCTCACCCTCTGTTACACAGGACTAAAGTGGTTGATGGAACAACGCTGCCCCCCCACTTTATGATGTAAGTGTATGTCCAGCTACTACTTAGCTCCGTCTCAGGATAATAACCAAGAAGATATACATACATACACTCCAGCCGAGATTCGAACCCAAGTCTCTTGTGTCGGTAATTTGCAATAAACATTCTCTCTAACCATAAGGTTATGTGACTGTGCTGTGCTTTTTCTATTCCTTATTATTATTATTATTCCCTGCAGCATGCTCTATACAATGACGGCTGTTCCATTTTTCGTAACTTAACAGTCGTCGAACACCGCTTATATTAAAATTTTATAAACATAATTTAAGAATAAATATCTAGATCGTAGTATGTCGATATTCTATTTAACTGTACACGTTTTAAGGTCTTATTATATTTAAAAATAATAAAATCGTATATCAGGATTTTGGAAAACTATACTCGACTTTAGATCAGGTCATCATCAGAATCTACCCAGGTTCCTTAGCCAAAGATTTAATTTGAAATGGGGAAAGTTTAACAGTACAGGTAAATAAGATGTAATTAACCCAAACAAACCAGACATTAGGTACATACTTTTGGCCTTAGTGTTGCGTGTCTATACGTTAGGGTAACCGCATAACATAAGACGGACAGTATGCTGCTATACCACCTTAGTTGTATAAAAGAGGCACCAGCTTACTATGAAAATACAAAAAGAGAATCACTATAAAATGAACATATTATCTTTAAGTTATTCCCTTTATAGCTCTTAAAACAAATTAAGTCATCTTCTCTGTCTTTGAACTCATACCTTGTAATGTATCCCTGTAATAAGTTCTTTTCAAGCTTCATCAAACGAATTAGGAAGTGGGGCCACAACCTCGATGTTAACATTTCGAGCATGCATTTAAATACATTATTATGCAATTTCGACAGTAGGGGTTATAAATAGGCAGGTGCAACTAAATATTTTTATATCTAACTTTTTAGATGATGATTTCTCAGACATTAATCAAAATGATTTATAGATTACATAATTTTGTTAACCTTTAATCGATTAAGACGTGTAAAACTGTTTGAGTGGAGCAATATGGTACCTACCCGTTAATGTATCATATTGTTTTGATGTACAAAGTTTTTAAAACTATAAACAGTAAATAACAACTGTCGAGAAATAAAGGTATAATATAAAAAAAAAAGCATAGCGCGAGTAATAAATACCAGTTTCATTAAGTTGCACACAAGATTTTATCTTAGATAGAAAGAAAATAGATTAGAGAAAATAATAAATTTTTCTGGAATATAATTAATGTTTTAGTCAATTGTAACGGAACTAAGATTGTTTTAATGTAATTGCTCATTCTTTAGAATTAACCAATAAAACATTCACTGTTTATGATTTTTTGGCGCATTGCTAGATTCCCACCACTTATAAAAAAATACATATAAATGTGTAAATTTTACGGGTTGCAGATTACCACTTACTACAACAGCTCTCTCCGTAATATTCTTAGGTGTATTATTTCATTCCATGACACTATCTGATGTGGACAATTAAACAAAAAAAAACTATTTCCTCTTTTAAACGTTCGACGACCAGTCGTCGGTCGAAACACTAATTCATCCATGTTTAGACGTGCGCTAATCTGTCGAAGTTATACGTGCTGCAGTGGAAGATGCGCTGATCCCGATGATCTGATGATCCTCAGCTGGCTGAGCAGCCACTGCGAGTTGGTCACGCACGGTGTCATACATGTCATCATACGATTACATAAAGATTTTTATCAAATATTATTAGATACGTTATACATAAAACAAATCCTTGTACAGTTTACGCTTTCAAAGTCAGTCTGGACAGTGTAGAGCGATACTAACTAGCATTCTCTAACTTTGCGATATTATCAAGTCATGTGTAACTGTGTTCGAACACGCTAATTTCTGAAACCGCCCATTCAATGTGATTTCGTAAATGTGTCTAATGATCCCAGCTTGCAACATAGGTTTCTTTTGCACCGGAAAGGTTTTTTTTATACCACTTAGGTGGCAAACAAGCCTACAGTCCGCCTGATGGTAAGCGGTCACCGTAGTCTATGGACGCTTGCAACACAAAGGCATCACTCGCGCGTTGCCGACCCTTCAGAAATCTAATAACTTCTTTTTTGAAGAACCCCATACTGTAGTCCTTAGAGAAAACCTTGGCAGGGAGCTCATTCCACAACCTAAGCGTTCGCGGGAGGAAGTTTCTCTGAAACCGCACTGTACGTGACCATTTCGGTTCTAAAGTGTGAGAATGAATTCCCTGCCGATGGCGAGCGGTGCGATGGTAGAAAGTAGCCGTGGGCATCATTTCGAACAATTCCTCAGAACACAACCCATTGTACAAGTGTTAGAACACACACAGGGAGGCAAAGTCTCTCCTCAGACTTAGAGGCTTGATACCGCAAGTGAGTTTGGGATCGTCGACAATTCTCACAGCCCGTCGTTGAACCGAGTCAAGAGGGCCAAGCTGGTATCCGGGTGCACCCGCCCAGAGATGGCAGCGGTACTCCACATGGGGCCAGACTTGCAACTTGTAAAGCAGCAACCTTTGCCCCGACGTGAAGTATTGCTTCGCTCTGTTGAGTACACCAAGTTTTTTGGACGCTAGACGCTGAACATCGCTGGAGATGTGAACACCAATCCCTATTAATCATGCTCTTGGACAAGGAGAGCGGAGTGTTCTGGAATTGTGGGACTACAGTGAACGGGGTTTTCTTTGCGGTGAACGCGCAGACTTGTGTCTTTGAAGGGTTGAATCGGACCAAGTTTTCCCGTCCCCAGTCAGAGACCTTGGACAGACCGATCTCGATTTGAGACACAAGTTCTTCACGTTTTTCCTCCACAACAGAACGAGGGATGCTTGCACGGCCCGAGTAATAAGCGTCTCCAGTACTGTAATCAGCATAGCAATGTATGTTGTTGATCTCCAACATATCATTGATGTGCAGTAGAAACAGCGTAGGAGACAGCACAGAGTCTTGCGGGACACCAGCATTAATGTCTATGCTATCAGAGCAACTACCGTCAACTACGGCTCATATGCGTCTGCCGGACAAAAAGTTAGCCACCCATTTGCACAAACCCTCGGGCACTCCGTAAGATGGCAACGTCGATAGAAGACCCCGGTGCCAGACCCGATCGAACGCCTTCGCTATGTCTAGGCTACATGCCAATACCTCCCCCTGACTTTCAATGGCTAGTGCCCATCGGTGTGTGAGATACACTAGAAGGTCACCAGTGGAGCGACCGTGGCGAAAGCCATATTGACGGTCGCTGATCGGGTTGTGTTTTTCTAGGTATATCAAAAGCTGTGTGTTGATTACACGCTCCATCACCTTGGAGAGGAGAGAGGTAATAGCGATAGGCCTGTAATTCGATGGATCCGATCTATCGCCCTTTTTGGGCACCGGGTGCACATTTGCAGTCTTCCATGAAGACGGAAATTTCCTCGATTGATAGCTCGCAAGTCGCCCACCTATTTTGCCGATGAATTGGAATTTTGCTCTGGCAGTTGCTTTCTTACTGAACCTCGAGGCAGCATTTAATTTGTGTTTTGACTCAGAAATATTCGGATCCTTATTATTACGAGCCGTGGTCCAAGCCTCATACGCAGTTTGCTTAAGAATTTTAGCTTATCTGCAAGACCTATTAAACCACGGTCGCCGGCAGCTACTCGCAGGTTAGGAATGAAACATTCCATACCAGCGAGGATTTTCTCAGTGACTGCGGCTGCGCAGAGGTCATCTGAGCTAAAGCAGAGCTGCCTCCACGGGTACGATGCATACAATTCTCGCAATCCGTCCCAGTCTGCCGACTTATAGTGCCACACACAACGCCATTTAGTTGGCCCAGAAGTATCGGGTTGTGTGCATGACATTTGAGTCCGAACGAGACAGTGGTCCGAGGAGCCAAGAGGCGCATCCACTGAGACGTGTAGTCAGCAGAAGGTCCAGTAAGGAGCTCGTATGGTTCTCTATATCTGGTATTCTCGTTGGAGAAAGTACCAGCTGAGAGAATCCATAGGTCAGAGCAAATTCATGAGCAGATATCCCTGCATAGTTATTGGTTCGAGAACTGAGCCACTCACGATGGTGGGCGTTAAAGTCTCCCAAAATAACTAGTTCTGCTGTGGGATATTGCTCTAGAACTTTGTCAGTCGTCAAACTCAGGTGCGTGAAGAGTCGAGTTACGTCCGTGTCACAGCTATGAGACCTGTATAGGCACGCATAGACACGAGTGTAGCCGCCGTGAGCTACGCGCACCCACAATATCGACAGGTCCCTGTCTTCAAGGCTATGAAGTCGGCGACAGCAGATATCCTCCCGGACGAACATACATACACCGGCACGACTCAAAAAATTGTGTTCGAGTTTGTAGCCGGGATAATGAAGGCATGATGTGTCGGCCGGGCAGGATATCTGCGTCTTCCTTAGAAAGAGGATGGTCAGCTGCGCAGTCTTGAGGTGATTTTCTATTTCTGGCCATTTTATATAAAGTTACTTAGACTAGGGATAAGGATTCACGGCACAGACAGCTTAGAAGACAAAAAGGTGAGGTACTAAGACTGCCGAAGCTCAACACAGATGATACGGTTGCTGGCACGGCGGGCGGAAGGGCCCCTGATCCCCTTCTGTTGTAGTAGCTGGGTCCACTCCGGTCTCCTTCTCCGGCACGACTATCACTTCAGAGACTTTACACAGGCTGGCGGATCAGCCTCCCAGGGCGGAGATTAAGTGATCCCTGGGTTCGGGAACCCGTTCAACCTGCGGGCGGCCAGCGGTCAGCCGGTTCATCAGGTCTCCCTGACCGCCGAAACAGCACGCCGCGTCTACGCCGAGCAATGACAGCAATAAGCACCGCCGGTCCTCCGCTGTCCGAGCAGCGAATCCTCAAAGAAAGCTCTGGCAACCTTACTTACCGCCAGGAACACAGCACTACTCAATGTTAGTGTTATTGTGGTCGCGGTTTTCTGTAAGGTAGTTTGGGCTGCTCATTCGAGCAAGTACTCGCTATGCCCCGCTTTATTTGTTGGGGCAGCTTATTCGAGCGAGTACTTGCAGTGCCCTACCTCTCTCAAACAGAAAGGTGGCAGTGTGGTCGAGATACTTGACGCGGTGGTAAAACCATTGGAAAAAGCAAGTTGAGGTACTATAAGTAGATTTTTTAAGTGTCACTCAATCTGCTCTCTTTTCTCTACTCTTAATTTTTTTAAGTAGATTTTTTTTGTTACAGCTTCTGATTACATTTTGATAATTTTAAAAAGGTTTGACATGCCGAGTAAGCTCACATTTCGCTCAGATATTCCTGAGACTGCCATAATGACTATATCAGTGATCCTAAGGTTTGTGATGTACTCGCCGCTTACGTTAAGGTATACGTTTACGACCAGTTCATTGTTTGAAAAACATGAAGACAAGTCGTTTGTGAACCTGAAACAATGCACTTCCCTAACGTTGCGGGATCTGTTGCACCCCTCATAACCTCTCACCTTCCTCAATATATCGCCAGTTTATACGACACCTATTTATAGCTTATCTATACTAATTATCAAACTTAACGTCTCTCTTTATGTTCTTTCAAAGCAAGAACCACTTATTCCATTTACATAGTTCTTTTTATTTTATAGCTATGTTATTTGGCCAGATTGTGACGCACACAGTGACGACACTGGTAAATCACGTCGGAAAAATGATGCTTTAGGGGTTGAAATAGCTTATGTTGAGTAAATCGTAAGAGATACAGTTGCCGGAATCTTACGACAGTAACCGAATTTAGCACGGACTTGTTAATTAAATATAACTGATGATTAATTATCATACTTTTTGTCCTGGCTAAATAGAATTTCCTGTCTCTTCCTACTCATGAGGAAAAGACAGGTCCAGTGTCTCAACATTTGTACTTCTTATTACTGTATTGTGGCGGGTAGAATTTTAAACCAAAACTATAAAATATCTATGATTATTTTCATGTAGGTATTAAAAGGCGTAAATAAAAAAAAAATCATGAAATTCACCTGCTGTTTGTTTAAGAAGAGGTTTTTCTCTAAAAGAAACATTTCACTGACTTTATTCAAACGCAATGCGAAACGAATGACAATAAGAGCCTCTCTTAGGAAAAAAACAAGCTGAGTATACAGACTGAACAGATTTTCAATTTCCTTCCGATCGCGAACACGCACGCTAAATTGGACGGAACATGAGCCGTGAGCACCCTCAGCCTTGTTGGGGCATGTCAGCTCAAATCGAAACGACAATCAGCGCTACTACAAGTTACATTTTATCGCCATACGTAGATTGACAATGACTTGTGTAAAGTGTTTTTAGGCAAGCATTTTCTATGGGCTTTATAATTGTTAAACAAAATTAAGAATGTTACTAAGAAACATCGCAATTACTTCTTAATATCTAATCAAACAATTATATTTCATATACTCAAATTAACATAAAAAATATTAATTAAATATGAAACTTAATTTAGAATACAATAATATTACTTAAATAATTAGAGTTTTCATAAAAAGAACACCTCATATAGGCAGTGGTCCACTGCGCATAAAAAAACAACTATTTCGACCACAGATGATCAAATGTCATCATATCCATGGTCCACTTGATTCTATCTAAAAAAAAACAACGTAAACTAACTCAACTACAGTTTAGCACCGTCTATAGCAGGGTTTTTTATCTGACAATATTTGGTTAAATATCACAATTAAAAGCTAGAAAACCTTAGGTCAAGCAGAAATCTATACTTAACGAAAGACAAACTTCAGCTGTCATAGTCAAATTTTAACTACTCGTCCAGATGTTTCAAATAAGAATAACTGTAATAGAAAAATAGCCATATTCGGTTTTTTCGATTTGAGGAAGACCGAAAGTCACAGTTCTTAGAAAGAGAAGCCAATTCGCTTGTGTAGTGCGTACACTGACTGATGCAACCGTTCTTTTTGTTTATGATACTTAATTATTTATTGTGTAACGTATCCATGTTACCATTACATATTTTCAAAATTTTTACGTAATCTGTTAGATTTTTATAGGTTTCATATCTCAAAAGATAAAACGGAACTCTTGTAAGATCATTATTTGTAGATCTTTGTTATGCAGGTGTTTTGTTCGTTAAGTCAAAACGTTAGGTAAAATCAGGTAACAGGTAAAAACGTAATTAATACTGAATACTAACCCAATGGCCTTATATGTCTGTAAATGTTTTGAATTTCGTACTAAATTATATAAAAAGATAATGTGTGTAATGTCCAAAATATTTATTATTTGTCTCGGTGGTTTTAAGATAATTCCTTCGCTGGATATAAATTTTTTTTCTGACAGTTACCTTAGTTGTTTAAATTTTATACAAAAAGACAGATGATCTTGTATAACTAACTTGTTCTACGTGTAGTAAAATATAAAACAAAAATTATATAACCTGACACGTTATTTGTTACATAAAGCCTTTATTACCCTCATGTGTAAACCTATTGAAGCTGCAAAAACACCTCCATTACGAATCCAAATTACCGCTATAACCATATCCTTTCACTACTCACAACATAACTAATTTCCGATCCTCCCCTAACATCAAACTACCCCACTTTAGTTGTGGGGCTTCTTCCAAGACGCCTTACAACTGAAAGGGACTGAAATGTCGACTAATCAATCGAAAAGGGCACTAGCCTATAGCTAGACACGTCGACAAAAGGGCTACGGAAGGCATCAATTTATCATGTGATGTTAAGGTCATTGATAAAGGGTTCGGTGTTTCCTTTCACTAAGGGCTCTTTTTGTCAAGTAACGATATTAATTTTGGTGTCGGATTACGTGAGGTCCTGACAATGTTATTGTATGGATTATTACTTTTGAAGAAGGTATATTTTGTTAATCTTATGATGTTTTTGCCACTTAATTAGTCATTGTGGGCAATTTGATTACATAACGGAGCACATTCTTTGGGAATGACTCGTACATTGAAGTTCTTATTAGATCGAAGACAATATACTGAGTAGAAATTGATTTACTATTCCGTATGCGAAATAAGCTTTAAGCCGTATTAGTTAAAGATTAGTTATAAATCTACATACATAACATCATGCCTGATTTCTAAAGACTGAAGTTAGAAGGTGATATTCATGCATACTTCAGAACTTTAGACCGCTTTTTATAATTTGTATTCGTCCAATCTCAATCTGCTTGCCCGTTGATCCTTCTGAAGTGGAACCTGTTACAAAATGCGAGTCGTAGCCATTTTAGATCTTTTTTCCCAAGGTTTTGTGTGATTGCACTCATTTTCTCTTTCTATTATCCTGACACGCCTTTTGCATCCTGTACACCAATAAAGTTCCATACACTCAGGTTAAGGGACTTTAAAGCATGTTTCAAATCATCTCCGAGCTGTCATAGTACCTTTAATTAGTTCAAACTTTATGCTCTTATTTCGTCAAAGCTGACTCACTTACTTACCTCAAACTGATACTGTTGTTGTACCTACATGGACCACGTCTGTCTGTTCTAATGTCCTCTAAGGGGACCTAAGATCACCACCTCAACTACCTTACTCTGTAAGTGTAATAGCCCAACATCGGTGATCGATGACATTTATTTTTCGTCGGATCTCCTCATTTCTAATCATATCATTTAAAAAAATCCGAGCATAGACCTTAATTATAAGGCATTTTTAAAAACTTTAAAATAAAAACAACTCAGCAACTGACATTAATTAGTATCTGAAGCACTCTGGTAAAATATTTTAGTGCTTCTGCAAAATATGTCAATCTCACTTGGCTACTCATGATTATAGAGTAAATTCAACAAGTAGTTACTCGGTACTCGGTCAGGACAGACCCGGAGCAGTGCGTTCAAAGGTCCACAGCCTAGGGTCAAGCGGGCGACGCGACGCGGCCGATATTATCAAACTTCGCTTTTGGTCGGTGGCCGATCGTGACTTACCTTACACGTCTTTACAGTGAGAAAGTTATGAGCGAGTGTGAAATTTAACTAACAGAAGGAATTCCAGAAATCATTTGATATCAGTACGATAATAGGAAATATATACAAAAAAATATAATTAAAATACTTGAGCATTAAACTTTTAATTTTTTACAGTTAAAATTTAAGCAATTTCTTTAATTTAGTAGTAATATCACTTCAACATTTTTAATTAACCATTTAGTCAAAATACTTTTTAAAAGTTAATTTAAACATAAATGTCGTGGGTCAAAATCTTGATTATATTTTTTCAATACTGATATTGTACACGCCATAAATTTATAGTCTTGGTATGCCTATTGACAACAATTTGCATCGTGCAAATTCGCTTCTACCCTTCATATTCTAAAGTACATTGATATACATACATAACAATAAGGCTTAAAAATTAAAATTAAATTTTAATAAAATTGCTTACATTTATGACTTATACCACAAACAAAACTGCTTGGACAGAAGAGTGGGCGAAGCAGGAATAACGCGAATAGCCTTACAATTGTTTAATTTAAGAAAGGGTTATCTGTTTCGAATTATTAAAGGAGTTTGTCTTAAGATAATGTAATTCCAGATTAAGATCTTGGATTGAGAAGTTAATTACCTGATTTAAAATAAAAAGCACTTTAATACGCCTACGTGCCTTCAGTGATTAAAATACAGAGTAGGCCGACAAAATTAATCGGCGACGCAAGATGATATAAATTCGACGATATTAAATCAATAAAATAAATTGTACTCATTATAAAACTGTTATTATTTTTCTATAACATTAATTTATTTATTCGATGTGAATAGTAGTATCTGATGTATAATTGAAATCTTCTGGTCCACATGAACACGTTAATTCTCACAAATATATCTTATGCTGTGAAGAATTTTAAATCACTGATTATTGTTTCTTATGTCGCATCTATTTAGTATTTTTGAGCCATTTTTTATGCGTAATAACAACATGCTACGTCTAATTTACTGGTGTTACCGGGAATAGGTTCAGCAGTGCACAGCTAGTTCAGCAGGGCACAGCTAGTTCAGCAGGGCCTAGCTAGTTCAGCAGGGCACAGCTAGTTCAACATTTAGAAAAAAAAAAGCTAGTCCTTAATACAGGTTGCCGAGTAGCAGATTTTAAAGTTAATCTAAAAAAACTACACCTTTATCATAAAACAAGTTAATTGGATTAGCTCATCAAGAATGTTATACTGTCCCTGGTCTTAAATTTCATCACTGTAACACAACATTTTTAAAGCGGTGATCAAAGACCAACGACATAGCAACCTTAGTCTTTTTTTTTCTGAACTGTCTATGCAGTTGCCTGTTGCAGCCATAACTGCTTCACCGAGCTTTTGGGGCGAGACCCTGAAGGATTCTCAGCCCATATAGCGCCCTACGCTGAAGGGCTCCCCGCGGGGGGAGGTCTCGGCTTGGGTTGTCGCTGTCGGGGTCGTCCCTTCGACTGGCGTGAGCCTCGAACCCGAAGGTGAGTCAGCGCCAGGAGGGGAGTTCCCCGATACGCAATTGAGGTTGCGATTGCGATGGAGTGGGGGCGAGAAGCGCCCCGGCACTCTTTGATACCTCGTATACGAGGTAGGTCCGTGCGTTCGCCGACGAACCCGGGGACGTCGATGTGCTATCCGGTTGGCGAGATCGACATCTGGGGCCGTTAGTACGAGACGAGCCCCTTACAATTGTTTTCCGACCGTGCCGAGGTCGATCGGGGGATGATGATGTTAAACCTAAAATATAAAAAAAACACGTTCTCCTATGGCGACCATGGAGCCTTCCACACTCTTCAAGTGTAGCATGCGTGCTTTGAGATAAGAGTTTACAAGAGTGATTGGGGAATCATGCTAACGAGGACTCGAATATTTTTCTTTAAGTTGCATGTAAGTTAATTTCGAACTTCTCTTTTTATAATAGGTCCGAAAATCCGTATCAATCGATACGCCACATCATGACTTACAACTGAAAAGAGTGTGAGGAAAGTCGGTCTAACGTTTTGTTTTTTTTAAAGACGTAATCATAATCTTCATGGATAAATTCTCAAGAGAACTTGTGTGTAGCAAGTAGCTGCCGAACTACTTTTTTAATATTTAAAATACAAAATTGTAACTCTTACAAGAACTTTTTAAAAATGTTCATATTAGGTAATAGATGCAATGTTACGGCGAAGTTATAAGACGGACCGGCGGACATAACTAAACTTATAGTTAGCTCAGGTTTTGCCATTTGAAACAGAGCCCTGAAAAAAAATTTGGAGGTGGACCTATAAGGGTTAACAGGGTGATTGATTACCTCTAAAGATTTCTAGTTATTTTTAAATGTCTAAATTATATACAATTAATAAAAAAATATTTACTTTTTTGTCTATTTTATTATCTCAACATTAAAGCGAAGTCGTTAATTCAATTTTAAAAATAACCTAATTATTAATATTTTAAGTAAAATTATCTATTCAGTGCAGGTTTAAACGTGTTTAATTAAACCAAAAACATGCAAACAGGAGGGAAAAACACTTTTAAAATTCGCAACTAATTTAATGGTAAAAGGCTTGCCCTGCTTAGTAGAAAAACTTTACTACACAACATTATCTTCCGAAAATTAAATTCTAAGCCCTTAACAATAAATTCTTTCATAGCCACCATAAAGGCATAATTCGTCGGTC
Source organism: Apoda limacodes (assembly GCA_946406115.1). Taxonomy (NCBI): domain Eukaryota; kingdom Metazoa; phylum Arthropoda; class Insecta; order Lepidoptera; family Limacodidae; genus Apoda; species Apoda limacodes. The sequence continues at coordinate 4,497,699 of OX291544.1, forward strand.
ACAAAAACCCCTGTTTACGACGCATCGTGCCGTCCACCGTCCCTTGTCTAAACCCCTTTTGTCTATCGTCCAATCTTGTACACAGATAAAGCAAGAATTTTACCACAAGCCTTAATCAGACATGTTGTAATTAATCAAACGAGACCGACGTTATCTGATTAAATGACCAGACCACCAATGGGGCCAGTGTTGCCAGTAACATATGGTCTGGTTAACATAACTGTTAATAACGGAACATGTTTGTCAAATTACCTTAGTTTGAGGCAAAATGTTTAATCACAATGTCACCAAGACAAAAAGCTTGTCTGTATGTGGGTGGGGAAGGTGAAAATAATTCAATTAGATGTTACGTGGTTTCTGATCGTAATTTTTGTTTGTTATTTAGGTTTGTAGGTTATTTTATTTAGTTATTTAGTTTATTTAATATAATTATTCTTTTTAGTTGTTAGTACCTAAATTAATAATAAATTGTAAAAAAACGTTAACAATGTAAATATTTAGTAAATGGCTGTTGCTCGTTTTAATTGACAAACATCTATTGTCAATTAGCTTAAGCGTTACTTAATAACGCCATCTATTGTCAAATAGCTTTAATGTTGCTTATTAATACTCGCCAATAGATGTAAGGAAGAGTAATTTTTTCAGTTTATCACTGCCTAAAAACAGGGATAAAATAACGTTTTCTAAAAATGAAACCAGGCTACATCGATTTATTGTCCCCGAAACCCCCTGCATACTAAATGTCATGAAAATCGGTAAAAATCACAATATATATACATATATACAAGAATTGCTCGTTTAAAGGTATTAGATAGATTACATTGTTTTATACTCATATGTATATTTCCGCACTAACCTTAAATAAATTTTGTGAAGTTGTTAAGTTTCTTAGAATTTTAACAAAATTCTATTTTAATATCCGTAATTTTTATAAAACTTTGAATTTTGAATAAAGGTAACAGACATTCTTCTTTTAAGAAAAAAAGTCTCAAGTATGTACTTTTGTTGTTAGTGGCACCCTAATCTGTAACGCTAGGTTTATACTAAACCAGAGAGGACTTTTTGTTTTAAAATTACCATGTTTGTATAATCGGTACCTTGTCCTAACCTTCATTTTCTGTCTGACAGGAGACCTAACTGAAGTTAGTTACAAAAATAGGGGAGATCAATTTCTTCGTTTGTTATTGAGATAGTATAACACAAAGATGAACGATTTCCTTTTTCACGTCGTGCACAAAGTCATTAGTCAACAAATTTTTCCAGTCCCCTAACAAACACAAAAGATTCTTCATCTCAGAAACGACTTGGATTTAACATCGAATATCCAATTACATCGATTAGGGGGAGAGGAGGGGGAAGTCGGCGCCAACGGTACTGTCGTCACAGTAATAAACCAGTGACTTTATGTCGCAAACTGACACAAAGGAGTAACACTGCGCCTACCAATATTAGGGTCGTTCAGAGATAAAGAAGACAAGAATGTTAAGAATTTGTTAAGGATGAAAAGGAGGTAATTTTTCTCTATTTAGGAAGCAATTTTTATTTTTGGTTTAATTTTGAGCAACTTATGATTTTGATTGGATTTTTTTCTAGAAACACCTTATTCGGAGTATTATGAACATTAAAAAAAATTAGTACGACTTGCTTTTTTATTTTTTAATGGAAACCTACTTAAACAAGAGAAAATCATTTTTAATAAATCTGATTTAAATAACCGGCCAAGTACGTGTCGTAGTCCAAGTCCGAATGACAATTATTACGGATATCTAAAAAAACTTATGAACCGATTTTGTCCAAAACGATTTTCGTGGGAAGTAAAGCCCTACTATCGTGACAATTTTCAGATTTTTAAATCTCGCGGTTCAAAAAGTTCGAGGGGGAAGAGAGAAACTACTTTTTTAACTTTGGAAGCCAATAACTTGCAAAATATAAATCTTGACCAACATATATCATTTTGTTAGTAAGAACATAAATTTAGATTTTCACAAGATCCCTTTTTTAAATTATAAAAATTAAAATTTACAATTATGGTTATTTAAAAATCTTTTGCGATTTTAAAGACAGTTTAAAGAAAAATATTTAACTTACACAATCGGTGTAAGTCGGTCGAAACGTCGGGAAACAAACAAGGTTTATGCCTAATATTATATTTACGCGATTTCGACTCCTTAAATATATTTCTTTAAAATTAAAAAATCTGTTTATGTAAAAAAAGAAACTGATTCAATGACTTATAAACGCGCAGTTCAAACTACTGTGTGTAGAAACCTGAAAATTGGTTTGTGGGTTCCTTATTTGACAACTTCCCTTTAAGGGAAAATTGGTGGAAGTTTATATGAAAATCCATCCGTTAATTTTGAAGCTTAATGCAAATAAAATTGGTATTTGGCATTTAAGTTGAAATCAATATTGACGTGTTTCACCATTTTTAAAATATCATCCCAGGGGAGGGCAAAACAGAGGATGAAAATTTGTATGAGAATTCCATTATTTTTGTAGCAGTAGTTATAGTAAACTATAAACAGTTAAAAGCATTATTGTTTTCAAAAGTCCACACGGACACGAAAATACTATTTACCAATAAAAATTAAAAAATTTGAAACACAACATAGAGATTAATATCCAATGTGTAAAAAAAATGTAACATTAAGGAACTAAATATTGTTCAGAGCACGGAACAGTTAAAGAAGGCGTTTAGAGCACGTTCATGAAACATCCAGCAATGATTTATGTACAGGTTGATGTCAGTTAAGACCCGTACTCTAGGACTACGTTTAATCAAGCGATGTAATGTTGTAGAAGCAATCTACACATGCTTCCGCAAACATTGTTGAAGTCGTTTTAAAAAGGTTTAAATTTTTAATTAGTACGAAACATCGACTCATCATAATATTATATTGGAAATGGTGCAAAACTAGTGAATGTAACTGGGAATTATATTAAGCTTTTAGAACGAAGTTCCCCGGCATATTTCAATTGACACTAATTTTTCACCAATCCCAATAGGTGATTGGCTATTATAGGTTGGCCGCTGCTGATCAGCTCTAATTTTGCTACCCAATGACGGTTGGTTCTTTGCATGCACTAAAAATCGTGATGAATTGAATTTTCACACTTTTCTACACTGATAACCCGGAATCAAAATATTTTTTTCTTCAATCTGCTAAGTAAGTTCAATCACTTGAAATGCCAGCAGAAAACCCTCATTCTATAAAAAAATATCCAATATACATGTTGAACGTAATTACAGGTAATAATTTCTTAAAGGAGTTTTTCAAGAGTTTTCTGTAGCTAATTTTAGACTCATCTACCTCGTCGAGTAAAACTTGTTTAGTTACTCCTTATAAACTCATAAACTCTGTCAGTCAATGAGAAGACGGCAGATACAAAGAGATAAAGAGACAAGTTTGAAAAGGCAAAGTTTATCGGACGAATAATTTGGATTTCTGTAACGAGGGTAGCTTTCCTGCTTATTGGGATCGCCCCGGGTGGCAAATGATTGAAAGATACAAATTAAGATTACGTAAATTTTATTTGAATTTTTTGAATTCTGGGTTGCCATTGTAACATTTAATATGTTCACTAAGCGGCTTGAATTGTTTTATTTTCATTTTAAAATATTTATATAGTTTTGATGATATTAATCAGTATCATTGGTAATTAAAACAAGTTTGGGATAAATTGATGTTGTGGAGCGGGAATCTGTGACAGAAAACTTGACTTTGTTATAGGACGCGCAATATTATCATAATTCAGCTATTTAGTAATTAACAGTTTCGTATCTAAACTTATATGACCTTTTTTATTAAAATCATCACTAAGGTTGCAAACAAGCGTACAGTCCGCCTAATGTTAAGCGGTCACTGTAGCCTATAAACGCTTGATACCTCGCACGTTACTGACCTTTTATAAAAACTTTTTAACAATTGCTTATTTCCTAAAATCTGATCTGAATTACAGTTTGAAGTTGGTACCTATGTACCAAACAGTTTATAAAACACTTCACTTGCATAACTTGCACTTGATCAGATTTTTGGAAATAAGTAATTATTTTTACCTTTTTAGTGATTTTTTTCGAAACCGGTTGTTTTTCTTTTTGTTAAATAGTGTTTATTTTTTACTTTTGAGTGACGAATTGCTTTGTTCGTACACTAAAATCGACCATTTTCGTGATAAAATTTTATTTAATCATCAACATAAAAGGCGTTTCAGCAGTTCCAAATGACCACCAATTATTATTTTGACCCAAAGTTTAAGTTTTGCAAATCCGTCTAAATATGACAGTTATGACAGTTATGCCCGAACATACATAAAAAATATATAAACATCCGAATTGAGAACCTCCTCCTTTTTTGAAGTCAGTTAAAAAATACTAATCAATTCAAATACTGAAAATACTGAAAATTTATATAAGTGGTTGATGACTTAAAATAAAGTTGAACTGTCTAAATATTTCTGTAACTGATTTATTACTTACATTTATTAAATCTATAGATATAAAATGCTTTGTCCTGAATGACTGAATGACGAATCAACGCACAGCCTAAACCGCTGATCGTAGAGACCTGAAACTTGGAGGGTGTGTTCTTTGTATGACGCAGGCATTCGATAAGAATTGAGTGGAAATATTGAAAAGAGCGATAGCGACTTTCATTCACTGTTTCTTCTCTTTAGAACGCCATCTTAATTCCGAAACGCTGGTAATTTATAGTCATTTCATTTCATTCATTTTTAAACTGACTTAAGACTTTTATTTATATATCTTATTCTCAAAAACCTCACTTACATTGTCATATCTATATACAGTAGAAGCTAACACGCGCATGCGTCCAATAGCTGTGACTCTTTCATCCACACTAACACAATTTTTTTCCGGCAGCGCCCGGAACGCGGTATCGTGTTGTCAGTTACATACTGCGTGCCGATAAAGAACTGTCCTAGCGTCTGGAGAAACAATTGAGCATGATCCGGTTACCTCCGGGTATAATTCGGGATCGAATAATTCCGGACGCTATGTAGAAGAAAATTCAAATGTTTGTTCTAGCGATTGATTAGATTCGGGCTTATCCGAGACTGTTTTTAGCGGGTCCGCTCCTAAATAAAAATTAAAACATGTGCTGCCGTTTGAAGAATAATACATGTGCCACCATTTTTTGTTCGGATAAAAAATCGTATTCTCAAAGTAGATAGCACTTTTTGTTACCTCTCAAACCGTTGCATTTGATTTTACTACACATATAATTTTCATACCAGGGGCTATTAATAAAAATTGATTCTTAAGAGGGTTCCTGTATATTTTAATTTTCCTCTTTGTGCAAATTGAATTTCAAAAATGATCTACAGAAAAGAACTGCTAAAAGAGGCTAAATATCAATTTGCTAGTAAGCAGAGGTAACGATTTTAAGGAATAAACTCCAAAAATATTTAAAACGATTAAATCGTATTTAAAATATCAATAGCTGACCTCACGAAAACTGTTTCGCTGTAGCCTATATTTGAAAAGTTTCCACAAATTGTATCCAACCTCTATCGCCTATACTCTTCTACACATAATATGAGTCTAAATTCATGGCACAGTCGCAGCAACCGAGTGGCAGCAGAAAGGCCAGGACCGGAACACTTTGACTTTGACACGCATTGTTGCCGGAGTTCCGGGCGAGCTCCAGAATTTGCGGCGGTAGATATATTCCTGACAGTACATGTTGTATGGTTTAAGCGTCTTATTATGTAACAAAGTACAAGTTAACGCTAATAGTTTATTTAGATTAAGATATAAACTTATATTTTCTATTTTGTTGTGTCCTAGAGATGGCTTATTTGCTTACTTTTTGGGGTAAAGCAGTATATAAATTAAACTACTTATTATTTACTATACAAAGGTTGAAGTGCATCTAACCATGTAGTAACTTGGTTTTAATCCATTGTATATTGTGTTAATTTTTTTAGACTTAAAACAAACTTAGCTCAAACAGCGCTTTAAAACTAATAAGAGTATTTTCGTGGTTTTCTAAATTATTTTTTAAATAAACGTATACGTAGGTATAATATAGACCCTAGCTTAAGTTAATTATAACTATAAAACAAACTTATAATGCATTCTTCATTTTATATTATTATGGTTGAACAAGCGTGCGTACTGTACCTAGTCAAGTAATTATGTTTGGTTTTCTGGTTCTGTTACATTTTGTGTAAAGTTCGTACTATATAAATTCATCACATTTGTAGAAAATAAATTATAATATCGATTGCAAAAAATATTTTATTCAAATCTTGTCAAGATTCTAAGTAGGTGGGAGGAAGTAACACAAGAAAAAAACGTTTTTGATAACGTAATATAGTAAGGACAGGTGTGATACTGGAGCATCGCTAATTGAAAGAAAGTGTAGATACAAGGATTGAAAATAGTAAGTTAAGGTGATTGGTACATGTTCAGTGGATGAATAAGAGAAGATGGATGACACAAGTATATTTATATATGAGTATGTATAAGTAATAGCGGAAGTAATTGGTAGGGTCGGTATAGAGAGATAGACCTCGTCGAACATATCACGATCAAAGTAAGTCCGTTCTCAAAAAGGTGAGGTAAAGAGCAATACTTAACTGGCAAATGTGTATAAAAACATTGATGTTATTGGACATAGCAAAATAAATTTGCAATTGAAGTCTGTGGTTTCGGCCTACCCTTAGACATCACACATTTCTTCTTGTCTTATTTTGAGAACAAAATTGTAACTTTAAAAACAAAAAAAAAAATTTGTAAACGAAATAAGTAAGAAAAAATAGAGTATATGTACATATGTATGTATATATGTATTGTTATATTGCACATTTGGTAAACAGAATATTTTACTAAATTCATGTAGGTAGGCAAAAATTACAGCAACCGGAAGGACAGAGCCGGCTCCGGAACTCTTTGACTTTGACGTGCTTTGTTAGCGATGTGCTCAGTCTCTCCCTACTACCACCCTGCTACACTACCACCTATTTACACTTGCTTAAGCATGGAAATATGGATAAAAAGCTAAAATGCAAATGTACAAGTAGGTACTAAACACATTTACGTGGCTATTTAGGAAATGTACTTACTTAGCTCATATGTTATCCATTTCCACAAAATTGGACACTGGAAGTTTAGGCACAAAACTTGGCAATTTCTATGGTTTAGTACTTTTTAAGGGGATGCGCTGAAAAGCGCTAATTAGCTACAGGATTTAATTGACAATATATAGGAGGGGACGCGCTGCAAAAAAAATCATCTCTGTTTGTTTGTATACTCAAATCTGTACCCAAATTATCTTCGTAAAATTTTATGCATTTTTCAACAAATATAGAAGCTTGTTTTAAACTGAAACAGACAGACAGACTGCACAACTTTATAATGGTTCCAATTTCATCTTTGAGGTGAAGAGCTACGTTTTCGGCAAAATCTCTTTTGCACGCTGGACAGCCACTTGATAATGCGATTTTTAAATTGTCCTAATTTTTTATCAAGCCACAGCTAAAACTACTAGGTCTAAGACTTGAAATTTTGCGTAAAATATTCTGTTACTACGTAGGCGAGCACTAAGAAAGGATTTTGAAAAAAACCGTCGTTTCTGAAGTTAAGTACATAAAACTTGGTGTTTAGCCTTTAAATTGTAAATAAGAATATATGTATTTTACCATTTTTTGGAAAATCGGCCCCTAAAGGGCAAAATAGGGGACGAAAATTTGTTAAAGTATTTTTATTTTTTTGTGTCTAAGGACTTAATCTTTTGCAACGAGGATGCACTTATAATTTAACGTAAGCGAGCACTAAAATAGAATTTAACATATCAGTAAAATGGGGGTTGTATGGAAATCCGTATTTTTTTGAGCTAAATGCATAAAAATTGGTTATTGACTAAATTCAAAACTAAGATTGACGCGTTTTTGTATTTGTCCAATCACCCCTTTTGAGGTGAAATAAGGAATGAAAATTTCTATAACAGCTCTGATATCTGAAGTCTGAAGACTTAGAGGTTTCTGTTACATCGTGGGCGAGTGCTAAGAAAGAATTTTGTAAAATTTAACCCTTATGATGGTTGAATAGGGGTTGGGCTTGGTACGGAAGTCGTCATTTTTTAAGCTAATCGCATAAAATTTGTAATGTGGCCTTTAAGTTAAAAATCAAGAATTTCACTGTTTTTAAAAATTATCCCCGAATAGGGGACGAAAATTTGTATAAGGATTTCGATATTATGATAGGTGAAATCGTTAACATCTTTTTTCAAAAGCTCACGCAGGCGAATTAGCGTGCAGAAGCTAGTCAATATATAAATATACCTAATCATAATATTATTTAGTAAAAAGATATATTTCACATAAATGATCCTGCATTGAATCACAAATTCGTTAGTTTTGTTATAATAGAAAGTAGATAGAATATACAATGTAGACGATATCAAGATACAATTAGAAAACAATTGGATGTACAAAGATTTTATGAAAGTGAATATCTACCGAGACTTGCACGTAATGCAGCATAACGCTTCCATTTGTCTTGTCTGTGAATGGGTTTACAACGGCAAAAATACAAAGGTACCTATCAAAAGATGATATAACGTGAAAGGATGTAAGTAAATCTAAAACGTACTATCTCTTCACATTCATAGACGGCATGACTCACGGCTGACTGAGCTACCGGTTATCAGCAACCTGTCACGATATATCGCGCCGAGGAGTCTGGTAGCCGAGCAGTAAATACAAGGTAACGTTGCAACGTGCGCTCCCAATCATTTCGTGATAAGTCTATCTCACACGTCATGTTACTGCATGTTGAAGATGCTACACTTTGAAATAAGTCAAATCTTATCAGTGATCATGACGTATTTAAATGATAATGAACCTTCTGCCTTTCTACGGTTGACTTAAGGTATCTTTGATCAACAACTAAACATGCAAATATATTTCTGCAACTTCATAAAACTTTGCTTTTGCTTTAAACAAAATCGAAGCCGCAGTTATTTTCATGATCCATATCATTGTTAGATCACTCTCAGAAAATGTTCTTATTGAGTTAAACTTTGTTTGTACCCACTACAAGGGAGCAGGCACTACCTAAGAGAAAGGAGGCTAAGGTCACAGTACATCGTGCTGGCCTAGTGCGGGCGTTGTCAAGCTAGTGCCCACTTCACTGTAAATATTTTTGAGCCACCCATAGGGCCTTTGACTTGGCTTAATGACTGTCATAAGAAAATAGGCAATAAGAGCCTTAAAAAGTATTACTGCAGTTTAATTACCAAATAATTGAAATTTTTCAATAAAATTTTAAAATTCTATAATTTTGCATCTTAAATTATTGCAAAAATTAAAAGAAACAAGAATGGCAGAACCCATTGATAAAGGTATCAAAAGGGAATATGCATGTTTTTTTTATATATTTAATCAGTTTCAACTTTGCTATATAACGATAAAAAATCTGTGATGAAAACTGCAATATTTGGTTTTAAAATAAACATTAATAAAATAAAAGTGCTGTAGGCGGTTGAAACGCCGCCAACGTGGCGCGCTTTGTGTGACAGCTACGAAAACAATATAACCTTTTTTAGATTTATTAATACTTATAATTTTGTAATTGTTATAAAATAAACCGCAGGAAATGATCAAAATAAATTTATAGGTACTGTATTGTAAAAAAATGTAAGAATATAATAAGAAATGTACCTGTTAATGATTTCTTATCGTAGACTTTTACGTCACAATCGAACTGCTCCGTTTTGGTCTTTTGAATTTAACCCACATTTTTGTACTTTAAAAAAAATGAAATTGTAATGTTTTGATGATATTATAAAAAAATATTATCGTAGTACCTACATATTCCACAATAATAAACATTGCTAAAAATGTAGATCGTAAGCTTTGTCGAGCTTAGTTTTAAGAACAAATATATTTATTACTGACTCTCTGAAATTCATCGATTTAGGTTATTTTTTGTTTGAAAGCATGAATGTTTATAAGTTAGAATGTTGACATTATAATGAAAGTGAAATGCGATGTAAAACTTCAATTACATTCTCATCTATAAGCTGCAAAGCCCAAGAGAGAGAACTTCATTAATAAAACTTAATTAACTTCGCATTAAAAACGCCAGGCGAGATTAAATGAACGTCGCTTTAACGAATTAATAGGGATTTTCGTGGCTTAACGGAAACACCTCAAATATGAAAACATAAGTGTCGAAACACTGTTCACTAATGTATGAACTTACTTGGATATATACAGTTATCAATGTCATAATCTAAAAAAAAAACAATAAAATGCCAGATTTTAATTGTCGGTTCCGTGGCTCAGTGAGTAATGACCCGACTGCTGAATCGAGGGACATGGGTTGAATTCCCGCACAAGACAAACATTTATTATTAATGTTCATCTTGAATGCATAACACTCAGTGTTTTCTATGTAGGTAGTTATAATATGTATTTATTTACAAAAAAAAATATAAATGTAATACCTAAATTAAATTATTTTATATAATACATTAATGTATTAATACGTATACCTACGATAAAATTTGATCACATAGGCACCGATGTAAGTACAAAACGTCTGAAGATTTATTATTTAAAATATTTTTTTTTCTTTTTAGGGTTCCGTAACCAAAGGGTGCCCGCGGACCCCTGTTACTAAGCCTACGCTGGCTGTTCGGCCAATAAAGGGCTCTATCTTTTAGGCTATAGTAGTTAGAAGCCTGAAATTTTCACAAAATATGTGTTATGATGGCGGAATACCTACATGATAAATCATAAAAAGTAAAAATTTAAGAGGAGATCCTGTGTCAAGCTCGGTCAGTCATTAGATGCGTGACTGCTTAACAGCACACCTTTTGTTATTGTTTATGTTCGTAAATTACGTAAATAGTGATACGGAACCCACGGTCCGCCAGTCCAACATGCACTTTTATATCTTTTCCTAGCTCCTGTATTTTGATTAGTTTTAGTTTAGATTATTAATACGTGCCGCTAATCACAAATAAGTAACATAGACCGTTTTGGGATATGGGAAGGTATATTATAAGCGTAAAATTGAACTGTATGTTTTCATTTCAGGTATCTAACTTCGTTTTGGCTTTCACTTAGTTTGACCTAAATGTTTGTAGAGGATAATTTGAGTTTTGTAATTGTTACCGTAGTAGTAATAACAGTTGTTCCTGAAACTGATGAATAAAAGACGAGTTACGTCCTTAAATAGTCGTTATTGTTTTTATTGTTTTGGTACATTGAAGTACCCTCGTTTGTTATATGTCATATCAATCAATACTAACTTGTTCCGTTTGCTCCGAATCTACTCGCGGAATTAAGTTTAAATATGGTTCCCATATGAATTTCTATGACCCATATAGAAGCGTAACGTAAACGAACGAATATGGGTCTGTAGGGGTAAAAATTAAAATGAAATATTAAATAGTAGAAAAATTATATAAGAAAGTGAGTGATTAATAATATTGATAAGTAAATGATTTCGTAAATTTAATATTTAAAAGCATTTGTCACGGTTCATTTATTAATAACCAGCGCCAACCGTGACACTGGGAAACTCTGCCCCCTACAAATTTCAGACAGAGGCCCAGGAAAAGCGGAATATTTTCAATGCGACCCAGCGACAATGGGTCAATATACCCAAGGCCAAAAAAAAAACACATAGGTATACATTTTAGATAACTTTCTATGCATAGTCGAAGAAAGTGTGCGAACCGCTTCCGCTGACGTGGTGACCACCGCTGCCGGCTGCCGACGTGGCGGAACCCCTGGTTCGACTGAGGATCTCGTGCTGGACTTTTAGTTACGACGCGAGTTATCTATTCCAATAAAGGGAGTGAAAAGCTGAAGTGAAGTAAAACTCTTTCGTATTTCGTAAAGTTTCAAGAATAATGAAAAAAATTGTTTTACAAAATGTTCTCACACATTGCCTTCTTAAAAACACGCGACCATCCTGGTCAAAGATTCCGGTATATATGGAATATAAATAATAATAAATAAATATTTTTGGACATTACACACAGCGCCGTCTGGCCCCAAAGAAAGCAAAGCTTGTGTTATGGGTACCAGACAACAAATACTTATATATTCATTTTATTTTGTAAATACATAAATATCATACATAAATACATCTAGACTCAAGACAAACACAAATGTTCATAACATAAATGTTTGTCCAGTACGGGAATCGAACCCACAACCTCTGCACATCAGTCGGCCACACTACCAACTAGGCTACATGGGAGTCTATAGGGAGTATATAGTATATATTACTGAACTGACATATCTATGATTCCGGTCACAGAGAAAAATCAAATCAGTCGAGTCATCTGGCTGGTGCTTGTCATAAAAAAATTCTTTACTTCAATATTTTTCTTCGACGGCTGTGGCAGAGAATTTTATGTGATTGATGAAGTGAAAATTAATGTGGATTTTTCAAAAAAATCAAAATTTGATTAAATTACCGCGAATTGTCGTCAGACTTATCGTAATTTTAATTATTAATCATATTTACGCGATTCCACCGGGTAATCCATTGCGCACTTTGAACATTTACAAATAAAACAACCTTTCTAACTTATATAAAACGTCCTATCCGTGTTACGAAATACCACCATGGACAATTCCCATTTGTGAAAAAAAATAATGTTATTTGGCATTTATTATAACCCTAGTTGTAAAATAAGTTTTTTTTACACACTTATCGGCAAAGTAATAGTAGATTGTGTCACGAGCCTCTTTTAACACATACACTATAAAATGATAACTAGGTTGCATTCCAAGAACTATTCCGCAGAAAATGAAAATTAGATATATTACACCGTTCCAGACCGTAATGACAGACGTCAACTGGAAAGAAAGTACCGGGAAACTATTACTGCGCACGAAGCAAGTGATTACAAACGACTGGTTGAAATAAAAAAAAACTGGTTGCCTGTAAAGTCGGTATACGGGCGAAAGTTTTACGTGACAATGATTTTATGTCTGTCTCTCTCGCTCTTAGGCGGGCGCGTGCCTCTCACTCGCTCTCATTGTGAGCGCATAACGTGAGCGGAGCGTAACGCAGTTTCTTGAAGTGTCACCCGGCAAACCAATTTATAAGACGTTGTCACGTCAAAAATTACAAAAGTTTGAGCAGGGAATTTATATTTACATCTAAGAATTTAACGGTCAAGCAAAATGCTATTTCAGAAGAACTTCGTTTCGCAAACGCTTAGGTAGTATGGGGTTTATCATGAAAAACCCATATGCTACACCACAACCTTGCTATCTTAGTGGTATAAAAAAAATGCTTTCAGATATATACGATGGAACGGAAAATCTATATAACACGTTCTAATTTGAATCTGTGGTAATACCAGGCCACACAGAAAGTTTTGCGAAAAGTTTTTATATATAAGGTACTACCGTTATTCTATATATATATAGATATACATACCATTACCATATATATATATATTCTTCGAATTTTCCTCCACATTTTTTTGAGAGCCAAATTAAATTATCGTGCCTAATTTTAAAATCGGCCAGATGCGAGTCGGACTTGCAGAGGAAGGGTTCCGTACCATTATCAATAAAAACGGCAAATAAACGTTAACGTTTGTTGTATATATTGTATGGAAGCCCCCCTTAAATGTTTGTTTTATTTTAATTTTAATTATTTATTTCTTAAGTGACTATATAACTGAATATTCTGTAAATATTTTAAGCGTCTACTTGTTGCCGTTATCAATATCGAGCAAAATCGAGGAAACCCGCTATTTACCCTTTGGATACGGAACCCTTAAAATGGATCTGCATCGAGAATATTGTCGTGCGATGATTTTCTACGATTTTAAATGTAGCCTAAAAACTGATGAGTCATTTGATCGACTTCAAAATTTTATGGTTAAAGAACCTTCAAAAGCAACTATCCACCCTTGACATAGCGAGTTCAAGCGCGGTTGCTTTACTTTGACATAGCGAGTTCAAGCGCGGTTGCTTTACTTTGACATAGCGAGTTCAAGCGCGGTTACTTTACTTTGGGCGATAAACAAGGGATTGGTCATCCTACGACGCCTGTCATGGATAAAAGTGGGCTGGCAGTAAAAAAATTAATTCAAGAAAACAGGCGAATTACATACGAAGATTCAGCATACACTGCAAATTGGTTTGGAGAGCGTTCACAAGATTCTACGCAAGCATTTCGCGCTGGGTGCTGCACAACCTCACCGAAGCTCAGAAGCAGGCCCGTGTGGAGTGGTGCCGTGAAATGATTCGAAAATTGGAATCAGGCTCGTCTCGGCGTATTTACGACATTTTAACAGGTGTCGAATCCTGGATTTATCAATACTATCCAGAAACAAAGCGTCTGTTTCAAAACGAACCAACGCCTACAAAAGTGAAGCGATCGAGAAGCGCAGGGAAAATTTTGATCACTAGTTTCTTCACTTTAACGGGGTATCTGGTTTCAATTTCATTACTAGACTAAAGCTGCATTAACGCCGAATGGTATACCACAAAATACCTGCCAGAAGTTTTGTCTGCAATGAGCAACAAGCGACCGAACACCGGGCTCCGCGGGGTACTGCTTCACCATGACAACGCGCTCGCGCACTCAGCGCTCGTAACGAAGGACTTCCTGGATACCACACCGGTCAGAGTCTTGGGTCACCCCCTTTACAGTCCTGATCTGGCACTGTGTGACTTCGTTTTATTCCCTAAAATAAAAAATCAGCTGAAAGGGATACAGTTTTCATCGCCAGAAGACGCGCTAGCAGCGTTCAAGACGGCCGTGGAAGAGGTATCTGCGGCGGACTCAAACATCCCTCGTTCCGTTGTGTAGGAAAAGCGCGGAGAACTTGTGTCTCAAATCGAGACCACACAGATCAAGGTCTCTGACTGGGGACGGGTAAACTTGGTCCGATTCAACCCTCCAAAGACACAAGTCTGCGCGATCACCGCTAAGAAAACCCATTCACTGTAGTCCCACAATTCCAGAACACTCCCCTCTCCATCTCCAAGAACATTGGGATCCTTGGTGTTGAAATCTCCAGCGATGTTCAGTTCCGAGATCATTCGCATGACAAGGTAAAGCTGGCGTCCAAACAACTAGGTGTACTCAACAGAGCGAGGCAGTACTTCACGTCGGCGCAGAGGTTGCTGCTTTGCCCCATATGGAGTACTGCTGCCATCGCTGGGCAAGCGCACCCGGATACCAACTTGGCCCTTTTGACTCGGTTCAATGATGGCCTGTGAGAATTGTCGACGATTCCAAACTCACTTTGGAACCGTGTACCGCTTGTACAATGGGATGTATTCTGAGGAATTGTTCAAAATGATGCCCACGGCTACTTTCTATCGCACGGCTCGCCATTGGCTGAGAATTCATCCTCACACTCTAAAATCGAAATAGTCGCGTACAGTATGGTTAACTTTCTCCTGCGAACGCTTGGGTTGTGGAATGAGCTCCTTACAAAGGTTTTCTCTTAGAACTACAATATGGGGTTCTTCAAGAAAGAAGTTATTGGATTTTTGAAGGGTCAGCAACGCGCGAGTGATACCCCTGGTGTCACAAGCCTCCCTGTATGTGTTCTACCGCTTGTACAATGGGCTGTATTCGAGGAATTGTTCGAAATGATTCCTACGGCTACTTTCTACCATCGCACCGCTCGCCATCGGCAGGGAATTCATTCTCACACTTAAGAACCGAAACCGTCGCGTACAGTGTGGTTTCAGGGAAACTTTCGCCTGCGAAAGCTTGGGTTGTGGAATGAGTTCCCTGCCAAGGTTTTCTCTTAGGACTACAGAATGAGGTTCTTTAAGAAAGAAGTTATTGGATTTTTGAAGGGTCGGCAACGCGCGAGTGATACCCCTGGTGTCACAAGCCTCCCTGTATGTGTTCTACCGCTTGTACAATGGGCTGTATTCGAGGAATTGTTCGAAATGATTCCTACGGCTACTTTCTACCATCGCACCGCTCGCCATCGGCAGGGAATTCATTCTCACACTTAAGAACTGAAACCGTCGCGTACAGTGTGGTTTCAGGGAAACTTTCGCCTGCGAAAGCTTGGGTTGTGGAATGAGTTCCCTGTCAAGGTTTTCTCTTAGGACTACAGAATGAGGTTCTTTAAGAAAGAAGTTATTGGATTTTTGAAGGGTCGGCAACGCGCGAGTGATACCCCTGGTGTCACAAGCCTCCCTGTATGTGTTCTACCGCTTGTACAATGGGCTGTATTCGAGGAATTGTTCGAAATGATTCCTACGGCTACTTTCTACCATCGCACCGCTCGCCATCGGCAGGGAATTCATTCTCACACTTAAGAACCGAAACCGTCGCGTACAGTGTGGTTTCAGGGAAACTTTCGCCTGCGAAAGCTTGGGTTGTGGAATGAGTTCCCTGCCAAGGTTTTCTCTTAGGACTACAGAATGAGGTTCTTTAAGAAAGAAGTTATTGGATTTTTGAAGGGTCGGCAACGCGCGAGTGATACCCCTGGTGTCACAAGCCTCCCTGTATGTGTTCTACCGCTTGTACAATGGGCTGTATTCGAGGAATTGTTCGAAATGATTCCTACGGCTACTTTCTACCATCGCACCGCTCGCCATCGGCAGGGAATTCATTCTCACACTTAAGAACCGAAACCGTCGCGTACAGTGTGGTTTCAGGGAAACTTTCGCCTGCGAAAGCTTGGGTTGTGGAATGAGTTCCCTGCCAAGGTTTTCTCTTAGGACTACAGAATGAGGTTCTTTAAGAAAGAAGTTATTGGATTTTTGAAGGGTCGGCAACGCGCGAGTGATACCCCTGGTGTCACAAGCCTCCCTGTATGTGTTCTACCGCTTGTACAATGGGCTGTATTCGAGGAATTGTTCGAAATGATTCCTACGGCTACTTTCTACCATCGCACCGCTCGCCATCGGCAGGGAATTCATTCTCACACTTAAGAACCGAAACCGTCGCGTACAGTGTGGTTTCAGGGAAACTTTCGCCTGCGAAAGCTTGGGTTGTGGAATGAGTTCCCTGCCAAGGTTTTCTCTTAGGACTACAGAATGAGGTTCTTTAAGAAAGAAGTTATTGGATTTTTGAAGGGTCGGCAACGCGCGAGTGATACCCCTGGTGTCACAAGCCTCCCTGTATGTGTTCTACCGCTTGTACAATGGGCTGTATTCGAGGAATTGTTCGAAATGATTCCTACGGCTACTTTCTACCATCGCACCGCTCGCCATCGGCAGGGAATTCATTCTCACACTTAAGAACCGAAACCGTCGCGTACAGTGTGGTTTCAGGGAAACTTTCGCCTGCGAAAGCTTGGGTTGTGGAATGAGTTCCCTGCCAAGGTTTTCTCTTAGGACTACAGAATGAGGTTCTTTAAGAAAGAAGTTATTGGATTTTTGAAGGGTCGGCAACGCGCGAGTGATACCCCTGGTGTCACAAGCCTCCCTGTATGTGTTCTACCGCTTGTACAATGGGCTGTATTCGAGGAATTGTTCGAAATGATTCCTACGGCTACTTTCTACCATCGCACCGCTCGCCATCGGCAGGGAATTCATTCTCACACTTAAGAACCGAAATCGTCGCGTACAGTGTGGTTTCAGGGAAACTTTCGCCTGCGAAAGCTTGGGTTGTGGAATGAGTTCCCTGCCAAGGTTTTCTCTTAGGACTACAGAATGAGGTTCTTTAAGAAAGAAGTTATTGGATTTTTGAAGTGTTGGCAATGCGCGAGTGATAATTGTCGCCACTCGAGAACCTTTTCCAATTTAATTTTTGAGTCTTAAAATAAATCATCCACTAAAGCTTCTTCGAGCAAGAGCAAGTAAGTGAGTATTTTTAAATATAAAGTTTTAAAATTCTAACGCTTTACTTTTTTTTGTCTATTTTTCTTATTAAGTATGTAGCTTCTTTTAAGTAATTTTAAATTTAAAATAATAAAAACTCTACTAAATACAAGAAACTCAAATACTAAATATTGGATATCGTCCAACGGTCGTAATTAAAATGTCTGTCAAAAAAGAAGACAAGACTTCGCTGACAGGTTTCATCTTCTTAGAGTCGTATTCAATTAGAAGCAAGAAGATAAAATTTCTAACAAATATACTTTTACGAACTTATACATAAATAAATAAAATAACAAATAGGTGTTTTTTTACACGATTAACTTGATAGTTTGCATTGATTAATGAAAATTAAAAGAGTGACTGCTGGAGTTTCGTTTGCTGTTTCTTCTCACCAGAACAAAAAAAACAGGTGTCTAATAATTATCTAAAGAGTTTAAAATAAAGATTTTGGATACTTGTGATATTGATATAAAGCTTTTTGAGCATTACCTGTGTTTTACCGGATTGATATACCTATATGGTTGTGGATTATGTACTAAGCTGTTTCTCATAATAATGTCACATTATACCGAAGCCCAGGGCTGCTTTAGGTACATAAAACAGGTTCCACTGGATTCGGCAGTCTCCTTTTGCATCACCTGCCTACATTGTTTCTTTCATACACGATCGAATTCCTCTTCTGAGAACGTTGTATTAATTTTGATATTAATCAAACAACACATATTTTTCGGTGCTTTCTTATTTTCACAGCATTAATTTTGCTTCGAGGGTTTGACAAATGGACAACAAAGTATCTAAAACTAACATTTTAGCCAAATATAAATGTTCTGATCAAATGTAGATTCTGAAAGAAATCTAGATTCCAACATGACCTGACAGTGAGTTGCCCAACATGATTCTTTCAATTTCCTTTGCCTTTGTGAAATACTGGGACGAGGATCCTCAAATAATAGATCCAGCAGTGTAGTTCTCATTATTTTGTCTGGTTGATAGAAATACAAGGATTAATAAAATTAAGTTTATGTTTTTTACATAGCAGTAAAACAAATCCTTCCGAATAAATGACAGCTCAGAATTTCATTTAAAAAATATTAAAGAATGAATTGATAATTATTATTATTAAATAAAGAAATGGAAATGAATACAACAACAGTATTTCTATTTAAATAAATAAAAAACCAATGAAAGGTTAAACGTTTAACTAAATAAACTGACTTACGTCTAACTCTGGTCTTCTCATATGTTATTTTAATAAAATCCCTCAACATATAATTTAAAAATACTCTAACTAATAGCTCAAGTGGTACAGCACTTACATGGACTGGAAGGATTGTTGCAGGTTCAAGTCCTGGGTCGAGCTTTATTTTTTGACTGCATCTTTGCTATGAAAATATATATTTAAATTGACGATTTAGCGTTATATTTAGCGATATATAAGGCATTTATGATATATTTTCTTCAAAGATTCTTACCTTTAGGGAGTCTCAAATGAAGAAAGGTTAAAAAAAAGTATTTTATTAATTTTATGAAGATTTGTGTATTTAAAAGATTGATTTATTAGAACTTTGTAAGCCACTGGAGGTTGTTAATAAGTTCCTACTAATACACAGATATGATTTTATAAATAAATATAGACATGGTCTACAAATAAAATTGAGCAAACGCCGAAGAAATAAATAAATAAACATAAAACATATGCAAAACAACGGATGTGGCATTACCGAACTAGGGCGATTTGTAACGGTCTATGAAGCTGTAACAGCGAGAGACTAATTCTAAAACATCGCGGTTTGTGTTATATTACCCTCAACCGACATGGCTGAAATTCAGTTTCCAGTTTGTTAATATAAATAACCGTCAAGCAGTCGCAGAGTCGAATCCAACATATTCTTAACATATTTTCGGTTATAAATTCGTACATTGTCATCAGATATGCTTGCTATTTCTAGTAGCCTCTCATATGTTCAATGTGAACTCAAAACAATAGATTCACCCTTTATGTGCGCGTTCCGTAATCTTAAATATACCAGGCCACGCAGAAAGTTTTGCGAAAAAAAAAGTTTTTATGTATTAGGCACTGGCCACTTGTAATTATTTTGAAAAAAATTTCGTATTTCCTTCCACAAATTTGTTTTAAGACTGAAATTAAATTATCGTGTCTCATTTAAAAATGAACCTGCATCGAGAACATTTTTGGGCGAAGATTTTCTACGATTTTAAATGTGGCCTAAAACCTGATGAGTCATTTGATCGACTTTAAATAGCTTTTATGGATGAAGGCCCTTCAAAAGCAACCATCTACCATTGGCATAGCGAGTTCAGTTGCGGTCGCCTTTCTTTGGGTGATGAACAAAAGAGTGGTCGTCCTACGACGGTTGTCACAGAAGAAAGTGTGCTGGCAGTAAAAATTCAATGTAAGAAAACAGGAAAATTACATACGAATAGATTTAGCATACACTGCAGATTGGTTCGGGAAGCGTTCACAAAATTCTACACGAGCACCTTAGCGTGAGGTGAGTTTCGCGTAAGGTGCCGCACAACCTCACCGAAGCACAGAAGCAGGCCCGAGTAAAGTTGTGCCGTTTTATGATTCAAAAATTTGAAGCAGATTCGTCTCGGAGCGTTCACGACATTGTGACAGGTGACGAATCCTGGATTTATCAATACGATCCAGAAACAAAGCGTCAGTCGACAGTTTGGCTGTTTCAAAAAAAAAATAATGCCTACGAAAGTGAAGCGATCGAGAAGCGCGGGGAAGATTTTGATCGCTAGTTTCTTCCCTTTGACGGGGTATCTAGTTTCAATTCCATTACGAGACCAAAGCAGCATCAACGCCGAATGGTATACCACAAAATGCCTGCCAGAAGTTTTGTCTGTAATGACCAACAAGCGACCGAACCCCGGGCTCCGCGGGTTACTGCTTCACCATGACAACGCGCCCAGTCAAAACGAGGAACTTTCTGGACACCAGACCGGTCAGAGTCTTCGGTCACCCTCCTTACAATGCTGCTCTGGCACCGTGTGTAATTCCCTAAAATAAAAAAAATCAGCTGAAAGGGATACAGTTTTCATCTCCGCAAGACGCGCTACCAGCGTTCGATAAGGCTGTGGAAGAGGTGTCTGCGGCGGACTGGAAAAAATGTTTCGGAAATTGGTTCAGACGCATGAAACTTTGTATAAAAAATTTAGTTAAAATATATTATCCATAGAAGTTAGTCTTTTAGTTTCTCAAAACTTTCTGAGTGTCCCACATATCTTTTGTTGTGGATGCTGCGTAGATTTTGCAAAAGATTTTTTAGTAAGTCGGAAAAGATTCGCTTGACGCAATTCGTGAAAGTGCTTTTAAATGTATTTTTGTAGTTTTATGCCAAATCGTTTTATTATTTGAGTTTGAGTACATTATTTTTTGATTATTATTCAAATATTTTATTAATTGGTTTCTTAAATTATTAAAGATTAAGGTTACGCGCGAGCCCTGCCGTTTCAAATGACCACGCGCCTCGTGTAATACATTGATGTGAGCAAAATATCTATAAGTCAGGAAGAAAGTGCCTCCGCGTAGTCTATACACATTTTTAATATTTTATTTATTAATTTTTCAGGCTGTTGCATTACTTGCGGTGAAATAATCAACCGGGGGACCCATTTGAACATTATTAAGTAACATACTTTCACACTTTTTTTTATTAAATTAATATATAGGTACCAATTTGGTCAAAAACTTGTTTAGACTACCAATAAACTATTTACAGTGTAACAAACTTTTCTGATCCGGTATATGGTCGCTAGTGTCGTGTAAGTTCGCACAGTTTTATTATGGCGGCTGTAGTTTTTATTTTTGACTGCATTGTATTTCAATTTTTTTATAAAAGATTTTTTTATATTTTCTCGTGAAAATTACCTCCTTATTTTTCAGATGGAACTAATGGCAAACTAAAAAAATGGCATATGTAACAATATTTAATCTCCTTAGTAGGCAAAGCTGCTCGCAAAAACTAGTTGACAGGGTAAGAAATACTTTGCTCTAATAAATTTGTAAGCGATTTGATAATAAAGAGAGCATACATGTCATGTTATAACGATAAATAACTGTAACTAATCTTAGTGTTTTACTACAGCTTCTTATACTGTCTTTTTATTATATTATTTTGTGTCAAAAATCAATGTCTCCCAAACTGTCGGAAAGAATAAAACAAATCGTCCATACATTCCATATTATTAACGTCAGAATTCTGTTTGTAAATAAACTCTGAAGCTTTGTCTTGCGCCAGTTGTGCCTTTACAGCTATAAAAAGTTTAAAAAATCTTCCAAATTAAACATTCCTAAAATAGGTTGTGAACAAAAATATTTTTTATGGCGTCTCTTGGACGGCTGGGCACGTCCAAACAAGAACAGATGACAGTCGCGAGCGTGCGTTCCTTCATGACGTGTACTACGTCGAGGCATTCTTGGATTTTCTACTTTTGTCACTAAAGTGACAGTAAATCGTTGTGAACAATTTTATTCAATTGCAACTGATTTTGGTTTCCAAATGGCAAAAATAAAACCCATTTATTTGGGTTTCGTTAAAGAAGTAATTAAATTAGTGAAAGGTCAGCAACGTAAGAGTAATCTCCGCGGTGTTGCAAACGTCCATAAGCTGCAACGACCGCATCACATCTGGTGGACCGTAAGCTTGTTTGCCACCTTACAGTTGACAGTGGACAGGTTGTATACAAAAAAGTTTTAAAAAGATAACTTAAGTGAAAAGAATACAACAAATTAAAAATATTAAGTTTACATCGGATTAGCACAATCAGTGGTTTTATACTGAATAGAAATGCAAAGAATTAAAATAAATTTAAAAAGTAATAGATTTTAGTGTAAGTTGAGTATTCTATCTACTGAATACAAAAACAAAGCTGTTTTACCAACTTCAAAAATAAGATTGGTCCGTAATGCTAATGCTAATGCTTTAGTTTTTCGTAAACGTCAAGTGTGAGCCAATTTAGCGCACAGGGAATTTCATATTGAATACGAATTTGAAAGCTTTTTCACTAATTAATATCACACTTTGTATTTTGAAGACGTCAAGAATAAGACTCATTAGTGCACTGCGGTTTATATTACTGAAAAAAAAAAAAAAAAAATATATATTTAACAAACTTCAAAGAACCAAGTGCCGCGCGGGGGTATTCAATAGACAGTAAAAAACTATTGTCTATTGTTCAAATGATATAAGTACGTTAAATGAGAGCAGAACTTTAGACGTGTTAGTAACATCCCTCAACAAGGTGTACTGTAACAGGGATCATTGCCACACGTTGTATAACGTTGTTTGTACACTTGCACTGTACCCAGGATGACGGTAATTGTTTGTACACTTGCACTGTACCCAGGATGACGGTAATTTGTCAATGATACACGCATCATCACTGCCGTAGTTTTCTGCGTCTCGGTAAAGATCACCTCTCAATGTTAAAACGGCTTTAAAAATTACTTTGTGATACGGTTAATGTTATTATTATATTAGCAAATAAACAGTATAGGTAGTCTTAAGCTAAAGCTATAAACATTAACGGTATCTTTGCATTAGTTGGTAATGACCCGACTGCTGAAACGTGCGGCGTGGGTTCGATCCCCTCACAAGACGTACGTTTGTGTTGTCTCGAGACTGCGTGTTATCTTTGTATAATACGTATGTATTTACAAAACAAAAGTTTATATATGTAATTTTATTCGTTGTGTGGTATCCATAGAACACAGCTTTGCTTAGTTTGGGATTAGACGGCGCTGTGTGATGTCCAAAAGTATTATAAATAGAGACGTTACTACATTTTAGGTAGTACATTGCTTGTTAGCTTAACGTTTATTAACGTGATTATTCATATAAAGCAGCAATGTAGGTCATACATATCTCTGAGTTGAAATGATTTTACTAACTTGTTGTGTTTTTATTAAATATGTAAATTAATTAGGATCATATATTAGGGTTTGTATTTCGACTGATTATTATTTTTTACAGTGATATGGATAATAAATTAAATGATAATAAAATAATACAAACGTGTAGATGAAAATATAAAAAAAAATAACCTCACAAATATCTATAAAGTTTTTGTGAAATCAAAAAAGCTCGCGCACAGATGTCAGCTTAACAAATCCTCACCGATCCACTTTGTGTCGCTAAGATACCAAATTCAATTTAGACAAATAATCATATCTGTCCCCCGTCCGCTGACCGCGTACCCCTTGGGCAGGTCCCCCACAAAAATGCCATTAAAAAGAAATCCTCTTACAAGCTTACATCTTCATACGTACAATATAATGCTTGATTCTGAAGAACCCTTCAATAATCGAGGGTTGATTACGACATCTGTTGGTTTATTTGTTTGTGATTTTGCGATCAAATTCCGTTATAAATAGAGTGGTAATTGAAATTTATTAATTGTATTGTTTTTGTTTATATTTGAATATAAATTTTTGTTTATATAAATAAGTTGCTAAAACCTAAACTGTTTTTTACCCGACTACTACGAAGGGTTCATAATTTTAGCTGTCTATGTATGTTAGCATGTTTGTGGCTTCGTGTATATATGTAACTTGCATTTTACTTATAGTAATAAAAAAAAATTCGACCGTACGGTGGACTGTTCAGTCTTAATAGTAGTCTTAGTAGTAGTCTTGGTAGTCAGTCAAACAAGTCGAACATAATACTTCATTGCTGAAGGAATAATACCAATTGTTGAAGTTTTCCTACACTCGTAGGAGCGTACGTACGCCTGTATCGATTACACACAAAAGGTGCCCATCTCATGTTTCCACCCATGAATGAGTGTTATATCTTGTGTGATTCAGTCAGGATTTTTTTTTTATGTATAGGTCTCCAGATGTAAACGCATACAGGCAGACAGACAGACGACGCATTGTACAGTTTTAAAGGAAAACCCAAGTTTTGTTTCAGTTTTTTATGCACATTTTTTATTGCATTATCAAAACTATCATTATTTAAAGATTCAGTAGTTAAATTAAAATTTTAGCATTTCATGAAGACAACTTTACATGTGGTAAACGGGATTGAAATTGAAAATTAAAAACTTAACCTGTACTGAGATACAATACAGATGTGCAGGTTAAAGATCATTGTTTGTTATTACAAATAAGGCTTTACTCCAATGTTAATTCCAAAATGATAGTTGTAATCTTACCGCAGTGGCTGCGCGGAGTTGGGAGACGGCAGCCAGACAGCAAATAGATTAAGAACTTCCCTATACACCGGAAGGGAAATCCCCTTTCAGAAAAATAGTCGTCTTGTGACTTTTAGCGGTGACTGTTCACTATTTGCTACTTTTATAGTGTGCATTTAAGCTTTATTTATAATGCCTAATTATTATCTAATTTAATAATTACATTACAAATCTCCTATTTGTTTGTGTTTTAATTGAGAGTAGTTAAGTTACGAAAAAAAAAATATTTTTAATTTAATGAGTGGAAAAGTATTTATGTTGTATAGACTTCAATTTATGTTAAATTGTAGATTGTATCACAAGGGATCAAAATCATATTTTTACGGCAAAGGCGCTATTTTGAATCCAGAGTGAAGCGAAGAATTCTAGAGTAAGGTATTTCTAAGGTCGAATCTAGAGCGCAGCGAGGGATTCAAATTACTGCGCACGAGGTAAAATAATTTAGCAACCGAGTGATACACTCTACTTTTTATCACCCTCTATGAGAAAAGAGATACAAGTAAGTGTTACTAATAAATAAGAAAAGTATATTTATTTATTTTATTATCACTACTTGAGGTAGGCGCACATTTTTTTATAAAAGTATCATAAATACGAATTTGAGTAAACAATTACAACGGCGGAATACATTTCACGCGGTTTTTACTTTTTCACAAACTTTTATTTGTGGTCAGCGAGCGGCCAGTTTTATGATACAGCATTGTTCATACAATGTTCTTGATCGATCTCTAAAATCCACATTCCAAATTGAAATCACTTTGCGTCCCTAGGGATTCAAAATACAACTTTAATCTCTGTTAACGAGGAACCAACCAGCTCTTTTTGAATAGATGTGATAAAAAAGTATATTATCATATATTATAAGTTAAAAGTCATTGTATATAACATGTTATATTTGTAAATGACTGTTGTTAAACAGTCTGAAAAAATTTTTTTTGGAAATCTATAAATAGGAAAATTATTTTTTATTATTATTTTAAAAAATGTTTCGACAAACTGTCTTAATACGAGCGTGCATCAGGGTGCACCGGGGGAAAATGCAATTAATTTTATCACAAAAGCCTCGTTCGGCATCCGGCTTATCGGGGAGAGAGGGGCAATAAGAATAGTTCGGTACGTTATGTCTTATTCTGAAGGCGGCATTGAAGAAGAAGGGGAAATAAATAGTTGTAGGGAAAGGTCTATTGTACGCGGAAAACGTGAAGGACAGAAAAAGTGTTACTTGGCTGGATTATACAGCCTAATGCAGATAAGTGACCAAAACAGGAGAAAGAACTATGAAAGTACTTCTTAATACACCGTCATCATAGTAAATTAGTATTATAACATCAAAGCAAGTTAGTATTATTATATTAAAGTCCTAAATATTCAGAAAAGATACCTCTTTAGAAAAAGACAACTTAAACACATTAACACAATAAAGCAAATTAACATGTTATTTATGTTCACGGCAAATAAATAACTTAAAATAAAAAATCTTCAAATCTGGTACGGCAGAAATATCATATGATTTATGTAAGTAAACACTGTATAATATTTAGCTATGTATCTATATATGCTATAAAAATATAGATAGCTATGTAGCTATCTGTGTCGTACTGAAACACTAGGGACAGCAGATTTTACATGCAGTTAAACCAGTGCTTCAGCAGGACGCATTCCGGTTTATCAGTAAGAATTTTTATAATAGTGTTGGAGCCGCCCCGCACCCGGCACATCAGAGACGCGACTCTTTTTCGCATTATAAACGATATTAATACATTTTTTAGTAGTTTAGCACTTTGTATTGTATTAACTACTAAAGCACATACCTATGTAATGTCTCTATGACTCACCCTTAACGAACTACGCCGAGAAGTTTTCGTTCTTAGTATGAACAACTTGCACAGCGTTAAAAACATTATGAAAGTAAGGTTGGTTGGATCGCGACACATGCATTTCAGTTGGTTTGATTGTGCTTTCCAGTTTTGGTTTTGAAATGTTAAGCTAATTATTCTGACTGATTTTTTACTTTAGTATTTTTGTCACTGTAAAGTTTATTTTTATATATTTGTATTTTTTGTTAATGGCATGCAAGGTTTCATACAATTTGTTCTTAGGATTGCTGCTGCTAGGAAGAGCAGAAAAAAGTTAAAAGACACTCAAAAAATATCTGCCAGTACTTAGAAAATAAAGTAAAAAGCAGTGAAGAGTGAAAAATAATTCAATACATATTCATTTCAGACAAGTAGTCTATAATTTGTTTGGTAATAGCAGTGAAACATTTCTATATAGTTATCGTTACATGATACAAAAGCATTTAAACTTTGATTATCAAATCTTACTATTATTATTACATTATTCATTATTAAGTTATACATAAAATATCCATTCATTTGTTCACGTGCATACGTAATTAAACGAAATAAATATGAATAAATGCGAATTAAAAGGTTACTTCAAGTTGGATGTAAAAGTTTTGATTTTGTTAAAAATTACATTTGTTATGTACCATATGATAATATATTTGAAACATTACCATCTTATATTAAATTGTGTTTTCTGTATAAGTATAATATTTTTTTTTTTGTAACATATATATCATTACATTTTTCCAGCACATAAAGCTTATGTTGAAATGTCACACCCGTCACCGTGGAATGGCTCCTAATTGTATACGTACGCGAATAGGACTCTTGACAACAGACGCAAGAAAACATTACTCAGAAGATTCCTCGCAGCAACATTAGCTTGTATAAACTATAAGTACTATTAGGTATTTGACTTAAATTAAACTCTTAAATTGTATAAGTCGTTTAACTTATATAAACAGAAATATGGATAGGTAAAAGTTTGCGCACATTTAGAAGCTCCACGTATTACGAAGATTACTTGATAACTTCAGTTGAAGAGAATAAAGGAGCTTTTGCTTCTGTGTACTTTAAGATAAATTTCCCCTTTTCAGTGTGTAGTATTAAAGAGATTTGAGTATTTAATTAATGTGTATGTTAATTTTGATAATAATTTTTACTAAAAAGAAATGGCACAAAATTTTCAGATTAACAACCGTCGTGCAATCAAGAATAAAAAAAATCGGTGACAAAGTTATACTTAAATGAAATCTACTAGTTAAGGTCACATAACCTGCGAGAACAATATATTTAATTATGCGACTTTGTATGTGTGGGCTTTAAAATCAAAGAATGATTAAAAAGCTTGGGTTGTGGAATGAGCTCCCTGCCAAGGTTTTCTCTATGGACTACAGTATGGGGTTCTTCAAGAAAATAGTTACTGGATTTTTGAAGGGTCGGCAACGCGCGAGTGATACCCCTGGTGTTACAAGCGTTCATAGGCCACGGTGACCGCTTACCATCAGGCGGACCGTGTGCTTGTTTGCCACCTTAGTGGTAATAAAAAAAAAAAAACACAGCCTACCGCCACTGAGGGCAATTTACTGACTGACCTAGTGTGAATAATTGTACTTGAAAAACTAAGAACAAGACTCATTGGTACACGCCGGGCTCAAACCTTAGCCACTCAGGACGCAAGGTGAAATCAAAACTCTTCGGCAACCACTGACACTAATTCCAATCGTATGGCAATCTTAAATCATCTCGCATAAACAATAATTATATATATATATATATATATATATAAACAATAATTATATATATATATATATATAAACAATAATTATATATATATATATATATAAATTGCAAATACATTTGGTGATACTTGATGTTGCGTAAGTCATTTATTTCATGTTTATTTCACTTATAGTGATTAGTTTGATTTCAAATTTTCCAGCGGCATTGAAATTGAGGGACTTCCAACATTTCCTTCAAAGGCTAAAAACTTTATCATAAACATATTTGTACATAATACCTAGCCTAAACAAACAGACAAAAATTAAAGAAAAATAAGTATTGAATTCGCTCAAGTACTTTATGCTTGCTTTTATTTAATTCACAATGGTTCCTTTTTCATTTTTATTTTTCCTTCCATCTTGTGGTGGAATCTTGCAAGCTTAATTAAACATACTTCCTGTTATCACCCTACGATGACATTTTGCATACTTACTAAGCTCGGATGACAATACAATATTCCACAGTTACTTTGACCAACAACCCCCTCCCAGAGTTGTACCAAGGGTGGAGGTGAAAAATTAAAAAATCTTCAAAATGGGTATCCGGGGGTTTTGAGGGTCGCAGATCATGAATTTGATGTTCATTTTGATGTTATCACCTCTTGGCATATGCAGGAAGTGCACCTGGAGGTGGACATCAGGGTGCAACATGAAAAATTATGTGAAAATTTAATTACTAATTTATTGTGAAGATAATATCGTTCTCCAAGTTCTCATCACCCAACTAATGAAACTTGGGCAATAAACTATAAAAATTCAATTAAATTATCACTAAAAAGTATAAAATCAAACAGGTAAAAAAAGATTTTTTTAAAAAATTGCTTTTCTTAAAACATTAGAATCATTTAAAAATTCAATCTAACCAAAAATTGTACTAAAAAGTAAAAAATAATTTTTCAAAATGAATATAATTTTTTTTATATCCACGTACGACTGCAAGAAAAGCGAGGCTAAAAGAGTAATTTCTATATTTATAATAGCAGTTATGCAATGGCATAAAAGCAGGTTTATTAAAAGCATTTTAATGCGATTTAAGTCAATATTGCACATCAATAAAAATGGCACATTAATGACTCTACACAAACCCAGAGCTATAGGAATACTCTATAGTCCAGAGCTTGGAATGAAATTAACATTTTAAATGTGAATGATTACGGTTTCAGTGTGTTCGTTCTTTAAATATATCACGGTCAGCGACTCAATGGTTCCAATGCGATGTTGATTCTGGCGTACCTCAAGGCGGTGTGCTATCTCCTCTGTTATTCTCTGTGTTATAGTAGGAAATAGACCACTCCTCAAAAAACCACCAAAATTTACCACCTTTAAAATTTAATAGAGTGCTACTGAGTAATTGCCAGAAAGTAAAAAATCTAGGGCTTATTATATCAAATGACCTTTCTTGGACAGGTCATGTCACTGAAGTCAGCACAAAAATTTTCTTGACGATGCATTCCTTAAAAAGAATGCAGCACTTTCTGCCACGATCAGCTTATGTTACGTTAGTCAACTCTCTTCTGCTTCCCATAATTGACTATGCAGATGTATGTTACCCGATATAACTGTAAAGCTGCTTAATAAATTCGATCGTTTTCTTAACTTATGCATCTGTTTTACTTACATCTTCTCGCATGCCTGTATGGTATCCTTAATAATCCCTTATCCTCGTTATTATTTGATGAAACGATTTGAGGCCCTAAGTTCTCAAGATCGTTCTATTCGGATTTTCCGTTCTAATCTCCTCCGCATTCCTGAGCATTGTTCGACATTTTATTGGATTTCGTTCATAGTTACTGCAATACATAAAGTCGGTGGTAGCCGAGGGGTTTAAATTTCACTTCACGTCCCAAGTGGCGGAGGTTCGAACCCCGGGGTCGGCGTGTACCAATGAGTCTTTTCTTAATTTCTCAAGTACACTGATTAATTTATTCACACCACTGGCTTTTCGATGAAGGAAAACATCGTGAGGAAACCTGCATACGTCAAGAAAAAAAAATGACGTATGTGAAGTCCACAATCCGCACTGGGCCCGCGTGTGGACTATGGCCCAATCACCCTCGCCTAAGAGGGTAGGCCGTGCCCCAGCACTGGGGACGTATGAAGGCTGGCAAGTACTGCAATACGCCTGTGGGATACTTTACCCATAAATATATGCAATGCAAAGTCACTAAATAGCTTTAAAACCTTACTGCATCAATCCATATCCATACTAATATTGTAAATGCGAAAGTAACTCTGTCTGTCCGTCTCTCTATCTGTCTGTCTGTTACCTCTCTACTCTCAAATCGCTGAACCGATTATGATGAAATTTGGTATGAAGATAATGTGAGTCTCGGGGAAAGACATAACATAGATTTATCCCGAAAAATTTAAAGTTCCCGCGGAATAACTATAACCGAGCTATAGCAAACTCTATTAGTATAATAAAGGAGTTGACGTAAGAATCCCACGTCGATAACCAAATTTAGGGCGGGTGGAGCCGTTGGCAAAAATTTATTAATTACCAGCTATCCCATTAATATTATAAATGCGAAAGTTTGGATGTTTGAAAATTTTTGGCTCAGTCACGCTTCAATCATTGGATGGATCGGAATCCGAATTCCACGAACGAACCATTGCTGCATCTATAGCTTGCTATAACAAACTTCTGTAGTATAATCAAGGAGTTGCCGTAAGAATCCCACGCCGATAACCAAATTAAGAGCGGACAGAGCCGCTAGCAAAAGCTAGTATTATATAAGCAATTAAAATACCTAACCTACATTTATGCACGAATGAAACAAAATATATGAATGTTTTAATTACATATAAAATATGAACTCTAATCTTCCTCAATATTATTAATCAGTAATTATAAGTATATATTATACACTTTCATACCTCACTTATATTATAGTATTTATCTTTATATTTAATAGTACACATCTCAAATTCTTTTCTACTTGTAGCTATACTGCACAAACCCCCCTTTTCTGTCCTCGTTACTAAAGGTTAACTGGAAGAAAATGCCTATAGGCATTAAGTTCGCCTGTGCACATTTAGTGCAATATAGAGTTTTTTTTATTATTATTATACATGTTTTGTAACTGAACTTATGTCCATCGGCCGTCTCGACGCAGGGTTGACCGTCGGTCTGTCCTATC
Organism: Apoda limacodes; assembly: GCA_946406115.1. Lineage (NCBI taxonomy): Eukaryota > Metazoa > Arthropoda > Insecta > Lepidoptera > Limacodidae > Apoda > Apoda limacodes. Next base: position 4,529,502 of record OX291544.1, read on the forward strand.
GTCAGTATCGTCGTCCTTAGCTTGTAAGAGGGAATTTACTTTTAGGGTATGTCAACACAAAGGGGAATAGGTAATTATAATCAAAATATTATCTGTATAGTGATGTCAATATCCTGCTTAATCCACAGGTCCCAGGGCGGAACTCCAAGCTGCCGTTATTCCCAAGATCTGCCTCAAACCGGAATCAGGAGTCGATCTCCTCGCTCCTCGTGTGTCGACAATCCAGAATGTCCACTTCACAAACACACTACATATAATCGTTCAATATACTTGGGCTATACCAAGCCAAAAATTAATAATCCATAAATATTATAGCCAGGCCCGTTGCTTCGCTCCGTAAACCAAATCACTACAATGCGCAGTACGCTGGTGCGTGCTTAACCGTTTGCCACGTTTTTGAACTGGATGCCCGCCGAGTGGTCGCTGGCGCAGTCAATCTTGGTTCACAAGAGATAGGACATGACGTCACCGCTTATCGGTACAGAACACTTTACTAGCTAAGGGGGTAGTAATTTTTCGCTCTATTTAGTTGCCTAGTGTGTTTGTATACCTACAGGTTTATATGCACAGTGCCCAAATGTATATACTTACTAGCTGACCAGGCAGACGTTGTCCTGTATGATACCGACTGCAGCGCCATCTGCCGGTCTGATTTGTGAATCTAAACCATCCAGGGCGCCACTCAAATTTGTGGTGTAAAACTGCAATAGACATGTGATGAAAAACATGTTATAATAATTCGTGATTTTATTTTAAATTATTATGTACTTGATGTTTGTATGATGACTTTTTGTAAACATATTAAGATAGAATATAATAAAAACAATATGAAGTATAACTTATGGCTGCGTACCATAAGCGCAAAAAAGATTTATTTTTAAAATGTCAGTGAACTTAGTATAAGATAACTATTATATTGAATAAATAGATGAATTCAATAAAAAAACTGGTATTGATTAGTTCCCTGGAATTTTATAAATATTTTTTTGCGATTATGATAATAAGTAGCGTTTTTTACGAGCAGTTACGCAAAGTTTAAGGCAATGAAGTTTGCATGAATAAAAACTGAGTTGTATTCACCTAAACGGCAATGAAAACAAAACACTAATTTGAAAATAAGTAGATGCAAGAGGTACCTGTTTTTTCATCCGATTATGCGTGCGAAGGTGGATTTTAATTTAGAGAATAACACGAGTTCGCACCTTCTTTATCGATAATGGTGCTTGTACACTGAGCTTTTGTGTCTAATAGGCACAGGTACACTTGACGAGTTATGTTCGAACAGCATTTTGAAATCAAATCAAACTTTCAGTCACAAAACATGATTTTTTATTTTAAAAGGTAATTTCTTCGTTGTTATTTATTTATTTAATAGGTGGCACAGGTAGCACATACGCTTTACGACTAAGTTCAATACAAAATTTATCAAATCAATAAAATAATTTAAATAGATCTATCAAAATAACTTTATTATTGATTAAAAGAGTTGACCGGTAAAACTATAATTTTTTTCTCAAACTTTCAAGTAGTCTAAGAAGTGTTATATGTAAAGACAATACAGTTTCCTTTTAAAAATCCACCTAAAATCTTAATTAAAAAACTTAAATTATTAGGGGAAGTGACTTGAGGCAGCTAGTTTTCCTTAGACATATTACATACATAAGACGTATTTTCAACAGCTCTAAAAACTATGTCCATGGGAAGTTACTGGTCTCCATCTTGTCTTAGTCTTTATTCAACGACTGAAGAAGATATTTTTGTATGTTAATATTATTAATTATAATTATATTTTTTGTTTACAAAATGTCAATTACTAAAAACAAAGTAGTAGACTTTGTCGTACGTAGAAGACTATGTTGTAAAGCTAGGTGATAACACTCACCCAGTTCTTTAAATTGAATTAAAGTAAACATTTTTTAATACAATTCATTAAAGTTATGGGAAAAATGAGGATCGCGTGACAAAAATTAGATTTTTTCTTGTTATTCCACAACAGTGATGAGATTTTTACATTAACGATCACAACGTGCTTTCAATTCCACGTAAATCTAAAACGCACATGAACGTAGAAATAGATAGGTATAGATCAGTTTCTCAGGTAATTCTAGTACAAAGGCATCAACAGTTTCATCTTCGAATTAATTGCATCCAGGTTTGATCGATGATTGGCTTGGTCCGTCAAGTGTGAAATCTCTCTAGCACAGACGCATACCTAAGACACGCGTTTGATCAAGTTATGCATTATTAATGAACGCCGACATGGTCGTAATTACAAGGTAGACCCTGATTTATCGTTATTCGTCGGTCGACATATTATCGAACGATTCTGAGAATATGTGACGACGTGTGTGGGGCCCTCGATTGAGATGTCGATTTAAAAGCTGGGTAATTGTTGGGTCTATTAATAGTTGGGTGATGATTTTTATTGCAACAGCTTTTATACGGCTCTCGAGAAAAGAAGGTTGAAATATTTATCTGCATAAATTATTCATAATGTAATACATGTTGGATAGCCGTTCCGTTCTCTGGTTCATCTGTTTTCTGCTATGTACGTATTCACACATAGAAGAAGCCCAGGGTGTAAAGAGGACGGTAAAACCCATGCTTACTATATAATACTCAATCTGTAATTTAAATCCAAAAGGCTTAGTAAGTAAGCGTTAAATGTGAATAGGACATTAAATAAAGTTATTTGTTTATACAATAATAAATAAAGTTCTTTTTCTTTTAAGATTCATGATAATTTAGGACCATTTTAACAAAATTGTCTTAAACCTCGAGGGAAAATAAAGTTTGATGAGACCACGGGAGACGCGAATTTGCATAGTGAATTGTTGTGGTAACTTTTATACTGTTACAAAACTTTTTATGAAACGCTTGAAAAATCAGTACTTTTTTGAAATAATGAAATTATCTTTCGCTAAAATTCTTATCGCCAATTACGCTGAAGAGGTTCCTTATAATTCTACTCTCTTTTCATCAATGTTGATGTGTGCAAATTTACGTGTCGTGTTGTGACGGCTTCTGATACTATTTTGAATAATTACAGTCATAGCTCTTTAAGTGATCAGTGATGTATTCTGAAGAAGATCTAAAATAAATTTTGTAAGCCAAATTTTAAAAAATCAAAATAAACTAGGGTGATCATTAGATGATTGCACTGTCTTGTATTACGACTGGAGTACGATAAAGAAAGATTCCTTTTATATAATTTGTAGATATTTATTTATTATTTTATAAGGCCTAATTTGAAGAAATAATGTCTTACGCTGCCGAACCATGAGTTCATAAATCTTGTCAATTTTCAAAAATGCGTCCGAAGACCGAACTTTATTATTTACGCTGAGCCGTAATGACTGCGTTCACACTGGAGTGTCGGTGTGTTTACAAATGCTCCTGCATTGTGCCGAATGAGCTTTTGAAAATAGAAATTGTAAAAACGAACTACGTATGCTCTTATGGCACAACACACAAGGCGTGTTGGGGCTAAGGAGGAAATGCGCTCTGTTTTCACGTTTTTAGTTCCCGAACCCTCCTTTGAGTGAACACTGATTGAGAGGAAGGCGTCATTCATTACAGACTGTTCAATGTAGGTATATCAAATCGTGATGTTGCGGTGTATATTATTGGATTATATATTAAATCTCCAAGTTTATTATAACTTTCACCATCAAGATCTAACGCTGGCTGTTCAAAATATCAACTAGGACCTGATAAACTTTTCAAATTGGGTAAAATAATTTGGTCTTGTGGTAAACCCAGCTAAAACACAGTGTATTATAATTGGTTTGCTATCCGGAGTCCGGACGCCACTAAGAAGCTATTAAATATTTGTGGAAGTTGACTTGAAACCAAAAAATAAAGTAAAAAATCCATACAAATATTATAAATACGGAAGTGAGTTTGTTAGTTTGTCTTTACTTCCCTGGAACGGAGTTATTAATTGAGCTGTAATTTGGCGCAGAAATAGTCGAGGACACAGAGAAGGCTACTTTTTAATCCTAGAAAATTTAGAGGTCTCACAAGTTTAAATATAAGGCGGTTATCACACTGCTCCGGAAACCGCTGCGGTGTGTGCAGTGCTGTGGTTTTCTCCGCTCGTTCGTCGCGCAAAGTAAGAAACTGCTGTACCGCGCATCGGAAAGAGTGACAGCCGTCTTATTACATGTAGGCAAAATATATCTGCAGCTTTAGCTTGCTATAGCTAACTTTCCCAGCTGCCGTAGAAATCCTGCGCCACAAGCCGAATTTAGCGTTAGCGGAGCCATCAAGTATCAAAATACACAGATATTTAAGAGACTGTATAATACTACTATAGTTGGCTATCAAAGTTGTTAGTTTTAAGCCATTTTAATTACGGGATCTAACACAAAAAGGGCTTTAAATTTATTATATTCCCTATACCTAGTATATTTAAACAACAAATACTGAAAACTCTATTCCATTATGTAGTTTGCAAGCTGTGGCCCAACGGCCCATATTTTTTTTATTTTTCTTAATTCTGGATTCTTAGGTGGTAATGATTTGTGAAGGAAAAATAAATAATAAAGTCTGTCAATATTAAACTTTATTTCCTTTGGATTAGAATATACATGTAGACTAACATTTTTTCTTAAATTGTGAGCTCGCTGGTTGACTTTTTTCTGCGTATTTATTTGCAACATTATAACAAATCAAAATTTCAAAACACTAAACGCTGCTAGGAGGAGAGGCGCGGCGGGCGGGAGAACGTTCAGAAACCAGAAACGTGTAAACAGAATGCAATACCTCCTTTGCTCCAACACGACTTAAGTGTTGTGATAAAAGAGCTTACGTGACTCATTTTTAGAATTTGCCTGCCCAAAAGCTCCTTTGACATAACGCCATACAAGTATTGGGAGAAAGGAGCATTTGTAACACGCGGTGGAGTCTCTGAAGCAATCGGAATCGAGCAGTGCTGCGGACGTCAGGGCGCATCACGAGTGATGACGACAGAAGATTGTTCACGCCCTCATACAAAATACATGGCCTTGATAACATTCTGATGCGTCACGACACGATACGACTCTATATATAAGCATGAATTCGCCACGAAGCAATCCCTTTTCGGTTAGGTCTTCAATATATAATCGTGTAAATTTTTAATATCACTAATAAACTAGTATAATAAACGGATAAATACCGAAATATTGACTTAATTATCACCAATTTTATATCGGGAATTAAAAATTATTCAGATTGCCTACGGGTTGCTATTCGGACATCAGACAGGTCAAATTGGATTTTCAATTTGAAATTTAAAAATTGAATCAGTAATTTTCAATATCAGTTTAATAATAAACAATCAGTTGTATTTTTATTAATAATTCCAATTTTAAATAACTATGCTGTTTTATATGAATTTGATATTTTATATGAATAACAAATCAGCGATATTACCAAAGCTGGGATCATTTTGAAAAATTGGCCAAGTACGAGTCGGGCTCGCGCACGCAGGGTTCCGTACCATTTTTTTTTTTTTAATACCACTAAGGTGGCAAACAAGCACACGGTACGCCTGATGGTAAGTGGTCACCGTGGGTTATGGACGCTTGTAACACCAGGGGTATCACTCGCGCGTTGCCGACCCTACAAAAATCAAATAACTTCTTTCGTGAAGAACCCCACACTGTAGTCCTTGGAGAAAACCTTGGCAGGGAGCTCATTCCACAACCCAAGCGTTCGCGGGAGGAAGTTTCTCTGAAACCGCACTGTACGCGACCATTTCGGATCTTAAGTGTGAGAATGAATTCCCTGCCAATGGTGTGCGGTGCGATGGTAGAAAGTAGCCGTGGACATCATTTGAACAATTTCTCAGAACACATCCCATTGTACAAGCGGTAGAACACACAAAGGGAGGCAAAGTCTCTCCTCAGACTTAGGGGTTCGATACGGCAAGTGAGTTTGGGATCGTCGACAATTCTCACAGCCCGTCGTTGAACCGAGTCAAAAGGGCCAAGCTGGTATCCGGGTGCACTCGCCCAGAGATGGCAGCAGTACTCCAAATGGAGCCGAACTTGCGACTTGTAAAGCAGCAACTCTGCCCCGACGTGAAGTAACGCCTCGTTCTGTTGAGTACATCTAGTTTTTTGGACGCCAGCTTTACCTTGTCTTGCAAATGATCTCGGAACTGAACATCGCTGGAGATGTCAACACCAAGGATCCCAATGCTCTTGGAGATGGAGGAGGGGAGTGTTCTGGAATTGTGGAACGACAGTAAATTGGGTTTTCTTAGCGGTGAACGCGCAGACTTGTGTCTTTGTAGGGTTGAATCGGATCAAGTTTACCCGTCCCCAGTCAGGGACCTTGGACAGTGTGGTCTCGATTTCAGACACAAGTTCTCCGCGATTTTCCTCCACAATGGAACAACGGATGCTTGCACGACCCGTGTTATAAGCGTTTCCAGTACTGTTATCTGCTTAGCAATGCATGTTGTTGATTTCCAACATAAGTAGAAACAGCGTAAGAGACAGCACAGAGCCTTGCCTTGACACCAGCATTAATGTTCATGCTATCAGAGCAACTACCGTCAACTACAGTTCGTATGTGTCTGCCGGACAAAAAGCTATCCACCCATTTGCACAAACCCTCGGGCACTCCACAAGATGACAACTTCGATAGAAGACCCCGGTGCCAGAACCGATCGAACGCCTTCGCTATGTCCAGGCTACATGCCAATGCCTCCCCCTGACTCTCAATGGCCAGTTCCCATCGGTAGTAGGTAGTAGTAGGCAGCTCATTCCACAACGTACGCGACCATTTGGTTCTAAACTGTGAGAATGAATTCCCTGCCGAAGGTGCGATATTTTAGGAAGGAGCTGTCGGCATCATTTCGAACAATTCCTTAAAACACATCCCATTGTACAAGCAATAGAACACACACAGGGAGCCAAAGTCTCTTCAGACTGTAGGGCTCGATACGGCAAGTGAGTTTGGGATCGTCGACAATTCTCACAGCCTGTCGTTGAACCGAATCAAAAGGGCCAAGCTGGTATCCGAGTGCACCCGCCCAGAGATGGCAGCAGTACTCCATATGGGGCCGGACTTGCGACTTGTAAAACCTTTGCTCCGATGTGAAGTACTGTTTCGCCCTGTTGAGAACACCAAGTTTTTTGGACGCCAGCTTCACCTTGTCTTGCAGATGATCTCGGAACTTAACATCGCTAGAAATGTCAACACCAAGGATCCCAATGCTCTTGGAGGGTAGTGTTCTAGAATTGTGTGATTACAGTGAAGTGGGTTTTCTTAGCGGTGAATAATAACAGTGCTCATCAATGCTACATCCGGGCTGATGAGTCACATGAGATATTCCGTCCTAGGTTATTGGCTAATTGCGCCATTGTAGGTGTCACTGATGAATTGTTCAAGGAGCCGGCAAAGGGTCAATAATAGGCCCAGTCTGAATTTACACAGCATTTTTTCTTATTCATAGATTGCAAGTTTAATTAATATAAGGGTCGGTAACACGAAAGTTATGCCCCTAGTGTTACATGCGTCTATAAGCTACGCTGTCCAGTGCCTGGTGTGTGTCTGATGCTAAGGCGGGCCGAAAGCTTGTTTGCCATCACCGTGGAAACAAAAAAAAATCTTCCTGATAAAACCTAGCTTTTATTGCCACACCGTCTTCGTTCAAATGTGCCCGATCAACAAACAACTCGCTAATTACTACCAAAAGTTAAAACCTTATTTATTTACAATAAAACCTGTCAGTGATTTTATCTGATTACACTAAAGAGACCGTTCAGATAAAGATAAAGAAAGATGAATTGATGATGCAACATTAATACACGAAGAACTAAATGCTGGTAATTTTAATAAAATCTTATTTTTACTAAGACGATAAAATATTTAGCGTTGTTAACGCAAAATTTATGAATGCATGCTATCTTAATGATTGCGGTACGACTTTGGTGAAAAAAATATTCAAATTTTATGTAAGTTGGTATTGCTCACTTATATAATTTTGACGATTGTGGGCGATTACAGAAAACATATTTTCATTAAGATAAGAACGTTTAACCTCCCACCACCTACACGTGATAATTAACGAGACCCTTAAGTTAAACATTTTTATGTAAAGCGTTCGAGCCATAAAGGGATACGTATGAAATTAACGTTTGTAATTACTTAGTTAAAAGGTTGGGTTCTTAGTCCTCTATAAATTACACGTTTCGCTTCAATGGACGATGGCTAAGCAATCAAAATTGGTCAAATCTATTTTCTAGCAATCGAAATTAGTCAAATATATTTGTTTTTTGATTCGAATAATAAGGTAATCTATCTAGAACTCCTTCAAGAAAATTTATTTAAATGGAGATTCTAATAACACTCTTATTACCATACATTACCATAAATACCATACCATTTAAAGCTAATTTTGAAATTTGAATTTTCACATTTATCGCTTACAATTGAATTCCAGTTAATAAAACAATACATATACTAAGTTGTTTTATATAGGAAGCGTTGTGAAAGATTATTTATTATCTTGCTTTAGATCAGCTTCTTCAGACTTTAGTACCAAGTACAAAACGAAGCTCACCACCTATAAGGCAATTATCTGCGCATACCTTTATGTACAGTGTTTGCGTTTATAAACACATCACTGCTGTTAACTGCCCTATTTTCTGTCACAGCACTCACGGCACCGCCGACAGTACTTATGGCACCGGCACCAGCTGCCATACTTGTTGTTGCCGGTTTATAGTTAATATTTACTGAATACGGGAATAGACTAATTGCGTAATAAGAAAGTTTTATCCGAGAACCTATGTACCTAAATAGTATTGCCGTTCCTGGAACACAATTCTGTGAGTCGTACTCGGACACGGACGTTGCTTAACTCTTCATGCACCTGAGTTTGACGACTGATAAAGTTCTAGAGCAATATCCCACAGCAGAACTAGTTATTTTGGGAGACTTTAACGCCTACCATCGTGAGTGGCTCAGTTCTCTAACCAATAACAACGCAGGGATATCTGCTCATGAATTTGCTCTGACCTATGGATTCTCTCAGCTGGTACTTTCTTCAGCAGGATACCAGATTTAGAGGACCATACGAGCTCCTTACTGGAACTTCTGCTGACTACACGTCCGGACGGATATTCCATCTCAGTGACGCGCCTCTTGGCTCTTCGGACTGAAGAGTCATGCACACAACCTTACGTAATTAACTTAACGTATAACCTGAAAATTTTATACGTTAAAGCGAAAAATTATGATATAAAATTTTTGACATCTACAAATATTTATACCACTAAGTTGGAAAACAAGCTAACGGTCCGGTGCCTGATGATAAGTGGGCTTCGTAGCCTATGGATGCTTGCATCACCAGGGGTTTCACTCGCGCGTTGCCGACTCTTCAAAAATCTAATAACTTCTTTCTTGAAGAACTCCATACTGTAGTCCTTAGAGAAATTCTTCAATTCTTCTTCATTCAACAGCCAAAACGTTTGCGGATGGAACTTTGTCTGAAAACGCACTGTACGCGACCATTTCCGTTCTAAAGTATGAGAATAAATTCCCTACCGATGGCGAGCGTTGCGATGGTAGAAAGTAGCCGTGAACATCATTTCGGAAAATTCCACAGAACTCACCGATTGTACAAGCAGTAGAACACACACAGGGTGGCAAAGTCTCTCCTCAGACTAAAGGGTTCGCTACGGCAAGTGAGTTTGGGATCGCTGACAATTCTCACAGCTCGTCGTTGAACCGAGTCAAAAGGGCCAAGTTGGTATCCGAGTGTACCCGCCGAGAGACGGTAGCAGTACTATATGGAGCCGAACTTGCAACTTGTAAAGCCGCAACCTTTGCCCCGACGTGAAGCACTGCTTCGCTCTGTTGAGTATACCAAGTTTTTTGGACGTCAGCTTCACCTTGTCTTGCAAATGATCTCGGAACTGAACATCGCTGGAGATCTCAACACAAAGAATCCCAATACTCTTGGAGATGGAGAGGAGAGTGTTCTAGAATTGTGGGACCACAGTAAATGAGGTTTTCTTAGCGGTAAACTTGAGTCTTTGTAGGTAGACTTGTGTCTTTGTAGGGTTGAATCGGACCAAGTTTTCCCGTCCTCAGTCAGAGACCTTGGACAAAGTGGTCTCGATTTAAGACATAAGTTATCTACGCTTTTACTCCAGAAAGGAACGAGGGATGTTTGCACGACCCGTGTAATATGCGTCTCCGGTACTGACATCTGCATAGCAATGTATGTTGTTGATGTCCAACATTCTTGATATGCAGTAGAAACAACGTAAGAGACAGCACAGAGCCTTGCGGGACACCAGCATTAATGCACATGCTGTCATAGCAAACTACCGTCAACTACGACTCCCATTTGCACAAACCCTCGGGCACTCCGTAAGATGGCAACTGCGATAGAAGACCCCGGTGCCAGACCCGATCGAAGGCCTCCGCTATGTTTAAGCTGCATGTCAATGTCTTCCCTTGGCTCTCTCTGGCTAATGCTTATCGGTGTGTAAGATACACTACCAGTCAACCGACTGTGGCGAAAGCCATATTGACGGTCACTGACCAGGTCGTGTTGTTCTAGATATCTTAAAAGCTGCTTGTTGATCACATGCTCCATCACGCTGGATAGGGAGGAGGTAATAGCCATAGGCCTATAACTCGATGGATTTGATCTATCGCCCTTTTTGGGCACCGCACATTCGCAGTCTTCCATGAAATCGGAAATTGTCTACTGTTATACCGTCTGGCCTACTCGACTTATAAACGTCTAAAGAAAGCAACGCCCGCCGGACCTCCCTCTGTGTTATGAACATTTCCGGCATGGTCTTACCGCACCTCGGTAATAGACCTGACATTATTTACATAAATATAATTACAAACCAAACATATCTCACTGACGTTACCGTGCCATCAGATTATAATATAGGGAATAAGGAAATTGAAAAATTAAGTAAATACCATCCATTAAAGAAAGAAATTAGCAGGTTATGGAAAACTCAAGCACATGGAATACCAATAGTGATAAGAGCCACTAGAGTTATAACCAAGAGCCTCCATAGATATATTTCACAGTTGGCTTCGAACATACATATGAGCAAAAACAAACAGCTATCCACAGCTGCATGATTTTGAATAAAGGTTTTTTTTTATAACCTCTTTCTTGAAGAACCCCGTACTGTAGTCCTTAGAGAAAACCTTGGCGGGGAGCTCATTCCACAACCCAAGCGTTCGCGGCAGAAAGTTTCTCTGAAACCGCACTGTACGCGACCATTTCGGTTCTAAAATATGAGAATGAATATAATGTAATGTAATATAATATAGCATAGTATACCATACCATACCATACCATTACGTAACGTAACGTAACGTAACGTAACAAAACTTAACTTAACATTACAAAACATAACTTAATATAATATATGATATACCATTATATTATATACTATGAAATAACATATAGGTTAATGGGTTCTTAGTTGAACTTTAAAACTTCGAAGGCCCGCAAAAAATAGTGAATTATGAGTATAAAAATTTAGAATTTACAATTATGTCTAGTTTGCATTCATTATGTAATTATATTATACATGTACTTTTTGTTCCAAAATTGCTGATTGCAGTCATATAACTTCTGTAACAACTTAACACCGAATTTAATACAATACCCTATTTCCAATCACGATTGATCAAGTTGAAAGCGTAATAACCTGAACCCTATAAAACATTTACAACGTAACTTAATTGAAATGTAAACCAAAAACAAAAGAATTCTCTACAACAATAAAATATACTCCCTTTAACGTCCGCCATTATAAAAACGATTTTCACGACTCTATTACAGCTCTGGGCGAGTTTAAAACAATAAAATTTAATATATCATCGATAAGTACTTGTTTTATATTCCATCGTATAATTTGAGCGCTTCCCCGACTTTTATTTATGATAGTAATAATGTATTCGATTTCCATAAATTGTGTTTTAATTACAAATTGTATTTTTATTGCGTATTCATTTTGGATTCTGTGTTGCGACTAGAACTTGTCTTGTCCATGGACTTAAGATTCTGCCCACGCTGTTCTGTAAATTGATCAAAAAGTGACTAGATAGCAGTATACTGCTCATTTATGCATCTTTTATTTAAATTAGAGACATAATTGTATAATTTCAGAGTCATTGGTATTGGATTTTCTTATTGATATGATCGATTTTTGTTCGTTTTCCACGGGTAAGTATGGGCGAAATAAAAAGTATCTCATTTATTTTCTCGTTAGATACTCTACTAGCTGATTACTTGTGGTATTACCCGCACGATCCAAATTTTCCTGTAGGTACGCAATATGAAATTCTCTCTCGACTTTACAACTAAAATATAGAAAAGCGTATCTATACATATTCTTCTTTATTTACAACTGAAAGACTATGTACAAATTTTCATGGTTTTATGCACAAAAAAAAAACGGATTTCTATACAAATTTTAACACCGATTTTATTCACTGCGGGATGATTTTCCAGAATAATTTTCAACGAAAAAGCCAAATACAAATTAACAATTTTGATGGATTTAACGCTTATTACACCCTATTCGGAATAGAGCTTTACGTAGTTACTGTACTGTAATTTCTCGAATCGAGGTTAATTTTTTTGTAGACGTATGACTACGAATAAAATAGGTTTTTATTATATTAGTATTGATTATACTAATTAAGCCTATTCACATATTATATTACGTACTTTTGAATTATTTTGTTTATTTTAAATGAAAACTCAAAATATGTTACAAATATGTTATAGTACGTACCTTTCTAAAGGACAACCTGTGTTTATATAACTATATTATATTTAAACAAATTAAAGAGTTTCATATTTTTTTAGGGTTCTGTACCTATAGGGGATTTTAGCGGAACCATATTACTAAGACTTCGCTATCCGTCCGTCCGTCTGTCACCTGGCTGTATCTCATGATCCGTGATAGTAAGACAGTTGTAATTTTCACAGAAAATGTATTTCTATTATTTAAGGGGCTCCTATACAGCAAACGTGATTTTTTGCTCGATTTTGCTCGATATTCATAATTGCAAAAGATAGACACTTAAAATATTCACAGAATATTCAGTTTTATAGTCACTTTAAAAATAAATAATTAAATTAAAATAAAACAAATATTCAAGGGGGCTCCCATACAACAAACTTATTTTTTTTCCCGTTTTTATAGATAATGGAACGGAACCCTTCGTGCGCGAGTCCGACTGGCATTTGTTTATGTAGATTTTATCTGTCTAGTACACGATCCAAGGTACTCATGGTATCAATTACCCATGGTTGCTTTGAAACATTTCTTTATAAAGTCCAATAAAGTTTAAAATATTGAGTAAAAAATACACAAATCGACAAAAATAAGCCACTTTGATTTTTGCAGTACAGTAAGCTAATTTGTACTCCTTTTTCTAGTTTAGTTTTTTTTAAAAATCTGTTGTGTAAATATGACTTTTTTTGCTCCAATGCGAAAACATTTCAATTTAAATGCAAATGCAGATAAAATAAAATTAAAACTTACGCTTACACGATTTTTTTTTTATATAATTTAAATAATTAAATTTTTTGACACTTGTAACAAATTAATTTTATAACAATTTCAGGTTCTCAATTAAGTATTACTTACAAATGGATACTAATAAACAGCTAAAATTATGCTATTTTTACCGGTGAGCATAAATTTTTATATCTGTATTGTCTATCTAAAATATTCTACTTATTCGATTTGCAATCATCGACACAAGAATACGAGAAGGAAAATTATGTCTCTCTATAATTGTAAGAACATTTCTCTAAAGCTGTGCTGACAGTAAGCCACTACATTCAAGCTGTTTGTTTTAGCTCAGCGGTTGTTGCGTGCAACTTTATTGATTGGGTATTTTATTGGAAATGCTTTTTTAGGTGTACTTTTCTTTATTATTGACAGCGAAATAAAAATAAGTGATACATTATACACGACAATATCTTTCTTGATACGTTATTATAATGAATAGTTAGCAGTGCTTTAAACTGAAATTAATAATAATTAGTCTTTTTGTTTAAATCTTCTTGTGGAATAAATTATAGTGGAACCGTTCAACGTAATAATTTAAAATTTGATTTATCTAGTAATAAGTCACGTACGTATTGTCAAACACGAAATAGCCTCTAAAAACTAAAATTGGCTTCCATTATTTTATGTCAGGGAGGTATCGTTTAATATAACATATTAATACCGTTTTTATAATAATAAAGGTAATATATTCACACTTGTGTAAATTTAAAAAATGTATATTGTGTTCAGTTGAGAAGAAATCAAAGAAATCATAATAACCGGATGTCCCAAATTTATAAATGTGCGTCCCGTAGGTCGACGCAACATTGTGCGTACGCGACGCTGGTGCTACAGATGCCTTGGTGCGGATCACGGGATCGCACAGTGCCCCTCCTCAGACACTGTGTGTAGCGATTCTGGTGGTTCTCACCACACTATCTTTTGCGTCCCGCCATCTTCGGGACAAGCTACGGACAGACCGGTTAGGTTGTCCCTCTCCTTACGGTGAGAGGTGAGTTAATGAGAGAAACCCTCCCTGGATGGCAGTTCAGGTGCGATCCCCACGGGCTTCGCGGCCATGCAGGGAGGGTTCGGCTCAGAGGCCCCTCAGGACTAACGCCTTCTCCACAGACGAAGCACCTGTACAAATATCGTCTACATAAGCGTCAGAAGGGAAGACAGCAGCTGCGCGTGGGAAATTCAAACGCTCACGATCAGCCAAGTGTAGCAACGAGCGAATTGCTATAAACGGGCTCGACTTTAGCCCGTAGATATTGGTGTTCAGCTCATAAATAACCAATGGAGAGGAGGGATCCTCTCTCCCTAAAATGAGCTGAAATCTTCTGGGTGTATCATGACCTGACGGAACATCATCTTAATGTCAGCCACAAACAGAACCTGGTGGTGACGAAAACCAGTCAAGATGTCCGAGATGTCTACCTGAAGCTTAGGTCCCGACATCAGGCAGTCGTTCAAGGATACAACCGAAGATGTAGGCGCCGACCCATCGAACACCACCCGTATCTTACCATTTTTAAAGACGGCGTGATGTGGAACAAAATAATGTTCACATGCGAAACCGACATGTGACCGAGAGATTCGTATTCACGTATTTTGTGCGGAATTCTTTATCACGACGCATCCGGCGCTCCATGGATAATAAACTTTTTTCGGCTATTTTCCAGGAGTTACCCAGGCGCGGACGTAGGGATAAGAAAGGCAGTCGAGTGAAAAACCGGCCAGAATTTAGACGACCCGTATTGGCGAGAAAATATGACTCGCACTCGTCATCGACTGGTCGAGTCCGTGACGCCGGGGGGGGCTCTTCAATTTCCCGAAAATGCTGAAGGGAGTCAGCGAGCGAGAGTCCCACTTGCACCGACGAATCCGTAGACGCCTGAGCGGCGAGAGAATGTGCTGGGCCCATTATAACAGATCCGAGATCAGTCGGAACAGCGACCAACCCACCTGGCTGAAGTAACATGGCCTTGTCCAATCCAAGCAATCCAAGGACATCAGCGCCAAGCAGAAGTTCCACAGGACCAAGTAGGTGGAACCTTTTATCGGCCAACTGCAGACCAGACGAGAGATCCAGCACGTCTGTCGGCAGGGGCACCTGAGGGTGATGACCTAAAATATCCCTCAGGACAACAGCTCCAAGTTGATACCGCATACTACGATGGAGCACGGAGGAAAAGGAAAACGAGACTGTACCCACGACGTTGTCCACCCGTAGACCCCCTACTCCAGAAATCCCATGACTCCGCGAACTTACCCGTAAGCGGAGACGCTTCACCAGCCACAGCGACATTAGACACCCCTGAGCGCCTAAGTCCAAAATGGCGCGCACAACCACACCAGGTCCGCGCGGAGAATTAACAAGAACCTGCGCGGTGAGCAAAACTGTTGTGACAGGTGGTGGAGAGACTGGTGAAGCGGCTGCCACGAGTCAACGGGCGTTGGCCCGACACAAGCCACGGGGCTCCTGTGGCTCATAATGCCCCACGCTTGAACCCGTATAAGCATACGGGTCCCACGCGTACCCGGGTTGTTGTTGACGGGGTCCAGACGGGGCCAAAAATCGTGACAGTCCCGATTGTGGCTCGGCGGGTAAATTTTCGAGCTTCCTACTTTGATCCTCCAAAAATGTCAATAAAGTGTCGAAAGTAGGTATATGTGACGCCGAGTCACCTCCGTGCAACTGTTCGAAACGAGCCCTGACGTCATTGGGCAATTTGTTTAAAACAATATGCAACAATAAAAATGACCACTCCGATACAGGGAATTTTAGGCCTCTTAACGCATTCGTCGCTACAAAATAGGGTTAAGCAGGTCCGACCGCAGCTGGTTATCCGAAGACAGTTGTGGAATACCTAAAATGGCAGCTACATGTGTATCCGCAATGCCACGGTTATTTTGGTACCGCTTTACTAATAACTCCCTGGCTATATTATAATTGACATCAGTGATGTCCAAATGTTTTATCAAACAGAGGAGCTCATCCCTGATAGATGTCAAGATGTAACTTAATTTTTGTGAGTCCGATAAGTCAGTCCGTCGGTGTACAATGCTATCAAAAAGTGTGATAAAATTAGTGCACTCATCCAATGATCCGCTAAAATGAGGAATATCCAAAGTTGGCAACCGTTCGTTGCATTTTTGTTCCGAAACCTTCCTACTTGCCAGCTGCGGGCTAGTCTCTAATTTCGACACAGCCTCGTTTACCACGTCCACTACTACACATACAAAAGTCATAGTCAGAATTTACCTTTGCCTCTGCCTTTAGGTTAGTTTCGTCATCCGTTGACGATAAGATAACCTGGTATGCCTGTTCCAGCTCATTTACTCTTGTAGGAAACTGTATAGCTCTTTGCCTTAATGCAAACACCTGATCCTCCCCCTTAAAGATCCCTAAAGCACCTGAAAACCATCGTGTCAGATTGGTTAAACAAGCCTTACTTGATGACGTCATGTTATATAATTAAATTCCCACACAAAAAAAAACAACCCAAAAACTAAATCAGACACACAAACAAACGACTCTGTTTGTTATATACACAGTTTGTTACAGCAACCAAGTTACTATATAAACCCCAAAAAAAACCAACTACAATGTACAAAACCCTGACTACACAATTACACTAATAAATACGTTAACTTACAATCCGTCATAAACAGCAATATTAAAAACCTATTTATTCCGATCTATTTTTAACCGCAATAACAAAAAGGTGGGTAAGGACCTAATTAGCTACACTGCGGATGTCCGACGAGCAATGCAATAAGACCGATAAACTATGCCTAGACGACGTAACCCAACGTTACGATTTGTAATATGTAATTACCTGACTACCAGTAAATCCCAAATGATTTGTAAGACGACCCAAATACCTATAAATCTGGTCCGAACCAGGCTCTAAGCTACCAAAAAACTGGATCGTAAAAACTGGGCCAACGTAGGCCTTAAGAAAAATTGCATGGACTTACCCAAATTTTGGCGTCAGATTTTATGTTCACGGTTTGTGTAATATGTGGTGTATTGTCTATGCATCTGTCTGTTTGTGTTTTTGTGTGTATCACTGACTTATCGAAATTAAATATAAAATTGATATAATCAAAACAATATGCAGCCGCGACGTTGCGCACAGATTATATGACGACGACTGTGAACAGACTATGCAAAGCAACGATCCTACGCCGCTATCGCTACGCCGGACCGACCGCATAGTAAGTAGAAGTAGTAGTAAATTTTTTATTGCACAAGAAAATAATTACAGATAGTAAATACATGTGATTGGTAGAGTACAATTGAGGCGGTCTTATCGTTATTTAGCGATTTCTTCCAGACAACCTTTGGGTAGAGGAAATCTAGTAGAATAAGATTTAAGAGTAGGTGCAACTTGGAACAAGAAAAAAAAATATAAATATAAATAAAAACAAACAAGTGTGTTATTATAATAATATATATAAATAAGACATAGTACACGTTACTACATGTTAAATATAGTATGAAAAAATATATTTACATATACTTACATAATACCTACTACATAGACGTACACAAAATAAATAAAATAACATGTCTTATTTGTAAAATAATAATTATTAATGTGATCGATAGTAATTTTTAACCTGCGTTTTGAAGCAATGTAAGCTTTGGGCTTGTCTGATATTGAGCGATAAAGCATTCCATTGTTTTATAGATTTAACGGTAAAGGAATCGTTATAAAACTGAGAGGAATGTGAAGGAATCTTTAGGAGTAAATTTGTAGAATGGATGGAAATGATTTTCACTGGAATATCTTCATCTTCTCTTTTTTCTCATAACAGCGTGTCCGGTGGTCTGATAAAATGGAACCTCCTAAGGTCGGAGACCTTGTCTTAGTGAAGGAGGCGAATATGCCGCCCCTTCATCGGAGAAGGGGTCGTATATTGCATGGCTTCCAGGGCGATATGGAATTCCTCGAGTTGCTGAGTTATTGGTTGGAGATTCCAGTCTGAAACGAGCTGGGACGACCTTGTCCCGTTCCCTGTTTTTTAGGATTCTCCTGTTTGACGAGTCTCAGCCCAATTTGATCTGGCTTGGCCGGGGCATTACTTGGTAAAGTTAAGCGATGACGCATCGACTTTCACTTCGTACGAAATTGCCCGTGCGCTTGCTCACGACCGGTGTACAAATTAGTTCAATCTTTGCCGCAGGTCGGAAGCGATACTCGCGTATTGCATTTTGTTAGTGTGTTTGATCGCTTTGGAATTCTGTGAAGAGCTTTTAATAAGTCGGTACTGCCCGCGCGTTTATTGCAGATAGCACTACCAGCCGCACTACTGGTAGTGCTATTTACAAAAAATAGCACTACCAGACATTCAAATATTTTAAAGTACAGTCGTGAACAAAAATACTTATTATACTCATTGTGCCAGGGTTGATTTGTTAATGTGTGTGTTAATCACTAGGATTTTTTTTTCATTTTTTGATTTTTTTAATTTTTAATCATTATTTATTTCTGATTACAGCTGTCAAACTTGAAAGGGCTACACCCCCCAACTATTGATCTTAGACTAGCAGTTTCCTTGCAAAAATGATAGGTCTCATCAAGATCTTTATTTTTGATGACAAGTGTCAAACTAGCAAGAGCTATATCTCCCTCACTCTTGATCTTAGACTAGCAGTTTACTTGCAAAAATGATAGATCTCATCAAGATCTTTATTTTCGATGACAGCTGTCAAACTATAAAGAGCTATATCTCCCTAACTATTGATCTGAGACTAGCAGTTTCCTTGCAGAAATGATAGATCTCATCAGGATCTTTATTTTTGATGACAGCTGTCAAACTAGCAAGAGCTATATCTCCCTCACTCTTGATCTTAGACTAGCAGTTTACTTGCAAAAATGATAGATCTCATCAAGATCTTTATTTTCGATGACAGCTGTCAAACTATAAAGAGCTATATCTCCCTAACTATTGATCTGAGACTAGCAGTTTCCTTGCAGAAATGATAGATCTCATCAGGATCTTTATTTTTGATGACAGCTGTCAAACTAGAAAGACCTATATCTCCCTAACTGTTGATATTAGACTAGCAGTTTCCTTGCAGAAATGATAGATATCATCAAGATCTTTATTTTTGATGACAGCTGTCAAACTAGAAAGAGCTATATCTCCCTAACTATTGATCTTAGACTAGCAGTTTCTTTGCAAAAATGATAGTTCTCATCAAGATCTTTATTTTTGATGACAGGTGTCAAACTAGCAAGACTTATATCTCCCTAACTATTGATCTTAGACTAGCAGTTTCCTTGCAGAAATGATATATCTCAAGGTCTTTATTTTTGATGACAGCTTTCAAACTAGAAAGAGCTATATCTCCCTAACTATTGATCTTAGACTAGCAGTTTCCTTGCAGAAATGATAGCTGTCTGTGTTTCCGCAAGGAAACTGCTAGTCTAAGATCAATAGTTAGAGAGATATAGCTCCTTCTAGTTTGACAGCTGTCATCTAAAATGAAGATCTTGATGATCTATAATTTCTGCAAGGAATCTGCTAGTCTAAGATCGGCTTTATCTCCGTAACTTGAATCTTAGACTAGTAGGTTCTTCACAGATGTGGTAGATCACATTAATATTCATTTCAAATAACATGTTTTGGACTTTCGGTGATAATGAAGTTTTTGGTTCAACAGCTGTCATCTGAAATAAAGATCTTGATGAGATCTATCATTTCTGCAAGGAAACTGCTAGTCTAAGATCAATAGTTAGGGAGATATAGCTCTTTCTAGTTTGACAGCTGTCATCAAAAATAAAGACCTTGATGAGATATATCATTTCTGCAAGGAAACTGCTAGTCTAAGATCAATAGTTAGGTAGATATAGCTCTTTCTAGTTTGACAGCTGTCATCAAAAATAAAGACCTTGATGAGATATATCATTTCTGCAAGGAAACTGCTAGTCTAAGATCAATAGTTAGGGAGATATAGCTCTTTCTAGTTTGACAGCTGTCATCAAAAATAAAGACCTTGATGAGATCGATCATTTTTCTAATTTGACAGCTGTCATTTGCAATAATATTGAAAATAAAAAACTAAAACGACTATAAACGCTCGACATATCCCACCGACCGCACTAGTTGTGCCGTTCAGTTGGTCGGTGGGGAAAAACTATCTTTTCGTCGTCAATCCATCGAAATACAAACACACGTCAATCCTTTTAGATCGTACGGAACTCCTTCTCGCACTTGGCTGGTTTCTTTTTGTATTTTTTTCCTTGATTGTACTATAAAACATTTGAACGGTGCCCCGGTAGTGCTAACATTTGTAAACAGCACTACCAGTAGTGCGGCTGGTAGTGCTATCTGCAATAAACGTGCCCGCGTACTAATAAATGCCGCGTTCGATCAGAAACACCAACGTCGTAGTATCGACGCGAGATTGGGTATAGTCGAAATCAGTAGACTTTTAGTGCGATTTGATCAGCCTCTGGAACTGGGTGCCTACATCCTCGTATGGTTCTTAAAACAAACATTCCTCAGGTCTCAAAACGTAAATAAAACACAATTTCACACGGAATCAGAAATTCCGATTATAACTTCTTATCTCAAAGAGAAGTTGCAGCATTCCCGGATCTCAGGAAATCAGGTTTTTGGGGGCCATAGATTACATATTTTAATATGAAATACATATAATTATAAAATAGTAATGATTATCTGTCACTACACAATAATTATATACTTTACAAAATCCGAGAAATATTTTCTACAGAACTTAGTTCTAAAATTATTTAGAGCGCCGCATTATAATCACTGATTTGCGTGTCGACCAACTCGTGTCGACCAACTCGTGTTGTTACAAAATAAAGGAAACTTACAAACTGAAATATTCAAAAACAAACTGTTTATGATTTACAAAGAGATACGATAAGTTCATGTATTACTTAAATAATTATAAAATATCGCTTTTGTCCCATTAATAGTCCGAAACATATAATTTCACACCAATTGTATTATAAACATAATAATACTGCAGTTCTAATATAACACACAAGTTTTTTCAAATGAATAAATGTTATCGATATTAGAATAAAAACTATTTTATTACTAAAGGAATTTTCACATTTTTCAGTAAGGACCACTACGCGTAGTAGTCGAATATCGAATCGTCTAAATAATTCTTAATAATAATATTTAAAGCATTAATAAAAACGCCAACCCGCACTTGGCCAGCGTGGTGAACTAAGGCCTAAGTATCCTTCAAGGAAAGGCATATGCCCCTGCAGTGGATCGTATAACAAATAAGGCAACAAAAAACCTGTAATTTTTTCACCCTGCTCTAATGAACAGCCTTAAAAGACTGCACACTAAAGCTTTCGTTCAAATAATGTAAAATTCCGTACAATTTGAAGAATAACTAAACAAAACTTACAATTTTGATTGTTAATAACAAGATTGTGAAGCTACAGTATGTTTCGCTAATTACAACTTCTTACCTCTTAATTATTTCATTGTATATTTAATAGAATAGTAAATAAGTATTCTTAATATAAATTAAAGAGCCACACATTATCAGTCATAGAAAATATAACAAGAGAAAGATGTTTCAAATCATAAATATAAAACTTTATAACTTTAAACGTACAGTCAACAATAAAATTGTGAGCATTGTATAGTAAAACATCGCAGTAAAACGTTTCCGCATTCATCCACGTGCCAATTCTAACTAATTTCTGTAGAAAGCTCAAGCAAACATACAAGCACACAGAGTACAAACACCGCTTTGTATAAAACACACGACAAAATAAGCGATTTGTTGCGCCGAGCGTTAAATAGAAATGCGAGATTCGTCACAGATAGTGAACTTTATGCTATCCGTTGTACCCACCTAAAGTGTGAACTTAGGTGTTCATTTTAATGCATATTTGATTTTATAACTTTGTGATAGGTACATTATGAATCAAGTTATATAGGTAATTTAAGCTTATAGTGCTAATAGGACAGGCAGTGGGTTCGTAGTGGTGCTACATTTTTCTGAAATATCGATCTTACTCTTGAAAAGTAATCTTTAAGGTAAAGAGAAAATTACCAACGAGAGGCTATTGAGAATCCTATTTAGAAAGTTTTACTCGATTTTGTAATTTCTGTACCGTCCGTGTTATACACGATGTTTTTCAACACAATTAATTAAATAATTAAGAATATAAAGTGAAAAAATAAATAAATGCAATAAAACACATTTGAAATGTAAGTATGAAATAAATTAAAGTATAGACGCCATTATGAATTAAAAAGTTTCGGCTGAACTTAAAACTTGTAAGTGCTCGCTTGACGCGTAGTTCATATCTTAAATGGCGCTTTCATACATACTTGATAGAATAGACAGTATGTAGGGCACGAGAGCACGCGCTCATCAATGTCATCATCGCCCGTGGGTTCTATGAACTCTCACTTTGCCTGAAGGAAAGTTAAATATAAAAAAAAAAACCGGGAGAGTAATTAAGGTATCCGCTTTACCAGCACGTAATGATACTGTTTATGAGTTAGGGTTACGACAAAATATTAAACTTAACTCTTAATATATTAATTCAGCTAGTATAATTTGTTTTTTTTTGTCTGTGTTCAAAATTTACATAAACATAGGTACTTATCATGATACAAAGTTAAGTATTTTTTTAATACTTTATCAGCATTTTCTATTTTTGTGACAATTTGACTCAACTATTGGCAAAACAAAAATATTTTTTTATAAAAATTGATAGTCTTAAAGTAGCATATTATCTGTTTATTTATAGTGCTGTAGTTTGTGACATCATGAGAAAACCATAACTAATGTTGAAACGTTTCCATATCTTTAGTAGGTATGTTATTTTTTATTAAAAAAAAATGGGTATTTTATATAGTTTTACGTAGTGCATAGAATTAGCAAGGTGACAATGAGGCAGTGAGTATGCTACATTGCCTAAATTAAAGAGTAAATAATAATAAGCTACTGAACTACTTTATAATCCTAATAAAAGTGCTTAAAAAACAAATAATTTTATTCAAAAATGGTCATCAATACCTTCTAGGTTTTTTTACACATTCGGGGCATTACGGTCCTTCTGTAAACGACTTATATTGTAAAGGACAATTTGATTTCTACTTTATAAAAAAGGACCCTTTTAAAAAAATATAAAACAATAAAAAAGTGTCACATAAAAATTAGATGCTACTTAGCCTAAATTTTAAAGTAAACAATAATACGAGCCTAAACTACTTTATAAACCCAGTGAAAGTTTTAAAACACGAATAATTTTATTTAAAAATGCTCATCAAAACCTTCTAAGTTTTTTTTTAAATTCCGAGATAGAAGGGGTTGGGATGGTTCGTCTGTGAACGACATTGAAGCCTAATTTGTAAAGGACTGGGCTTCCAAAACTTAAAAAAATAAAATTAATTTGATATCCACTTTTTTAAAAAAAAACAGCCAAGTACGAGTCGGACTCGCGCACGAAGGGTTCTGTATCCATTATTTATAAAACCGCAAAAAAAATCACTGTTGTTGTATGGGAGCCCCTCTTAAATATTTGTTTTGTTTTAATTTAATTATTTGTTCATAAAGTGAATAAATAACTAAATATTTTGTGAATATTTCAAGCTTCTACCTGTTGCAGTTATCAATATCAAAAAAAAAATCACGTTTGTTGTATGGGAGCCCTCTTAAATATTTATTTTATTCTGTTTTTTAGTGTGCGGCCTGGTGAAAGACGGACGGACGGACAGCGGAGTCTTAGTATTAGGGTCCCGTTTTTTACGCTTTGGGTACGGAACCCTAAAAAGGAACTCATTTAAATAAATATCAAACAATAAAAAAGTGTCACATAATTAGATTTTTGTTGGAATTATCTACATGAAAAAGTTAATTTTCTTGCATAATTATGTAAAACCTGGAACCGACGGACGTACAGATATGTCTTAATGCGGGGATACAAACAGACTGATTGAAAGAATTATGCACTGAACCCTAAAACGTAAATTTTAGGGTATCAACTAAAAATTCTAAAAAAAATCATGTTTATATCAAAAATATGATTTTAGCTCTTCTTTCGTTATTAACTTTGTTATTGACAACTTTGCCCATTTCTGTTTCAAAATGTAGTTTTTAACCTTTTTTATTAACTAGATGCAGAAATTTTCTGTCTATATTTTAATAACGAGTCACGCGTAAAATAGAGTCAACGACTAACATAAACTTGACATCACTACCATCCATATAATAGTAAAATATACTACTTTACAAAATGTAAACACATTTATAAAATTAGAAATTATATTATACAGGCAGTGAAGTCTTTATATTTATTGTAACCTCATACTAGTAAGTTCAAAGTTACAGTTGTTATCCAGTTCACTACAATAAGGTACCAAGTTTAACCACTTCCTTGATTGTTCTTGGTACGTCTGCGGTCTGTTACTAGATACCTTGACTTAATAAAGAGCTAACAATGAATACCTTAACGAATAACCCAACACCACTCCAACAAAAATCCTTAATGTAATTGTATAAGGTTATCTAGGCATTTTGACGAGATGATTTTTTTCTCTTTGATGATCCATATTCGATAAAAATAGATATTCAGATTAATAAATAAATGCAAAAAAAAAACCTTTTTAAAAAAGCTTTAATTTAAATGCCCTAAAAAAAATTCCTTAAAATGATAACTATCAACTTATAACCTCATTATACACAGGAGGTTTGCGTAAGTACCTATAAATATTTAATTAAACTGAATTTTTTTTTAAAAATTAAACTTAGTTGATTTAGTTACTGAATTAAATAGGTACTAGTTTATTTACACAAGTAAAGCACGCGACAAGCTTTTATGATCATATAAATTGTGTATAATGAGGTTATAAGTTAATAGTTAAAATTTTCAAGGAACTTTTATTTTCTTCTTTTTAGAGCATTTAAATAAAAGCCTTTTTTTTGCTTTTAATTTATTTTTTACTTTCTAATTATTTTCTAATTATTGTCGGCAAGATCTTTCATTTGAAACCCATATTGCAGAAGTGCATAAAAAATAACTATTCCGCCATATTGAATTTAGAAGGACGTCACATTATTTTTCGAGTTACTCTCAACAAGCCCTTTCATTTGATACCCATATTGTAGAAATGCACTAAAAATAACTATTCCGCCATCTTGGATGGTCCGCCATATTGGATTTAGAATGACGTCACACGTACACATCTTGTATTGTCATCCAAACTAAAAGTGGATACAAAATTTCAGCTCAATCGGTTGAAGATTTGTGCTTCAAAATTGAGTAGCAAGATTCCACCCGAACAAACATACATTGCAAGTTAAATAAAAGCTTTTAAAATAAGGTTCAAAGTATCATTACATCAGTAAAACTCAATAAAATTACTTATACATAAAACTATTTTAAGTTTTGATATTTATTAAAGGAACAAGAACCCTATTAAAAACTGTCAACAACATCGATGCGTTTTGACTTCTGACAGCTGTCAAGCCATACATTTTGCTTGGTGTATAATATCTCTTTAAGAACCTTTCTACGGTTTCCGTAATCGATACTTTCCTCGATTATTAGTATAGAATTGCATCGAGTTAACGTTGAAAATAATATTCGACGATCGCCGCAGGTGTCGCGTAGACAAAATTAGAAGAAATAAAGAAATAATATAACTTACCACAGCCCGAGTAATAAGCGCACACAACGTTTTAAAAAGTACTTACTTTTTTAATACATTAGGTAAGTACTTTGCTTGTTTGTCGTACATAATCGTAGCTAAACGTGGGCAATTTTTTATATTTATCTTATCGTCTATATATCGCTAATAATTTTTTATCGTCTATATTTTCAGATGGGTTGGCAATGTTTTTATCCTTATATAAAAATCATAATTTCAAATTGCAAACAATATATGATTATTTACAAAAGGCATGCATTAATTCAAATTTATGAATCTTATTACATAATCATTACGGTACACAATACAGTCTACTTTTCAAATGTTAAAGTTTTATCTTATTCTCTGTCCGTCCAGCTACTTTTGTCCCAAAAATCAAGTCACACCGCGTCGTTGCAATGTGAAGAAATAGTTTCCTGTGCTCTCACACTGAAAAGAAATAATCTATTACCACGAGAACTCTCGATCATAGTCCCAGACCCCACTACTAAAATCATGCATTATCGTTTTACGGCCAAAACTTACGAAATTCTCAGATTCGGTTATACTGCATCCAAATAGATGTGCATTTACTGTCAAAAATGTCAAAGCTTCGTCAGGGGCCATTTCTACTAAACATTTTTGGTTTTGGAGTTATAGGTGACATTAAAAATGTCTGAAAACGAAAATTTGATAATTTTGAATACTCCTAGTTGGATTTGATTTTATCTCATAATTTTATACGCTTTTGCCGTAAAGTTGCTATATGCCGAAAATCGAGTCAATCAACCGCCGATCTGCACATTTTCGTGTTTATAATATTCTTATTAATAGGTAAAATCGCCAAATAAAATCGAGAAGGACAATTTAGCAAAGCAACAGAGGTTTTTATTGAGAATGTTTTGTAACCGCTACAGTCTGTGAACTGGGTCGTCCAGAAAATTTTATCATTTGAATACCTAGTGTTTTTTTAACTACTTTTAAACTACGTCATCTTACTAAATGGCCATTAACTTATAGATGGTATTAATAAAATTCTGATCGCTGAGAGCAGCAAAGAAGTGTTGTGATCATCCAGAAAATTCAAGTTGGTATTTAAATTTGGCAGCGTTAATAAAAACCAAAAAAATGTCTCAGGTATGACACCGTTATTGTACTTGAACCTATAGTAAACAATCAAGGAACCCAGTACTACACCGTGCCTTACAATAACAAATGTTTTACAGTTAGTTAATTACCGTTTTTTTATTTTATTTTAGGATTACAGACATGAAATTATTCTCTATAAATAAGGCTCTAACCAAAAACAAATACATAAGTTTAATTGAACAAAGCTATTTAAATTATATCAAGCAGTTCAGAATCAATGAGGGTAGGAAGGGGCGCGGTACTGTGCGACCACAACGACAGCGTCCGTGGTTTTATTGGCAAGGCTTATTAGAAAAGTTTTACCTTACACTCAAACTACAATTATAGAATTAGAGGAGAAGTGGTTTGTTTAAACCTTATACCTACTATTTGGCTGAGGGATGACCAAATATTTTTTTGAAAAAAGACAGCTATTTATTGTTTTTAGGGTTCCGTACCCAAAGGGTGCTAATTTAGTAATGGAGCTCCTATTACTTAACCAACGGTGTCTGTCTCTCCAACCATTAATTAAAGGGCTCTATCTTTTAGATCAAAATAGGTAAAAGCCAAAATTTTTACAGAATATGTGTCATATTGTCATAATGGCGAATTATCTAAAAACAAACAACAAATAATATTTTTTTTTCTAAGTTGGTTGACTTTACGTTTTTCTTTACTTCAGATATATGTCTTCTACTTTTTTATTATTTAATGCAGAAAACATGGGCCTAACTAAACTAATTAACTTAATTAAGTTTTTACAACTTTAATGGCATTTTTTTTAAAAGGAACGTGACTTTTTATGGTATCTTTTA
This sequence comes from Apoda limacodes, assembly GCA_946406115.1. Lineage (NCBI taxonomy): Eukaryota > Metazoa > Arthropoda > Insecta > Lepidoptera > Limacodidae > Apoda > Apoda limacodes. Next base: position 4,557,658 of record OX291544.1, read on the forward strand.
TGAAATTTAATTTTAAATTTAATTGATATACATTTTTATAGGTATAAAATTCAATTTTTAGATAAATATCAGGCTTTAATTTTATCAAAACTTTTTACGTAAAGTTTTCAATTCAATTAAAAGTTAATTAAAAGCTCTCGTCCGTGCCCCAGTTGGCAAGGTGTAGAGCTCGGACTGGTGCTGTTTGCCAATGTCTTCGGGCTAAAATATTATTTTAATTGAAAGCTAGGCCAGTTTCTAAATCGGCTTAAAATAAGATAAAAAAAAAATCATAAAGATCCTTAGTAAAATTATATATAGGTATTATACATACATATATCATATGTTAATTACACACTTAAAAAATGTTTTTTTGAATTTTGAAATAAATAACAATACATTTTAATTCTTTCATTAAATGCTGTCCTGCCTGACTGCATCATCAACGCAGAGCTATATACGCTAAAAATATTTAAAAAAAATAGGTGTGTTATGTGTAGTCGGCCTAAAGTCAAACAAATTCCGCAAACAACGCGGAATATGGACGGAGCATGGTCCAAAAGCATTTAATATGAATAGTTTAAATATTATAAATACAACTGTAGCTTTTATTAATTGTTGTTAATTAACATTATATTGAATTTTTAGGAATATTTCACCATTATAAAAATAATCTGAAATTGGGAAAATAAGAGTACCTTTAGTTTTTTTTTTTTTGTGGAGTAAATATTGCATTATGTGTTTGCTACTATTAGACCTTGGAATTGCAAAGAAGTATCTATATGTTTTTTTTTAATTATTTATTTGGACTTGATTTACTTCAGTTTAAGTTTCTGCACTGTGACGTTATATTTATATTGAGATGGTATCGTTAATATTTCTCGATTTTAAATAAAACTGCAACAACACGCATATGAAGCAAAGCAAATAGTTCTTACAGCTCTTTTCTAAAGTATGAATAGGTCCTATCTTCAACTCGGTGGCATTTTCCACTAGAAAACCTTTAGTAATAATGGCAGGACAAAGAGATTGTGCAATAGTATTGAAAATTTTCTGATATGGTTAGTTAACCGGCCAAGCGCATGTCGGGCCACACGCAGCGTATGGTTCCGCAGTGGCCTGTCACAAGTCTTGTACATTTTATAAGTTGGTCAACCATTTCTCGTTAAATCGTAAAGCCTGATTAACTGTGTCAGTTTTCCTTTTAACCTCGTTATAATATATAATATAATAAGTTATTAAAATAGGCATCACATTTAGTTTGCCTCTTAACGCTTTTTCTATTATTACTTCCTCACAAACTGAAATGAAACCACTCTGGTGATACTTATAATTTTGATGTCCGGCAAAAAGTCGGATTCTGTAAAAATCTAAAAATACTCCTATTTTGTTAATAATTTAAAACATGGCCCCTGTGTTCATTTGCATCCTGATAGTTTATGCAATATTTAAATAACGACTGTCAAGAAAGACTTCGTCATGTCAACTTGAGGTTCATACGCTTGATTTATTTGCTTCTTTTTGTGATAAACCAATTATTGCATGCGGGGGTTTTTGTGTAGTAATAAGAAAGATCGTCGTTCATCGATAAAAGATATAAGAACATAATCGTACATTGTTTCCCCTGTCGCTTTTTAATATACCAATAATGTAAGTTAACAAGAAGCGGATAAATTACACGTATAAAACACAACTAACGCCTTTTCCGACAACAAAGAGACCCATTTCACCAGCTAGTGTCGTCGTAACACGCAACAACCGCTGCGGAACCGTTCCCGCGGTGTCTCATGCTCCAGTCTAATAAAAAGTATCAAAATAGGAAATTACCTACCTTTAGTAAAACACCTTCTACTCTATTGACGTTGTTTGTTTAGAAATTTAACCTACATTGTAAATTTTGTAGTTTCTCTTTATGGACAAGGGGTTGGTTGGTATATTGTTGTATATTGCATGATTTTTAAAACTTTAAAACATTAGATTAAGTTTTTAAACCACTTAGATATACTAACAAAGGATAAAGACCTTAACCGTTTCCGTAGCTTATGGACGCATGTCACATATTTGAAGAATCCCTACGCAGTCCCTAGGGAGATCATGTCTCAACCGAAGCCTAACCCTAACAAGAAAGTTTGTTTAGAAATAGCACTGATTGTTAAGTTCGGACATACTAAAAGGTAAGCCAAGTCAGAGCAGAGAGTATTTTTTTACTCTAAGGTAGCAAACAAGTTGACGGTCCGCCTGATGGTGGTTTGTTATGAAGATGAATAAATTTGACCCGATTTCTTCATTTCATTTGCTTATTTATTTTCACCCCAGGAGTTGCAGCTATTTTTAGACAACTTAAGATGAAAGGAATCAACATTAGCCTCCCCTTCAAAATAAACTTAAGTTTAGCCGGCTCATCTTAAGTTTATTGTCACACCTTCCTTTAGCCGCAACATATTATATGTATTAAATTTTGGTTCGGTCTGTTACACTATTGCCTTATCTCTTACATAGTCAACAACTGGGCAGAAATTCTCAGTTTGAAAGCTTTCATAAGGTTCACGAAAAGTTAAAGGTAAGAGACATAGTTTAGCAAGAATTTAAATAGTTACAGAATTTCTGCGTTCCGGAATACATAGTTCGGGACCGCCTGCATAGGTGTAAGAAACAATATTTTGATTTTACAAAGATTACCTATTGGACGCACGCAATAAAACAATATTGTAATTAGTTTGTAAAGCTAGTTGTAGTAAATTTACTTGACGATTCGAAAGTGTTCTAAGTAACCCATTTGAATTAAAAGATTTTGATTTTGATTTTGAAAAATACGCAGATCATTTTGTAGCCTATTACAAAACGAAACAATTGTCTTTCCTTAATATCTCTAGATAAATAAAACTCACCTAAGAGAAGCGACTGAAATCGCTTTGCTGCGGTGAGTCATCATTATCTACAATTAAAGGTCTCAGTCCAAGGGTTGTTCATTGTGCTGTCAGTTTCAGCTCCTGAATTTGCTTCTTTAGGTGTTTTTCAAGTCAGTAAGGAAAACTCCAAGTGAAACACAGCCATTACAAGATGTGCTTACCTACGTCAATACATGTTCAAATAAGTAAGGTATCATAACGGGTCGGACACCTGATAGGTATTTAGGGGAAGCTTATTATTATAAAACTTCCACTTATCTATGGTTAGGACATTTTTATAAGGAAAAAGGAGTTTTGGAAGGAATCCATACAATTGGAAGAAAAACGTAAACGATATTAAATATACGACGAGGATGGCTCCTTTTTTCTAATAATTAGGAAAGAATATTGAATTCAAATAATGTGCCAATGATGTCAGATGTCCAGGAACAATAAGTTATGTATTAGAATAAGATCAATATATAAGATTAAATAAATATTGTCAGCGATTTAGTAGAGTAGAGAGATGAATAAACAATAAGTTACTCCCCTTATCATCTTCGTTTCCTGAATAATGACCCAATCTCTAAATCCTACGAGTAAGTAGCGTTAGAGTAGCGGTACGCCCTCGGTACCTCTACAGCAATCAATCCGCCAGAAAGTCAAGACATGGTAGCTGCACTCCCACTAGAGTAAGGAGTTGAAGCACGCTATTTGACAAAATAACTTGGTTATTATTCATTACAGACTACAACAGAATAAAAAATACATTTAAACAGCTTTTGTTTATATGTTTAATAAATGCCTATGTTTATATACGCTGTATGGACGTATATTTATATATATTATATATGCTATATATATTTATATGAGCTATATATACCTATATTTATATACGCTGTATGCACCAGTATTTATGTACGCTACTAGGATATGTGTTCTTAAAACATGCAAAGTTTATTCTTTTATGTATATGAAATATTGGAATAGTCAAATATCAGATAGCCGCAGAGAACAAATCAACAAAATATTGTGACTGATCTTCGTGTTCTATATTTACTCCAAACTTTCCTCGTATTTCGTTCCATAACGCTTCTGCCAGGTCACGCACTCTAACCTATATTCTCCAGGAAAATAATCCAATAACTTACAACCAAACTTTAATAATGTTTTTATACTTCCGAACTGTAATTTTCCAATTAAGAAATAATAACTATATCAGTAGTCTTTTCAGCAACTAGTTTTATAAAGTACTTGCAATATTAAAACACAAGCAGCGAGTAAACCTTACTGAATAGTGTGGTGGTGCGTTAAAAGTACCTGGTTTCCCAACTTGGCTTTAACGTTATGGTAACAATTAATATAAATAAAAGAGATAAACAAATAAATATTAATTTTACACATATAGATTAATATTTTTAAATATCATTATTTATTAGTTACTAATTAAGGTTTCTGGATAACAATTATAATGTTTATAGTGAAAAAGTAAGTTTTTAATTTATCTTAAGTACAGTTAATATTCTACAGCTGGGATGTCGTATATAAACTTTTTGCACTTTATCTCAAAAACGATAATTGTATGAAATACTGATTGGTATCAAATTTATAAAGAATTTTATGCTCTACAATTTTTTTTCAAAAGTCAATATCAATTTTGTGCTCTAGTCTATCTATTTTAAAGTCACAATGATTTTTGTCTTGACACAAGATATTTACAAGAATCCTATATTTTGTTACCTTTAATACTTTGTTGCAAACACTATGAGACTTTTGACATAACTTACTAAACGTCAAAACAATGATAAATACAAATTTGTAGCTTTATAATCTTTTATTCAGAGGTTTCACTTTTTCCTTATTTGTATGTTCTGCTTTACCGATTAGTTAAGCTAACACCTTCAGGGGTGTTAATACATAAACGTTTATTTGGGACAAAATTAAGAGTTCTATTATTAGTAATATTTAAAGTCAAAAATAGATCAAAATAAAAAATCATCTGTTTAAAATTATAGCTATAGATATGGCATTTATGATATATTTTCTTTTAAGACTCTAACCATCAGGCAGTCATAAACGAAGAAAGATTATTTCTATGTATTATATTGTATTTCTTAATTCAATGAAGATTTTGTGTGTTTGTAAGATTGATGTGCTAGGACTTTATAAGTCACTAATGGCGTTCGTAACAAGCGTATTTCCAGAGCAGTGATGTAGTTGGGATTTTCATCAGCCAAGCTAGTGCCTCGATAGCTCAATTGGTAGAGCACTTACACGGAATGTAAGGAGTTGCAGGTTCAAATCCTGACTCTTTTAACTGCATCTTTGCTGTAAAAATATTTATTTACCTTGATAATAATAAAACTATGTGTCTATGATTACAAAATATGTATTTCCTATACAAAATTCTATGGAAACTGAATTTATCTGACAGATTGACGGTTTACTAGCAATTTCTGACCCAAATAGGTTATACCTGTTACAGTACTAATACAGAAAAAAAACCGGTCAAGAGCCTGTCGGTCGTCGGTGTCGGGCCATAATTTAATACCTGTTACCGTAATCATCGTTTAAATCTCAAAATTAGCTTTCTCAAAATTAGGCATCACTTGACCCTTCAAAAATATATTAACTATTTCTTGAAGATCCTCTATTGTAATCCTTAAAGATAACCTTGACAGGGAGCTCACTTCACGACGTATGCATTCACGGGGGGAATTTCCTTTTAAATAATATGTACAAAAAATATGAACCGATTTTATTTAAAACAATTTTGTCATAAGTATTTATAAAGTTCTGAATTTTTCAAATTTTCCTATTTTGATTTTTCCGGATTTTTAGAATAAGTGGACACAATTTTAGACAACTTTGGATATCAACAACTCGAAATAACATTTTTATCTGGGAATGTAATTAAAAAATTTCTTGTCAAATCCTTAGTACACTTTGTTAAACTTGTTAACCAATAATTGTTGTTGATTGCTTTGTGCCTATAGCAAAAAGTTCCGAATACCTGTGCATATACTATCTGTTACTGCTTATGATACCATAATGTCAACTAACATGTAGTAAATAAATCACACGTAAAACATAGCTAAGTTTTTTCCCTACAAAACAGAGAGCCATTCCGCCGGCTCGTGTCGCCGTTACACGCAAAAACTACACAGCGTTACCGCTCCCTAGCGTATCGTTGCATGCACCGGCGGCATAAAAAATATTAAATATTTTGTAATAGTGTCAACTTAAAGGACTTATTCTTCCAACTTAAGTTTTTTTCTATTTAGAATAAGCCGTCTCGGTGAATCTCGGTTTTCGTATAACTAATCTTAAACGACAAGGACGGATACGATCCCTGCCCATTCTTTGGCTTTTCACATTTCTGACGCGCATGGAGTTGCACGCAATTTTCTTATTTAAAATGGTTATATTATACATTTTCGCCCGTGGTAAGATTTGCAAAATTTTAATATGTTGATTAAAGATTACCACCCTTCACCTCCTTAGTTTGAATTTCAAAGTGCCCACAAAACCTACAGTACAATTAACCCTTTTCGAAAATTATAATTTCTCAGTAATATGATCATAAGACAATCAATACAAAATTTACCACGCTTTCACGCTCTAAGGAGTGAATTTTGAAAAATCCCTTTCGTCACATCATACAATCCATATAAATCACGTTTGAGCGTCACGTGCCGTGTGAAAGAGTTGCTAAACGTTTGAGCGTCACGTGCCGTGTGAAAGAGTTGCTAAACGTTTGAGCGTCTAGTTATTATTGCTACGCATCTACAAGCGGCTCACACTCTTAGGGGTTTAAAAAAATCTTTAACAAAGTCTATAATATAATCAATCTACATTCCTCCAGATTTCAAATTTCAATCCATAGCAATTTGAACTTGATAATTTCTTACTTTAGGAGTTGATTTTTTAAAACACCTCAAAACACATACAGCATGTATACGAAGTTTTAAATAAATTAAACCTTAAAAATATTATTTCCAATACAAAATCTCTCCCCCTTTTTCCACTTACGGGTTGAACTTTCAGACAACTCAAATCACATAGTTTATTAAGTGTGTTGAGGATCATATAGTAACGTGGTGTTCCAAGTAAATTGTAACAAAAAATTCCAACAAAAAATTGACTTTTACGCAAAACGTACTTCATTAATTGTGTTGAAAGAGCTTGTTTACCGAGTATGTATATAAAATTTAAATATAAAAAAATTGCTTTTTCTTTAAATCTTAAACCAATAAATCTTGATAATTATGTTGAGAAGCATGTTAATATACCCAGTTTCAAGTTTTATTAGAAATATTTTTCCCCATATAAACTTTCTCACCCCTTTCTTCCTTTAGTTTAGTTTAGAATTTCAAATAAATGCACATAAAAATATTATTTCCTGTACAAATTTCAAGACACTCTTTCTCCCTTAAGGGATTCAATTTTTAAAAAACCCTGATATAGATGTTTGTTTAATTGTGTTGAAGAACAGTTGCAAGAGAATTTGACAATAACTATTAATTCCCGTGTATAAATTTGCCATCATATTTCTCCTGTTAGGGGTTACGTTTTCTGTAACCCCGGATCACGTCTATAAATTCTGTTGAGAAGTATATATACCCAACTTTCATAAATTGGTAATAGAAATATTATATCCTGTGCAATTTTTTTGCCCCTTCTCACCTAATTGGTTGAATTTTGAAAATCACCAAACAAATAAACTTTCTCACTCCCTTTCTTCCCTTAGGAGTAAAAATTTTAAAAACAAAAATACGTATACGTGTTTTATTTAGTGTTTAAAACTTAGATGTAGTTTATAACTTCAGATAATAAGAAATTCGGTTAGCTTAACATATAACAATATGATAAAGAAAAACACTAATATGCAAGTGGTGAAAAGGAAATTAAAACCAAGCGTCGAATTTAGTATTCGAATAATCAAATTATACATATGAAACTTTAAGATGTAATTGAACGACCTTTGTTTAAAAAGTATAAAGTAACTACAGTATTTAGAAAGTATGTTAAAACAGATTTTCTGTAACAATTTATACACATTCTCGCTAAACTGTGCATTGCCGTTTCCAAAGTACGTCACACCTTATAAAAGCTTTCGTAGCAGAAGCATACTCATGACTTCTCTCCCAAGTTATTAACTAAAAGCAAAACAGTGTAACTCCGCGGAACCGTGTCATGCATAAAATAAGTAGCTAAGAATTTCATGTGTATTCTTAAGGAAATCCTGCGACATATAGTTCTGTGAATACTTCCAAGTTACGTATGAAGTCATATTTACTTACAAAATACTCGTACATTTATTACTACTACAACGTTGGTTACTTACTGTTGTACTATTTTAAGTAAAGGTTTATTTGAATTTAATTGTAATAGCATTAAAGGTGTTCGTAAAAAATCAAATACTAATTATATGACTTTATATCGCTCTAATTAAGAGAGATGAAAGTTTGAAACGTCACACACCCACTATGGATACCAATGCCAGATTTTGTAAAAGATATACTCGATTACAATTGTTTTTAATTTTATACACGTATAAAATGTTATCTAATAAATATTTTTAATATTTTTTTCTTACACGGTTAAATATTTTCAGTTTTAATGCAATTAATACCGAATCTTTATTAAATACTTGCACAACACACAGTACAGTAACTAAAAATACAATAGTTTACTAGTTTCTGCATTGTTAAAATTAGCATTATAGCAATTCTAGCTCAATAAACTTTTTCTGAGCACAAATATGAATATTTACCACTATTATTATTTGTATGAAAACCAAATAACGAATTAACGCCGTTGGAAATACCGCAAGATGTTTGTTCCGCTCAGAGCTAGCGATGACAGAAATTTCTACAGTAGTCACCATCTTACCAGAGTGTTACTGAATAAAAGCTTTATTTAATTTCAGTCTTCACATCAATCGTGGCGCCACCGCTTCAAAAAGCTCTGTAACTTCTCCAACACCCCTTTGAAAGGAATAAATCGACATAAACGCAGAGTTCTAGTAACTTCATCTGACGAAAGTTTTGTTTTGCTTTGTAAAGGAATTGTTAATTAAAAGGTTTTAGAAAAGTTTTGTGAATTTAAATTATTATTATGACCGCAATTATAATATACAATTCGTATTTCTAAATGAAATTATATTTAAATTTTTTTTTTTTTTTTTCATTTTGGTCGATATGAAAAAAGTGATGGTTACAAGAATGAAGAAGAACCGATGGTGCCAGCGAGACAATACGAAATATGGTAAAAATATAATATAAGTAAGTCATAAAAATGGATCAAATTTATCGTTCAAAATAAATATAAAAACAATAACTATATGCAGAAACATTCGATTTCTACTAATGTTTAATTCATTTATCCTGACGTAGCTTAATAGCGATCAATAATAAATAAATAAAATATCCTTCATTTTTTCTGACCCTCTGATAGATTTATGTACTTTTCTAACCTAAAACTTATAACTAATATCTTAAAACTAAAAAAAAGAAAATACATTTAAAATTACTTATTTTTTCAACAACTGGGTCACGCTGTCTGGAACAAAGACCTCCTCTAGTTCCCTCCATTTATTTCTATCCAATGATATTCTTCCCCAACCTTTTGGCAGATCGTCCTCCCACCTTTTTATCTGTCTTCCTCTTTATCGCTTTCTTCCTTGTGTCGTCATTTTTGGTCCATTTCTATTTGCTAGTTCTCATCCATTTCCATTTTAATGATCTTATTTTTACTCTTACATCTGTTACTTTGGTACTCTTTCTGATTTTTGTAGCCCTGCACCTGTCTTTTAGCGATTAATAGTAGTAATAAAAGACTGAAGTAAATTTAGCACAAAATTCATTTCATCTTACGTTTCAGGATGGTTTTACACTTCTTATACCACAAGTGGTATTCATTTGAGTCGTCCTCTATTATGGCTGTATAATCTGTCCAAAACCGTTTATAATAGCGGTTCTCGGCATTCATCTAGACCGCTTACGACGTGTCGAGTGAATATAAAAAAAGATTCGCAGATAGGTTATACAAAATTTTGATGACTGCTGGGTGAGCCCGGGTTACAAATAAACAACGCAACGTCTAAGACCCCAGTCCTTCACTAAATTTCATTATAGGCGTTGAAATCATTTTTGAAAAGGCAATCGCAGACTTATAAATAAAAACTGTCACATTGTTTGTTTTAATAGTATTGCATATAGTTACAGTCTAACCGTGTAAAGCCTGCGATATCCAGGTCATAATTATTTAGGTCATAAAAGTATATATAGTAACAGACTAACAATGTTAAACCTGCGGTATGTAAGACATAATAATTACCTTGAAATCAAATTACTTTGTCCTAAGTTTCTCACATAGCTTCGATGAGTCTTTAAGTTAACAACGGGCTAATTGTGCTGTCACTCCCAGCTCTTGAACTCGACTCAGATATCTTCCAGGTCAGCGAGTACAACTCCGGCGCGCACGAGATTCCCAAAATGTTGGTGTCAATTAAAATTATATATTTTATTAGAATAATTGTATTTTGGACCTCACTTATTTGAAAGTTTATATTTCCAATACCTAGATTACTAAATTATTTATGGAGCTATTTCATGGATGATAGAAAAAAACCAAAGTACTTAGAGCGTGCTCCGCCCGCTAAAACTATAGATATTCTTGTACATTTTGCATTAACATGTCAAAACTGAGTATTTTGTACTTAGCACATATGTCTTATAGACTAATAGATAATATATTAAACAGCAGAAAATATTGAGTGTTCACCCATTACAGTAATATTAGCCGCCAGATTTAGTGTCATAAACTTTAAACAGTAAAATATTTATGTGAAATCTATTTATTGGAGATCATAATGAAAATGTTGTGACGAACACCACAAAAAGTGGTATAAAATCCATTCTGAACAGCCTTAAAATCAGTTCTGAACAGCCTTAAAATCAATTCTGAACAGCCTTAGCGATGACATAAATTTCTAAACACCTTTACAACGCGTCACCTGAAAAAAGGCAGCTTTTATTAATTTCAGTCCGAACATCAGTCACAGTGCCGTCTCGCTTTGAGAAAGCTATAAAACTTCACTAACAGCCATTTCAAAAGCAATAATCGACGTGAACTCGTAGTCATTGTAACTTCACCTTTGTAAAGTTTTGTTTAGCTTTGTAAATGAGACGTTAATTGAAAGATCTTTAAAAAGTTTTTTGGATTTGAATCATCATTCCACAAGCCGTAATTTAATATGAATGTAACAATTAGGTGTTTTTTATATATTTTTTTTGTGTATATGTGTATATTATTACGTACCTTAACCATGATAGCAACCAACTGGGCACATTGCACATTTATAACTTTGATGGTGTGTTCACAAGCTTCCGTTCAACGGCACGAGCCCTAGCACAGCGTATTAACTTTTATCATCCACTAATTTTTCCTTTACCGCATGTTCGATACATCGTAGATTATTTATTTTTTCAATCAAAACACTATTTCTTAGTATGGATAACTTTAACACATATTATTGTTTTGTTCCCAGCTTCGTTATTTTTTATTTACAAGTATGTACTTATATTCTTTTTAAAAAGCTCTTATCACATTTGTTTTCTTTTGTTTAAAAAGTAGCATATATGTATATGCTTTGAAATTGTAAATTAAATGCGATTAACGTTTTGAAACGTATACTTTGACAATAGTCATTGTATAAATTGTTATAATATTAAAAGTAAAACAGCCTAAATCAAAACACTGCTCTGTGGCAACGGGTGTTTTACAACTTGTAAATTTCAAAGGGCGCTCAATGGCGGCGGAAACGAAGCGGGCTATAAATTTTCTATAATTCCACCTTTTATTGTGGAAACCTCGCGACCACAACAAACCTTTGTTCCTAATATTCAGGTCAAATACCGGTTCGTAAATAAATTTATTTTACTCAAGTCCGGGGCTTAAAGTATTTTTCTCACCGACCACAACTACGCCGCTGCGTTAGAAATAAGAGTAAAACTTTTTATAAGACTGGTTACTATGAATTTGATTATAAAATATAAACTCTACTAATTTTAATTGAATACGAATCAATTTTATAAAATTTATACACTAGGTTTCGGAAAGTAAAAACAGGTAGCGCAAGTATTTTCTAGTGGGAATATGAGAATTTGTAGGTAAATATTTACTTAGTCAGATATTTACTTTCTATTTTTATATAATTAATGCAATGTAGTATCATTGTAGTGTCGGCATTGTTTTGTTAATGCATATCGTTCTTTATTTTACGTTTGCATTATTTTATTACATTTAACTTAGTATTTAGTATTTTTAAGTTTGTATTTTAGAGAAAAAAAAATAAAAATACCAGAGACAAAAAGAAAAAAGCTCTGATTATCAGAAGCTTCTGTGCAGATGATATCGTTATCATTGATACAATTCGATTCCGCATTAATTTAATTTGTGTCCGCTTAGAGACGACGTAATGTCGTACAATCAGTAGAAAACAGCGCAGCTGCTTCGACTGACAAATAAAAAACTAAGTTTTTTTCATTTGAAGTCTGCAGAAAAAAGACTGTACAGAAGATGGTTTATCTTTTACATCGATATTTTACAGTCAATCCGGAAGTGAATTTATTTCTTTGCTTTCACCTCACACTCAGTGTAGATAAAACAATTTGAGCTAAACTTTATATACTGATAGCTTCGGCAAGTAAGAAAGTACATTGTATATTGTTGTAAAGAGAGAATTTCCAACGAAAGGCTATTTAGAACAAACCTCAGGACCGGCTTTAATTAGTTGAGTTTGTAATTAACTGCCCGTGTTACACACAATTTAAAAATAGTTCAACAAGTTGAATAAATCACTCACCAAAACACAATTAAATGACGGGAATAGAAGTAGAGAAAACAACGACAGACGCCAGATTATGAATCAAAAGTTTTGGTTCAAGTTAAAACTTGTTATTGCTCGCTTGTAGTGTACGCGTAGTTCATAAGTGAACAGACAGCTTTTGTACATATTTAATAGAATAGACCACACTGTGGATTAGACAATACCACAGACTATATAAAACTATACTTGTAAAAGTACGTAGAGCGCGCGTGTTGCCAAAAGTATAATGTGTGTATTAATTAAGTATCCCGATTCAAAAGGTTTTTTTCAAATGTTTTTCCAATCGCCTACGTCAATGCTAGCCACCAATGTTGTTTTATTTAACAAGCGTATAATTCAGTGCCCTGCGATAACTTTTCGGTGCCTACCTACATCATTATGTTGTTGGGCGACGCAATTAATTTGGCAATTCCATGAAATTAATTATTTACAATTGACACATGTAAACATTGTGAAAATGTTGTGTTTATATGTTTTTAATCATATTGCTAAATAATGCGAAATAATTATTTGCAAATCAATGTGTCGACGTTATAAGCCGCCATATTGGTACGAACTTCAGCAACTCACTCGACCATCGGTGCCGGGGAATACTTTTTCATTATTCCTTTTGTGCCAAGTATTACAGAGAAGAGTTTGATGACATGACAACAACATGAATTAATTAATTAATAATTTACGTTTTTTTTTTATTTTATTCATTATTTATTAATTGAGTACTCATAGAATATTATTGAATAACATATTTTCTGCGATGCCAGTGGGAGCGCTTTTGCTGACGTTGGATAGGGCAATTCGTGCTATTTATAAATTAGGATCTAGGATATCTCTGAGGGATAGGTTTAGGGAAGTAAAAACTTTAACTTTAGTGTCGCAGTACATATATGAAAATCTTTTATATGTACATAAAAATATTAATAGTTTCAGCAAGAAAAGTGACGTTCACAAAGTAAATACTAGAAGTAAAAATAAGCTGTTGGTGCATGATACACGTCTACACAAAATAAGTAACTCTTTTATGGGGCAATGTATACACTTTTACAACAAAGTTCCCAATAAAATTCAAAATCTATCAATAAGTAACTTTAAATCTTTTATCAAGCAGGTACTTTGTAAAAAGGCATATTACAATATTTCAGACTATGTAAATGATAAAAATCCTTGGGACTGATGATGCTCAATTACAGGATGCATAGGTAAACCAAATTAAAATGGAAATAACATAAAATTGTACGACTAAAAATCTTTTATTTAAAACATTAATTGTATTTTAGTTTATTTAAGTGTTTTTAAAAGAGTAACTATCGAGTTTCTTGCCGGATTCTTCTCGGTAGAAATCAACAACATTGTGAACCGGCGGGAAGGTGGGAGGGTTCAAAAAATAATATTTTATAACTTTGACGATTCAAAAGTGATTGTAAAATCCTTATTTGAATAAACCATTTTGACTTTGACTTTGACTTTGGCGTTTTATAGGGGTAACCTATCATTGTTTCGAATTGTTTTTATCCGAATTTCATTTGTCCGAAAACGGTTCACAGATTTTTTGTCATCCAGATCTTTTATTTTACATAAAATTTACAATGCCACATATTCATTTAACCACAATATCATTTGCTAGAAATTTTATAACCAAAGTTACAATATCTAATTTCACATTTGACAACTTCATCATTTACTATCTTATCATAAACTCGATGTTACGACAAGTTAAAGTAATGTTTTTCATATTTTTTCTTTTCCGTTCTACCCCCAAAGGTTAACCTTTATGTATGTCTTTTTGATAAATTAGAAAATTCGGAAGACATTCGAGAACGCACCGACGACACTAGAAACAGTACAGTAAGTCCATACTTACCTAGCCTATAAATCTCACCATAAGGCATTTGGTGCGTTCGAAGCAAGCTCCTGCCTTAGCCTTCGTGATTATTTTTCTATTTCTACCCAGTAATCTTGTTAGGATACCCCAAAACGGCCGTGTTAGATTAGAAGGTTAAGGCAGTTATATATATAAATTATTTGGCAAACATTCATTCGGAAACTCAATAAGTTGGATTTTGAATTAATAACGAAATAAAAAAAAAGTGTTTAAAACTTCTGGAAAATGAAAATATAGTAAACGAAACTTCGGACAAACAATAATGTAGGAAATTCAGAATTCAGAATCGAATTTTTCTGGGTTATGAAAGGTAACCTTTCATAGGAGCAGACGATCAAAGTTTGGCTCAGATTGATAAGTAGTACAGCATATGTATTAATCTTTATTAGTAACATCAGTAACAAAAGGCGGGGATAAGTATAATTGAAAAATTATTCACTACACCGATGATCGAGTGAGAGATGCTGAAGTTAGTACCAATGGTACACCCATAACGTATACGTAAACCTATTACTTTGCCCTACAGTGAAACTCGTCCGCCTTCCAATTGAATAAATGTCAGTGAGGCATTGGTAGTGGAGAGATGTCACGAACCTATTTAAACAGCTTACATCTATGGCCTAAATGAATAGTTTCGTGGCTACAATTGTGTTTATTTACTTGAAGAATAATAAACACTTTTAGTTATTGGATATAAGGGAAAGATATTTGAATGGGGGACATACCCCTAGATAAACATATATATGTTTAATGTAACTCTAAAACCTAGAATATAACTGTAATGTGTTAAATTTCATTGAAATCGGTCGGTATTTCCTTTTTCAGAAAAATATGTCCTTAGTTTAGAATATTAGTGAAGGATTATTAGTTACGTGTTTTAATTATATAAAGTATAGTATTAGGTCCTTACATATGAAACTGATGTTTTATATGAAAAAAGCAAAACCAATTTTTTTAATACATTTTTTTTATTTAATCAATCAAAGTAGGTACCGTTGTGATCTATGTACTTTTGCCATTTTATAGGGAGTTCATTGATTCCTTTGCTAAAAAAATTGCGGGAGCGAGAATCAACATAATCATTGAAGGTGTTTTGGACTGCCTCATCTGAGTTGAATTTTTTTGCAATTAAAAAATTATCTAAATTTCGAAAAAACTGGTAATCGGTTGGAGCAAGGTCCGGAGAGTATGGAGGGTGACGGAGACATGCCAATTCTAGCTCCTCTAGTTTTGCGACCGCCTGTTGTGCTAAAGCAGAAGTGGGTTCGAGCGGTTGACCAATCTCGGCTGTTTAACGGCTAGCTTTTCCATCACGGTTTCCAATTGTCGGCAATACAGATCTGCCGTAATTGTCTGACTAGATCATAAAAAGCTGTAGTGGATGACACCTACGCTAGTCCACCAGACGATAACCGGTACCTTTTTTTTGAGTCAACTTTCGCTTGGGGCAGAAAATAGCCGGTTATCCTGGATTTAACCACTGTGATGAGCGTTTCCGATTGTCGTATAGAATCCATTTTTCATCACAAGTAATGATACGATTCAAAATCCCATCGTTATTGTGGTGGTTGAGTAACGTGACGCAGCAGTCGACGCGTGTTTGTCGGTTTGCTTCACTTAGTTCATACAGTACCCATTGTTAAAGCTTTTTCACTTTTCCGATTTGTTTCAAATGATTAGAAACGGTTTTATCACTCACACTGAAGCCTGCAGTAAACTCTGACGTGGTTTAAGATGGATTCAATTCCATGATCACTTTCAATTTCTCATTAAAAACTAGGCTCTCAGGCCGTCCACGAGGTTTGTTCAGGAGGTCAAAATTTCCAGAATGAAAGCGTTGGAACCAAGCACTTACTGTGTTTTCTTTTACAGTGGCTTCTCCGGGCACATCATTAATCCTTCGAGCTGTTTCTGCAGCGCTAGTGCCACAATGGAATTCGTATTCGAAAATAATGCGATATTTTATATTTTCCATACAGAGCAGAGAACGATGTCAAAGCCAAAGTATGACGCGAAAACAAATGAATTATTACATTCGCAACACAAATAGACAAGCTTAAAATTTAAATAAATTTGAATTTGGACTTCTTAACCAAATGCTGGCTTTTTGAGATCAAAGTGACCAGTTCTATAAAACATCCATTTCATATATAAGGACCTAATATATATGTTCCAAGCAGTTTCACATGTGTTAATTTACTTATCCGCTTCTAAGGGGTACGGCGCAAAGTTATAAAGCCCAATGCAAAAGTATTTTTTCAAATCCAAATGGTAGTTACAAATAATTGCGCGTTCAAAGAAACAAACAAATAATTTATAGTATTATAGATTATTAACTTATATATATTGTTCACCTATGGATGTTTGATAAGCGTAGGGTCAGCGTTAACTTTTCTTTATAGTTGATTTTAGTATGCAATATGTTTGATTTTTATAATGTGAAATCAAAATCTATTTTTAATTTTTTTTTTTGTTAAATTGATTGGAACTGACTGCTAGAAAAATACGCGACACACTAATAAAAGATAACAGAACAAAGAGAAACAAGCTAAGTTAGCTTTACGTAAGTACTTGCTAAAGATAAGGCTGACTTTGTTAAAGCAAGTTGAAATTCTTAAAGAGATCTGAGAGCTTGAAGGCAGACCGTCTAGCACCTGCGCTGCAGCGATAATGAAACTAATTATAGAAGATTTAGTTGTTAGCAGGAGTTACAAACGGTGCCGGAGAAGACTTCAACAGATCTGCATAGTTCCACGTCTGGAAAATACCAGCATTCAATCTTGAATTATTGAATTCATGCATCAGTTGAATTTGATTTTGTTACTGAATGCAAATTTGTAGATTCTGTAATAGAATTTATATTTTCATTTAGAACTTTTCAACTATTATAGAAGCTGCATACACTGTAGGCTGGGTTAGTCAAAATTACATCACGTGAATTTTAAAAATGGAAGAAATTCTTACACATATTTTATACTTACCTCCTAAGTATTCGTAAGTCGTTCCTACCTGCCTAGCTGAGTTCAAAAATGTAGTTGATTTTAGTGTAAAAACTTTTTTTTATATTCACAAAATTACAAAATTGACCTTTAAGGATAGGGTTGAGAAAGAATCAGATTTCTATTGCTATGTTTGGAGTGCCAAATACGGTTTAGAAAAATTTTTGTCATGTAAAAACCGGTCCCCTAATTCAAGTCAGTATTCAGTCGTTATCATTATAATGAGCATGACCTTTGCTGACTTATTTTTTCTTAAATCGTCTTTAAAATGGAATTCTGTTATCTTGTAACAAAAGAAACATTTAACTTTTTTTTTATTCCAAATCATGCTTTAAGCACTGAAGTACTTTGCAAACTGAATGGTTCGTTCTAGATGGTTTTACGCATTCGTCAACAATTTCGAGGACAGAGTTTTTAATAAGAAGCGATAAAGATGCGTATTTTTATACCACTAAGGTGATAAACAAGCTAACGGTCCGCCTGATGTTATGCGGACAACGTAACCTATGGACACTTGCAACACTAAGGATCATTCGCGCTTCGCCGACCCCTTAACTTCTTTCTCGAAGAACTTCATATTGTAGTCGTTGTAGAAAACCTTGCGTAGTATCTTTGTCTTGTTAATGACATATTTTCCATTCATACCGTATTATAGGTACATTAGTATGTTAAAGTATCAACAAATCAAACAAAAAGTTAACCTTGATCCAGGTCTTGAACCTCCAACCCTAAGATTCCGTCTTAGCCCTCTGCCAATAATTGAGCTATCGAGTCCAGTTTTCTTTTTGCAATTCTACAAAACATTGACAGTACGATATAGGTAGGTATTATGACTACGGGACTCTCTTTGCACGTGCATGTGTCATTGAACCTAGCTCCTTTTCTTGTTTATTGTCTGTTGTATTATCATGGTAAACATTTTCGAGCCCAGTTTCAGCTTACAAAAAAGGCTATAAAATGAAGTGTACAAAATTTTGCGAAGTGCTCACAAACAACCGTTTGTACATTCGACCGGAAGAACTCGTGAAATTTTAACTAGCGTTGGCTGAATTGTTTCCAACGCGGCCCACACCGATGTTCACCACGGTTTTTATTTTTGTTTTTGTTTTACGATGGACACTGAGCCAATTATTATCATTTGGGTTTATGACCTCACATTATTATTTTCATAAATTATTGTCATTAAATCTTCATGAAATCTACTCTACATTACTACTGTTTCAATTGGCAAGGTTTATCTTGCTTCTTATAGTTTTTTCATGAATTTTTGGAGTTTCGTACCGATATTATCTAAAGAAGCCTTTTTTTCTGACGATGGTTTGTGTATCTGTGTAACATCCGTCTCACAAGAATCTTTTTTTTAAAACTTTCGTAACTGACTAAACTAAAAGTTTCTTCATTGTAAAGAACAACAATATCCTAATAATATGTTACTGTTTTAAAACCCGTTATTTTCATGTTATAAAAAGCATTTGTTGTCAAATGTGCACCAAATTGAACACGTTAATGAAACAGACGGCACTTTTTGAGCTCGCATTAGCGTCCATTGTCGACCGCTTAATAAGGCGAGTGTGCTTTCTAATCGCCGTACAAGGAGCCGACTCACAAACGAGGTTCATTCACACGATCTATTATGTAACGTAAACTATGTAAAATGTAGATGCGGCACTTGATTTGATAGTGTAAGCTTATTAAAAGGGCTCCATTGGCGCCCCTTGGGTACGAAACTCTAAAAATAGGGCTAGGCTATATTTTGGACTACTGCTACCAGCGGTTTGTTTTATGAATTTCCACTTGGTCTGATTCTAGGATTTTATTCGTCCATCGATGCGTGACTGGTGACATCTCTTTGCAGATGTGAGCGCGGGTGTTCAGTCGCAAATTACACGTGTAGATTTCGCAGCCTTTTTCTTAAATATCGGTCGTGGATTTTTTTTTCCTTCGTGTAATTAATATTATTTTGTTACAAACGAGAGACGTGACTGCTTGAAATTTTTAAATCATATCACGGCACCACTTTACACGGGCCTCCTTCTGAGTTTCGGAGAGGTTGTGGCCCCCAGCGCAAAACTATCCTCTTCACGCGAAGGTGCTTGTGTAGTATCCTGTGAAAGCTTCCCGAACTAATCTGCATCGTATGCTGAATCTCTTCGTATGTAATTCGCCTATTTTCTAGAATTAATTTTTTTACTGCCAGAACACTTTTGTAGTAGGACGACCACTTCTTTGTTCATCGCCCAAAGTAAGGCGACCGCGCTTGAACTCGCTGTGCCAACGGTAGATGGTTGATTTTGAAGATCCTTCATCCATAAAAGCCATTTGAAGTCGATCAAATGAACGAATGAATCATAGAAAATCATCGTACGAAAATGTTCTCGATGCAGAAACATTTTGAAATGAGACACGATAATTTAATTTGGCTCTCAAAAATATGTGGAAGGAAATTCGAAATTTCAACAATGGTAATAACCAAATTTTTCAAAATTATTACAAGTGGCCAGTGCCTTATACATAAAAACTTTTTTTTTCGCAAAACTTTCTGCGTGGCCTGGTATTTTTATACATATATATTTTAAAATAAGTACTTATGACATATAGAAACTAGACACAGACATAAAAGGGGCATAAATAACACTGTAGTGTCTACATATAGGTACGATAAGTTTACATAACAAAAAAGGCTTACAGTGTCAGGAAATGTACTTTTACTTATTCTTTAAAGCATGCAAGTGATTCTGCTTTTCGGATGTTTGGAGGTAATGAGATTCACAGACGCACTGCTTGAATAATCAAAACAGTAAAAGGTAGTAAAGATAGCTAGGATCGAACAGCACACAGTAAAGAAATAAAAGAATGTGAGCAGTCTGGAGAAAACAAATAGGCAGCCACTTAAGTTTCACACGGAAGTTGGAGATATGGTCATACTTGCGCAATCCAAATATGAAACGATTGCAGAGATTTTGAAGTCGCTCAAGTTTGTTTGATTGGTCTTTCGTTAGATCATGATGGCTGGCATCTGCGTAATCGAGTATGGGAAGCAAAAGAGAGTGTGCAAATAATGCAAAAAATTAGAATAAAGCTTGATATATATCCCATAAGTCATAGTAACCAGCTTTTAAGCGATAAGCTGTGTGGTGTCGGCAGAGCAGAATAATACCACCCCATATCTTCCCGTGGGTGTCGTACGAGGCGACTAAGGGTTATACCAAATGGTGGACAGCAGCACCATACTGAGGGAGTAGTAAATATCAATCTGCGATCGCCAACCCGCATGCCATACGTGGCAATTATTGGCAAAACCCCCCCTTATGATTTGCACAAACTGCAGAAAGGTATGCGACAGGGAGACGTTATTTCTCCAAAACTGTTCACAACTGCGTTGGAGGATGTGTTTAAGCTTCTGAAGTGGAAAGGATATGGCTTCATCATAAATGGCGAGTACATCACTTACCTTCGATTTGCCGATGACATAGTGGTCATGGCAGAATCGCTGGAAGACCTAGGCACAATGCTCGAAGACCTCAGCAGAGGATGAAAATGAACATGGATAAAACGAAGGTGATGTTCAATGTCCGTGTCGCGCCTATACCGGTTGTTGTTGGGAACCATACTCTCGAAGTTGTTGACGAATACACATACCTAGGGTAAGTAGTCCAATTAGGTAGGTTCAGCTTTGAGAAAGAGGTTAACCGAAGAATACAGCTCGGCTGGGCTGCGTTCGGGGAACTACGCAACATCTGTTCGTCCAAAATACCTTAGTGCCTAAACACGAAAGTTTATAATCAATATGTGTTGCCAGTGATGACTTATGGTACAGAAACGTGGTCTCTTACTGTTGGCCTCTTAATTAAGCTCAGAGTCGCTCAGGGAGCTATGGAAAGAGCTATGCTTGGTGTTTCTTTGCGCGATAGAATCCGTAACGAGGAAATTCGCTGAAGAACTAAGATTACCGACATAGCTCAAACAGTTAGCAAGCTGAATTGGCAACGGAAGGGCCACATCGCTCGTCGAACCGATAACCGATGGGGAAGAAAGGTTTTCGAGTGGCGACCACGGATCGGAAGACGCAGCGTGGGTCGGCCTCCTACCAGGTGGACAGACGATCTGGTCAGAGTTGCTGCTCTTTGTCAATTCTAGACAAGTAAAGTCGGTCGTAGGTAGAAGTAAGTCAGGATGGACCTACGGTGAAAACGATAATTACGTAGGCCTTATTCCCTACATACCTGCTTACCTAAGTTAAAAAAAAGAACCTGTCAAGAATGAGTCAGATTTGCAGAAGATTCATTTTTTTTATCAAAATCAAGTTAAGTAGTATAACCGATTTCTTAAGTTTCCAAAGCTTCATTTTTATGCTTAATAGGGTCTATAGGTACACAGCCACAGACCACAGGAAAACTATATGCTATATTGACAGTATAAACCTTGCGTTAAAACAAGTATAGAACCCTAAAATTGTGCAAGCTTGATTAGCTCTAGTCCGTATATTGTATTGGCAATAGAAAAAAATGGATACCGTTTTTACTTATTTACAATTTAATTTTTTCACTGCAATATTTATGATTCATCATAAGAATATCAGTAGATAAAATAATGTGCGACATGTTAAAATTAATTTGTTTTCAAATTAAACCCTCAACAGTAAAGAAACTGTGGTACTTTGGTCTATATTTCATTTTTGTTATTAGCAAGACCCATACCAATACAAAAACTAGTAGTGCAAGAACTAGACCAAGAACCCGAGTGGTCCCGGTACAAGACAAGACGAGACTGAATCAAATCACGTATTTGTTTTACATCGGGTATCAGTAAAAAACGAAGTAACATATATTGTAAGAACACTAATACAAATTAAGCTTCGGATTGTCACAAAATATTTGACTGCTACAAAAAGTGTTATTTTATATTCATCTCAAAGTATTTCCTAAAACAATCCTTAAGTTAAGGATAGTCGTTGCAAGAAGCCATAAAATCAATATCTTCTCCTTACGGAAATACTTAAGCTTATTTATAGGCAGCTCGGCAAATGTTAGACCAGTCCAAATAAATTTAACAAACTAAAGAAGCTTCGAAATGTCTGTGTTAGTTATTTTCGCAAACTTGCGCTACTTTGTAAGCAAGAAATAAATACCTTCTTGGAACTGTCAGGTATTTCCACTATACATTTTAACTTTATTTTTGTTGTTTTAAAATGAGATGGAATTCAACCTACCGAAAAGTATATCAGTTTACCGTTATGCAACAGGTTAATTGAATTAAAACTAGTTCTGTGTATAAAACAATATATTTTTCTTTCCTAAAATTGTTTTTACGCACTTGACTATAAAGCAGCCTTTACTACACGGTTTTTAACATCTCAATAGTGTCCGTTACGCACTTGTGCGATAATGACAATTACCTGCAATGTAAAAGGCACTTATCATTATATTTATAAAATCATTAAATTGAAATAATATATACGAATGCAAAATTATGTAAAACCTTCAAGTCATTCCATCAATTACTTTTTTATACTCGTACATAAACATAATAAACATTTACAAGAATAATCGTCTCTGGTCAGAACTTCACAAAAACTAAATGTAAAGCTTTAACAAATAGTTCAAGTAATCACATTAACGGAGAATGTCGCAGTGATGACAAATATGGCGCTGTTGCGATCAGCCCCATGCAAGCTGACCTGCAAGTCACATCTCCACGTAAATATGTAACAGGAGTAGGAAGAAACGGATCGTGTCCGTTGTATCATACGATACGGAATTGTTTTATATATTCTATTCTTTTATTTATATTACGTATGATGATTTTATTTGATGAAATACTCGTAGAACAACACAAAGTAGATTTAACCGAACTTTACTAGAATAATTAATTATTGTGATTTGTGACAAAAGCAAAAAACTCATCTGGCTTCTTAAAACTCATAGGTTTGTGTTTATAAGTGTTAATCATTTTTGTATTATTAGATACCGATTTCCTATATTTGATAAATAAAAAAAATATTTAGTTAGCAAACACGTCAACGCACGTCAAAAAAAAAAGCATATCATATTTTGACGATTTAAAAGTGTTTGTAGAAAACCTAATTTGTTTTTTTTATTTCGACTTTAACTTTAACTTAGACAGTATCTACCTGAAAACGCTTTAACACTAACTGTCACCGCACAACCTAATCCTGTGGGTCCACTAAATTCTAGATGAATTAAATTTTGATAGGAGTTCCATAACATAAGTTGAATATATGAAGTTTGTATTAAAGCTTGTAATAGTTTTAATTTAGAAATTCAATTAGCTTATATTTTTAAAAACCCATATCCTCAGGGGTAAAATGAAAAACAACATTTTGTATTAGAAGTCGGGGACGTTGAAGTTGTGATTTAGGGTTCTGAAGAACTTTCTTGTCACGACCAACGACAAAAAAAAGGCAAAGGCAAGGCAAAGGCAGGCAAGACACAGCAGGCTATCTAAAACTGCTAAGATTTGAAAAACGTTCGCTCACAACTAGTGTAACATAAAACTGTTGGGCTTAAGAACTACGCAATAACTATATAATATTTTTTAAAAATATTGAAATAAAGTAATATTTTATTGTAACATTTACCATAGCTGCATCACAATAGAATGTATATTTCCATATAAATGTATTGGGACTATAAACTTCCGGACCCTTAAAAAAACGGCTTCAAATAATCCCGGATCCATCATCGGGCAAACATTTGAATGTTTCTCGCATGGACTACATATCATCCGGAATCATTTGATCTCGAATTTTAACAGGAAGCAACCGGAACATGCTCTTGTTTCTTTGGAAGTGTGCGATGCATTTCAATAACGTTTGTAGTTGTATGAAACTGACCACATAACACCTCGTTCCGGGCGCTTGCGGAAAAATTCTGCAGCAGTGTGGATAACAGAGTCACAGCTAGTGATGTTATCATCGTCTGTATGTATAACATCACGGACGTAATCCCCAGAAGTGGTAACTAGTAGCTTTATACATACCTACAACACAGTGTATCTGGACTAAGACAATATATAATTAATTAATTAATTATGAAGTTGAATTTTTTTATGATTTGATACAGAGAGAAGGATTCGAAAGTATTGACGTGACAACGTCTTATAAATTGGTTTGCCGGGTGACACTTCAAGAAACTGCGTTACGCTCCGCTCACGTTATGCGCTCACAATGAGAGCGAGTGAGAGGCACGCGCCCGCCTAAGAGCGAGAGAGACAGACATAAAATCATTGTCACGTAAAACTTTCGCCCGTATACCGACTTTACAGGCAACCAGTTTTTTTATAAGGGTTCTGTTTTATAGGGTTCCGGAGTTTTGTTCTAAGGTTCATTAATCTTTTCAATTCAATTGCTCTGCCTATGGTATATCTTTGGAGACAGTTTCTATGACATCAGTCCACGACGGGACGCACTCGACTAGTGTCAATAAAAGTTAATGAGCTGCCTCGCTTGCCAAGAATCTTACACTTGGACACAGTATCGCCGCACTACCTTATGTGTGGTTGCGGCACGCGTGTTATGTAGTCTATTAGATTGACGAGTAAACGCTGACTTGCTAAATGCAGATACATACTGTATTTATTATACTATAACTTTTTGGGTTCCATAGGCATGTGACTATAACGAAACCATCCGCATGTCCATCCGTTTTCTCGTTATTCCTCTATATTCCTCATTTTGCAAAGAAGTTGAGAAAAAACATTTTTAATCAAACCACATAAATAGAGCCAAGGAATGAAAAAAATAACAGATATTTGCATAGCCATGCGGAGTATTCGCAATTCTCCGTCTTTATTTCCATTAATTAAGTAAAGATTCATGTATAAAATAAAGAAAAAAAATCCGAATGGTTTCATATAGACTTAATGGTTTATTAACCAGATCACAGATCAATATACAGCTCATACCGCGGCTTCTGTTCTTCCCAACTTTTATATTCTTCTTGTGACTTTAGCAAGTGTAAGAAAAGAAATTGTGAAAACAATAGTTTCCGTGGGACAAAATCATTTACTATAAATTGCAAATGTCTAATAAACTTGGGACTTGAATTATTAGAATGCTGTCGTTTAAAATGTAGGGCAATGTACGTGACCTAAGTAGAAACGGTGAGGGACAAAATATGAGCAAAGTTTGTCTGAAACGCAGCTAAGTTACAAAGTGCTCTTCGTGCTTTCGTAATACGACTAATTTATTCTAAGTAGAGTTTCATTTACTTAATTTGTATACTATGGTTATGTATTCATACGAATACGATAACATTAAGTATTATTATTATTATGAAAATCTTTAATAACAACTGAAATAAGATTTTTATTATGGTTTGTAGTTCCTGACAAATAATTATACGCAAACATGCCTTTGTTCGTTATGGTTTTATACATCACATTTTAATTTAGTAGGACAAGGTTATAATAATTATAAAAAATAGTAAGAACCTACATTTTTTTAGCTCTAATACAATAAGATTTTGGTGGCGTCATTGGCTATTTATGCGAAATCAGGATACAAATGCGGTAAATAGGTAATAACGAATAATTGCTAAGTCATTCAATAAAATTTGTTACATAATTATACATTTCTCACATCGTGAAATTCAACACTTTGGTGTATAATTAAACTTTATATTATAGCCTAGTTTTGAACTTGTTAAACGATGTGACACTGTCACCAAAGAGGTTAATATTCCACGTGAGTGACAGGTTATGATGAGGCGCCCTATATTACCACGCGCACTCGACTGAGAAATTGGTTGCGCTTATGTTACGTCGTTTTGTCACCGCCGTGGCAAAGCCTTTATAGCTGTGAGTATCTTCATGAATATGGATCTGCAAAGAAAGTGACAAGGAAAACACAGGATTGTTTCTTGCATTACATTAACATAGTACCTTACTGTGCATCCACTTGACGAATCATATATATATAAGTAGTGAAAACACGTACATATTCGGTAAAAAAATTGTCTGACAAAGCGTCTTATTACTTTTTAGTCCATTTATAACTTAGTAATTGTAACCAAAAAAATTCATCCTTAACTTTGCCGTCTAGAGGATAATTTTCCAAAAGCGTTGAAACACGACGGTCATAATTTTTAACCTAAACGAAAAATATCAAGTTGTACGTGTTACCACTTAGAAGATGATTTTTGCAAAATTCTTTCTTAATGCTAGCGTATGTTATAACAAAAATCTCTGTGCATAATTTCAAGTTTTTAGGTACAAAAATATCAAAATTCTCATAAAAAAAATATTTTGCCCTCTAGGTGGTGATTTTCCGAAAACAATGAAACATTTAGACCTTAAATATATTTTCATAAATGACGGTTTTTTTAAAAACCTTTTTATTATAATTGAAAATTAAAACACAATTGATATATCAGTCAGTCAGTTTAATGTTTAATAATAACGAAAGAATAACATATGCTGTGCTCCAGTACCTCGAACTAAACTTAACTAAAAACCCCTGGGTCCTTAAGACTATTTGTGCTAGAAATCAAAACAAGGTTATTTCGATATGCTGTAACATAAATAATATTTTTTTCAATTCTTACTTATGATAATGAAGCCTCACTTTTTTTTCTCTGTGCTTACTATAAAATTAAATATAAAATCCACCTTAAGTTACGCAATTAAATATCAACCAACAATATCTGAGAGTAGGCACTTCCACAGTTATGAGCTATTACAGTCCCTCGACGTCGCTCGAGTGAGTAATATTTCAGTTGGAACACGTCTCGCAAACGCTATTATTTTAAATCGTTAATTCTTAACTTGAATATTAAGAACAACTAAAAGGGACGCATTTTCATTATGACCATAGACACTTGAATTAGTGAATATTAAAATTATTTTGAACGTTCGCTTATTATAATTGAGGGGAAGAAATGTAAAATTGTTTTAAATGGAACGATCTCTTTTAGGGAATTGTGGTAAATTTAGCTATTTTTTATGGTAAATTAATGACAAAAGCCTAAAACTCTGTATTTAGTTAAATTATTCATCGAATAAGTTATTACCTTTTTTATATGAATTAACACATGTACGGCTAAATTTTATCCTGGAAATTTCTAAAGCTGCTGCAGGAAAAACTTTAGCGTGGGCAGAGCCGCGAGCACAGCTAGTAATTATCGATATAATTAATACGAAACCAAATAAACGGAAGCTATGGACGCATTCTGTACTATAAGGTTTAAGGTTTACATGATATATGGTTTACTTTGTAACCACAACGGACACGTAGGTATACAGTAAAAAAACTGCTACATGGAAAACATAAAATTAAAATAAACACTATATTCTCCTCGCTGAAACGGCTAAGCACTACTAACCAGGCGGCGGTTAATTATGATGTAAGATTAATAATATAATATATCTGTTTATACCAATACATCGAACGGAGTTATTTTTCTTTTTTTGATACCACTAAGGTGGCAAATAGGCTTGCGGTCCGCCTCATGGCAAGTGGTCCCCGCAGCCTGTGGACGCTTGCAATACCTGAGGCATTAACACACTGGAGTTGCGGTAATCTGGCAATACCCATATTTAATTCAATAATTCATTATTTTAGGTAACAAAAGTTGAAAATAAAATATATTTTCAGAATATACAAAATATCCAATATACAATAATACGGAAAGCACAAATGTTTGGGCACAAACAAAGCTTTTTTCTTCGTGTCTCTTACATGTCTTAAATAAAATGTTACAGCCATCCCTCTTTTCCTCTTCAGTACTCACTGACACTATACCTCGTAATTTTTTTTAACGAACGACAAACCTTAAGCCTTTAAAAATACGGTCGTTTTTACGTTGCTACTCATTTAACCAAATAAATAACAAAATTGACATGTAAGCGGGAGATGCGCGTGCCAGTGACGTGTGACGTCAACCACGATTTGCTTTTGTTTGTCGATAATGCACAGTGACGTCACAGATACAGGAAATTGAGTGAAAGTGGAAATGCAACTAATGGAACCTGCTTTCTTACATATCAGAGTATTAAAATAACTAGGTAGTAATAGTAGGAGTACATTAATCTAACAAACCTTCATAGAATTAAAAAAAAAATGTTAATATATATAGGTAAGCTTGTTTGCCACCTTAACTTAGAATAAAAAGGAACATAGAAATAATCTTTCTTCGTTTGCAACTACTTAAAGATTGGAGACTTAGAAGAAAACATCATAAATGCAATAAATAATAATAAAATAAATATTTTTGGACATTGCACACAGCGCCGTCTGGTCCCAAACTAAACAAAGCTTGTCCTGGCGCTGACTCACCTTCGGGTTTGAGGCACACGCTGGTCGAAGGGACGACCCCAAGAGCGACAACCCACGCCGAGGCTCCCTCCCGCAAGGTGACCTTGAGCGTTGGGCACTATATGGGCTGTGACTCCTTCAGAGTCTCGCCCCAAAAGCCCGGTGGAGCAGTAATGGCTGCAACAGCCAACTGCATAGTCAGACAGAAAAAAAAAGCTTGTGCTATAGATAACAGACAACGGATACAATACATAAATGTATATACTTTTTTGTTTTTTTTTGTAAATTATACATACAAAACATCCAGTATCAAGACAAACACAAATAGAAAATGTTTGTCTTGTGCGGGAATCTAATAATAAAAAGGAAATAAAAGGTATCAGACATTTCTATATATGTTGTTGATGACAGAGAGAAGGGTTAATGGCATCCGACTACAAGAACATTCAGCCACATTGTACGGTGTGCTCGGTGTGCCAGTACTTCTTACGGTTACCACCAAGTTAGCGCCTGTCCGGGTAACTCATTTGAAACGCAAAGCAAAAGTAACTGCATTCAGAACTATACTGGTTGTTAAATGGACACAGCCGCAAGAAATGATTATGCCTAATTAATAAAAATTGAAGTAATGGGCTAGCATAGATACCTACCGTACGTTCTAGTATTTTCAATACCAGGCTGAATAAGAAAATAAAAACCGTAAATTATAAAAAATAGCCTCGGATCTTGTTTGTACTCAAATAGCGAGCAGAATGTAACAATGGTAAAAACTAAATAATGCTAATAAATATCTCTGGTTATTTCTGCATTGTAACATTAACATTTAAAACCTGCTAACAGCTGAAATTTCTATAAAACTGTTTACTTCGTACCTATCATTGTAAAAAATTCAAATTAAAACCCGATGTGTGGTAGGTATACAATAACTCGTAGCATAACCTATTCAAACAAAGCAGTGATGCAAAATCAGTAAAATTTGAAGCCAATATTGTCAATTTCGGTCCTCGATTCATCATTCACACCTGAGCGACTCCCTATGGACATTCTGTACACGATATTTCGCTCAATGCACCAACGATACGTTTCTATATATAGTAAAATGCACGTCAGTATTTAAATTTGGTGAATTATCGGTATATGGCAAACGATCGAAATTTTTTATGAGGTTATAAACAACTATTATTTTCCCTCTAGACCAGTTATTCCGTTGAATTATACCATTATAGGTGCAAATGATACTAAGTTGTCCCATTTATACCTGTAAGGGTACATGTGGTAGGTACTAGTTAATACCAGTTTTACCATTAGATAATAACATCATGGTCTTAATACTATAAGTGAGATAGGTTAAGCAGGACCATTTATACCATGATGTAATTGTCTAATGGTATAACTGGTATTAACAAGTACCATCTGTACCATAACAGGTATAAATGGGACAACTTAGTATAATTTATTTTGGATTGGATTTACTATTATTGCAAATTTTGCTTGGCCACTTAATAAATAAATATGTGATTTACTTATTCAGCGAGCGATTCTATAACTTAGCAATGTTATTGGTTTTATAGCTTCAAATATATTATATTGACAGCAATATAATTATTCAATTCAATAAAATCGTATTCTTTTTGGGCGAAAATCAATATTTTACAATATCTCAATTCATAATATCATTTTTAATAAAGAGATTTATTTAAGTCGTTTTAATTGAAACTCATTTTAAACGATAGGAGTATCGACCTCTATTTGAAATTATTTTTAAAGGTATTTCCGTCCTCTAAAAAAATTAAGTTGTTCCGTAAATTACTAAGTCAAATATATTTGTACTTACCTACTGAATTACATTATAAATAGCGTTTTAATGTTGCTCATGGTCATGCATCTCCAAATAAACCTCCTGCCTCGCGACATTACCTGCCTCTACATGCCACAGGTAAAAATTAAAAACATTCATAATAGAAATGAAACAAAAACTATGATGAAACTACACACAAATGAATACCTCCTGCGGAGGTAGGTCAGTGGAGACAGGACAAACTGCAACTTAAGTCTGTAATCACAGATATAGCCAACGAGATCACACTGGATGTGACAAAAAATGTGATACCTACTTATTAAAATTAAACTACTTACATTCTACTTGTTGTTATATAACAGCAGTCGTTGAGCCAAGTCAGAGTGTAGGATATAATTGCCCAATAGCTGGACAACGTCCTGTAATTCTTACTGGTCCAGCGAGACAGACTGTGGCCTTAGCCTTCTTTTTTCAAGAGGCCTCTGCCCTTGAAGTGAGTATAACCAACAAACATGTTGGCCAAACATTTAACTTAATTTAGAACCTAAAGGAATAAAAAGACGCTACAAGAGCACGTTTAAGTCTTCCGATGATTTAGAATAGTTGATTATATCTCTTTAACACGATACAATAGGATAATAAGGAAAGAGAGGATAATAAATTGAAAGTTGAAGCTGTATAGTAATGTATAGTATAGTAATTACTATACCCATAATGCAGCAATGCTTCTAGTCTTTAAGCTTTGCCTCCAACTCCGATTAGGTCTTTACAGGAAATAGGCAACTATTATTAACTTTTGAAGCTCTAAAATAACGTTGACGAACTATTCGTCCAGAACACTGGAGATCCTTGAACAGCGACTATTAAATGTATTAGTTATTAAAATCTATATTTGTATCGTTATTAAAGAACCTAAGACTGTAAGAAAGTTATGCCCAATATGGGGTATATCAGAGTTGTGGCACGCTATATTACCTAATTTCTACCCTCATGCACACCTTGAAGATCTCATTAGCGCTTTAATGCCTCTTTTGACTCTTTATTGTATAAAATGTTTGTTAGGAAACAACGAGCAAGGTAAAAAAAAAACTTACGTACATTGAGAACAACTACACTAGTACAATTTATATTTCTATGTTAGTCAATACTTATAATTATTATTAATGTTATTTAATACAATAGAGGTTAAAGTTTGTAAGTTTGGATGTTTTAAGTTTGATTGTAGGAGGTAATCTCCGAAACCACTTATTCGATTTTTAAAATTCTTTCACCAATATTTAGAATGGGCTTTCAGGAGTCATAATTTTTCGGTACAAAATATCAAATCTGAAGAAAAATGCACATTTTCTTAACATTGCACCTAAGCACCGGTATAATCTGATTTTTGGCGCAGGGAGGGAGCTGAAGGGAAAGAATATAAAATACAGAATAATTTTTATCCACTCTCACTCTTAGCATACAGAGCCTATTTCAAAAATGTACTACATAGAAGTTATAACACTAGTCATAAGCTATATTAAAAAAAAGTGACTACTTTTGGCAGAAATAGTAACTACAGCTCACAGACGAATTTCAAAAATAATACGAGACGTTAGTTAGCTGCTCTTGTGCCCTATAAGGCTGACAAACAAAGTTTGGACCTTCTAACGTAATTTTTCAGGGCTAATTTTAGTTATTCTTTGTAATATTTTAAATGTTTTAGGGTGTAAACTAAAAAGAAATTATACTAATAAGAGATATAATGTAGCCCCTTTCCGACAAGATTATATTTCACCGTTAGATACATGTAAGTGGGTCAGCAAGCAGACGTGACTGAAGCTGTATGCAGCGACACGACTGCGGGACTGACTACCGCATCCATGCGCGCTGCGGTAAGTGGTCGAGAACTTACGAGCACTCACTGAATTAACTATTATCTACGTACAGCGTTTATTTGAGACTTTAGGTTTGACGTATAGTAATAGTTTGTAACGTACTGTACCTACATAAATATTTCTAAACTGAAAGAACTTACGCTAAGATTTAGCTTCTTTTGATTCAGTATTTCATATTTAAAATATGTATTATGAAACAAAGAGTATATAATATAATTGTCATGGAAAAAATATGCAAAAAAAAAACAGCTATATGTCAATATAATGCAGCTCCAACCCCCTTCTTCTTTTGAAGGTTAAAAAGGTACAATTGTATGCATTAAAACTAGAAATAAATACTCACATAAAAAGTTGGTGATTAGAAGGATCAGATATGCGAACTTCTCTATTTGTGAGTCTACATTGCATGCCCAATTGTCGAAACCCTACCCTCAGTAGAGGGCTGCGTAACGTCGACGTCGTATCTTCACGTTGCGGTACACTGCACTTCTCCGGACTTCCTGGGGGAGAAATGCGTACAGCTGTGATCGGACAATGAAGGAAACTTCGGAGCTGATATATATTGTAGTACTAATCTATACCTATATAAGGGAAAATTCAGTACAAATATCAAATGCGGATGTAACTTTGATTAAGTAAAATATTTTGCTGAGAAAATGCACAAATAGTGTAAGATGTTATTCTTATAGTTGGTGTGTAATTCGGCATACTGTGTTGATTTTGTTAATTCCCGCATTTGTTTATGATCATACATTTTTGACGTCTTGTTGTTTTTCGTCCATGTGTTAAATTTCAAAGAGCTGAAGGTATCGTAGTAGTTGTAAAATAAGTTTTCAAGTTTTAATTTTTTGTGATTTTCCTATTAAATACGATCGCCAGCGGCTAGATACATCTAATCCTTCATCATAATTCACAACCTCCTTTCACTATTAATTTTAGTCCTGCATGTCAGTGAGTGAGCCCATCATAAGTGCAGGTTAGTTCAAGATTTGGCATGAAATTACTATCGTTCTGAAGCTTATTAGTACTTAGTAAAGTAAAGAAAAGATAGTTACCACTACTTAGTACTTAGTCGATCTCGTAATGAAAGTCAACGATATTAAAGTCGTGCTATGCATGCCATACCTATTATAATATTATTGGTACATGGAAAAAAATTGTAAGCTCACTTTTTGTGAAACTATTAAAAAAATACACTAATATTTAGGATGGATTTTCAGGATGGTCATACGCTGATGTTACACAAAATATTTACAATTGTAAATCAAGTCAGAAGAAAAAAACACATTTCCTTAGCGCTGAAATATTATCTGATTTTTAGGACAGAAGAGAATATAGAATACTTTTTATCCTGATTAGAATTCCCACAGGAATACATTTTTACATGGGTTTCGAGATTTTGACCCATGTTTCGTGGGAAAAGTTGTTCAGTATAAAGAGTAGAATTATATCCTGCATTATTATCGCATACCTATGTCACACATTATATTTAAAACAATCATAACCATAATCATGAACTTTGGATGTGTCTCTGATTTATCCGTTGCGTAATAGCACATATTATGCGGCAATTTCAGCATTATTCTTTTATGGTGCCATTAAGGACGGACAGACAGACAAACAGTCTAGGATATTCACAAACACTTTTGAATATGATATGAAATAGAATAATAAGGTTATTCACAAACACTTTTGAATATGATATGAAATTTCTTTTGGGTACAGAACCCTGATTAGATCGCACTCCTTCCTATTCAATATGTAATAAATTATACAAAAATAAATATATTTAGTTATATTATAAGGGTACTGAACTTTTGTAGTTAATAATAAGTATATTAATATTCATATAAAATATATTGAAGAAAAAACATTCATAAAGATAAAATGCAGAATAAAGCCTTCTTCTTATAATTTCCCATGAAAATTCCACTAAACTAGTCGAGACGTCACTTCAAAGGGTTGGTCCTTGACATAAGTATTTCAGGAATCCCGCCGGGATCCCGAAGTCGCAATTTATTCCACGAATGCGGTAGGAATACCTTGCTTCGTCACATTCAGCTACGAAAATTCGTAATCTTTTAAATTGCAAGTAATAATCTTTTTCTTTTCAAAGTTTAAAAATACATAGGTCTCTATCTGTCCCTTAATAAGTTTATGTTTTTTTCTTCTGCTTTGGGTAATTAACGTCATAAGATAAATATAAAGCCATTTTAATTCAGATAGTCTCTGTAATACGGTGTTACGGGCTTACCAGGGGACTGGGGGCGCGGTTCGATTCTTGCATAAGACAAACATTTATTTGATGAACATTTGTGTTTTTCTTAAGACTGGTTGTTTTCTATGCATAATATGTATGTATTTACCAAAAAATGAATATATATGTATTTGTAGCCGTTTTCTGGTATCCATGGTACAAGCTGTGCTTAGTTTTGGGAACAAATAGCGCTGTGTGTAAATAAAATAAATAATTAATATTAAAATTTTTATTTTTATATTTTTTCTTTCATAAAGACTAACGTCATTTATTGCACGCTGCTGCGAGGCACATTACAGCTGTCAACGGCTAGCGGAAGTACCACTGTATAAAAAAACTGTGGCAAAATTTGTACCTCCCCAGTTGTCAGATTAGGTGGACGTTATACGTAAATATTACCTAATATGCATGGCGTCAAATATGTTGATGTCGTAGCTCTGTGTTGCAGCGACGTAGCGCGCTCTACGCAGCTACGCGAGCGTTGAAATGTAACAGGTAGATAAACGTAGATTCCACCAAAAACATTTTCATGTAAAATGTTGCCAAGATGAGACCATATGGCCTGCACTGTCAAAAAGTTGTCAGATCTCATGAAGAGCCAAGCTTCTCACTCTACACGCCCTGACTCTACAAGCCCTAACTTCACAAACTCTACACTTGAGTCAAAATATGTAGCTTGGCCGTTTCTTTACTACAAGAACTATTGTAAAACAGAAAAAAAATGAACAGTGAATATATTTTTCACCTTACGCCCCTGTGACGGTAGCGAAAAGGCCAAGCCACATATTTTGACTAAGGTGTAGAGTTAGTGAGGTTAGGGCTTGTAGGGTCAGGGCGTGTAGAGTGAGAAGCTTAGCTCTACATGAGATCTGATATCTTTTTGACAGTGCGGGCAATATAGTCTCGTCTTGGCAACATTTTATATAAATTTCAATCTATGTTTTTATTTTCTTTCTTTTTGGGGTGAATTTCTTTCACATCAGAGGTGCATTTTTAAGTCCGACCTCTGATACAGCTTATTACGATTTTTATCTGACAACAACCAGGGCCTACATCTTTGTGATTTCTCTATAGAAGTTTTATTTTGTAAATACTTGACTCCATATTCTAATATTTAACGAAGTACATAAGTATAATAATGTAATGTATGCTAGAGCATGAAAATTTTCGATTTTGTCTCATACATTCATTTGTAAAAATTTAATATTTAAGATTTTTTTTTGTTGTATAATTGCTAAAGTTGCTAATACTAGCTTAGATACTAAATTTCAACTATCTAAGACTTCTGGAAGTACCTAACAATTTTAATGATTATCAGTGAGGAAGTGTTTTAGATATCAATAAAATCTAAATTATAAGAGCTATGCAATTGAAACCTTAAATAATTAAAAAGTGAACTATTGACATCATATTTCTAGATTTTTTTTATTTGGTATAATCTAAACCCAAGTTATGAGGTTTAAAAAAAATCGCGTACGAACGGTTCCGTAGCATTATCTATTAAAACGGTAAGAAAAATCACGTTTGTTGTATGGGAGCTCTCCTTAAATAGTTGTTTTATTTTAATTTAATTATTTATTTTTAAAATATTCTGTGATTATTTTAAGCGTCTACCTGTTGCAATTATCAATATAAAGCAAAAAAAATCACGTTTGTTATATGGGACCCCCTTAAATATTTATTTTATTCTGTTTTTTTAGTACTTATTTGATGTTATAGCGGCAACAGAAATACATCTTCTGTGAAAGATTCAACTCTCTTAATATCACGGTTCATGAGATACAGCCTGGTGACAGACGGACGAACGGACGGACGGGCAGCGAAGTCTTAGTAATAGGGTTCCGCTAAATATCCTTTGGCTATGGAACCCTCAAAACCTCGAAGCACTTCTAGAAAAGGTACGTAGTGCCCTTGCGCTTCGCTTGGCTCGTCTTGGTGGAGGCGCTACCGTGCCCCAGATTAAACAAGTTTTAAGCTCTTACGTCAAACGGTTTTTGAAACAAACGGACGAGTCTTGGAAGAGCAGACAGACAAAGAAGTGATCTCAAAAAATAAAAACTTTTTAACAAAAAAAAACAACCGGCTTCAAAAGATGCACTAAAAAGGTAAAAATATCTGAATTACAGTTTCTTCTTAACCTAAATAACCGAAATCACTTCTAATAAGTAAATTACACTTTTAATAATGGCTTAAAGAAGTCGAAAAACGAAGAATACCGGCATTGTTGCCAGCTTCATGGGATTCACCGCAAATGTATGGCCTACTCGAGCTTATAAATAAGTTATGGAAGAGGCGGAATCCTGCTAACCTTTTGTAAAATTTCCTTCCGAACACCGTCATAATAACCTCTTGTAAAAAAAACTATACGTTATACAGCTAACTAGGAATGTATTTAACCTTTACTTCCTTTTAAAACTTTCGCAGTTGTTAATAACTTGTTTAAATACTAGATTCTGAAGACGGACATTTTTCACAGACAGGTACATTTTTTCATTAATTTATATTATAATAATTTAGTCTACACATTTTTAAAAATGACACTTTTGTGTGGATACAGTGTACAGAGAGACACAATTTTAAAAATGAATTAAAAATTTGGTGTTTAAATACTTTTTATTAATTTTTTGTAGCTGTTAACTTAGGCATTTCTTTATTACGTGTGATTTAAACTTTAAAAATTTAATGTTTGAAATGATAGCCTAATGCCCGGGATATTTGTCTAGACAACAAAATGCTAGACGTATTATAATGCTACACGCTAACACCAGTTACACCACTACCTTTTAGTAAGTAAAGTAAGATTCCTACAGCTACGGCGAACTCCTTGATTATACAAAAGAAGTATGCAAGCTATAGCTGTAGCGAT
This sequence comes from Apoda limacodes, assembly GCA_946406115.1. Classification (NCBI taxonomy): domain Eukaryota; kingdom Metazoa; phylum Arthropoda; class Insecta; order Lepidoptera; family Limacodidae; genus Apoda; species Apoda limacodes. Next base: position 4,595,365 of record OX291544.1, read on the forward strand.
AATTTGTACAAGAGAAATTGGGTAATATTTATTCACGTTGGAACTTTTCGGGATAACGTAATTCCTTTTCCGACTCTTGAACTATGTCGGTGCCAAATTTCAGCTTACTTGGAGGCTTCGTTGCGGCGTGATTGAGTAACAAACAAACAACCTTTCATATTAATCATATTAGTAGGATAAGGGTGTTTGACACCTCATATCTGCAAAAACCAAAAAATTAATATATATAAATCTAGTCTAAATTATAGACTAGATTTACACATTAGCAACTCAAAAGATCACATCTAAGCTATTCGACAAGCACCGAACCTCGACACAACACAACACACCGAGCACCCTCCGCGTTACACTACATTAACTCCAAACCCGACACAAGTAACTATCAGGGAAATCACTAAACATAAAATGTTGACGAAATAGATACCCTCAAACAAAATATCACTATATATCTCAAGGGTTGCACATATACCTACTAATAGATTTCTACTAAGCTAGCTTTAATGTCTGTGATCTCCTGATTGTTTGTGATTTTGTTTATGTAAAAAAGTATGTTTACGTTTCGTCTTAGCTGATTAATCTTTGTTTTTAAAACGTTACTTATTCTAAGCCGAAAAGAGATAAAAATCTGTGTCAGCAAATACAATAGAATAGCATCAAAATGATAGAGATAGAGAAGAATATAGTAACATTCTATGAATAATCTTTTTTATATTTAAAATGTCATGCAAAAACGACGGTTTCCTAGCAATATTTTTTGATTTGATTTCTTACTTTGATACGATTGTTTATAATATTTCCTCTTTAAGTATAACTTGAATATTATCTTACGAGAATCTTTATCGCATATTTCTTTTCCAAACAACTATATACTTAATTAATAAATTACAATAAAATTTTAGCGCAAGAAGTTTAAAACAGCAACACACATGGATACTGTTAGTTTTATATCCAAATTTCTCAAACGGTAAACGCATGTATATCTACGCAAAACTAAAGTCATGCGCTTCCTGGTACAAAGTAGTCCCTCTCCCTCTCAGCACATGATTTGAGTTTAATGTCTCTCAGAGTGCTTCTGCATTCTTTAAGGGAAATGGCAAGCAAAGTGGGGGTGCCTAGGGTTGCCAATGTCTATGTCGAAGGGAAAGCAACTGTTGAGTGATGGCCGACAATGACAGGGAGGAAATGTTTTTCGCTGACGTATATTATAGAGGGGTCTGTCAGATTGTTTGTACCTCTAATTGACAAGCGTGCTTAGGTAGAGCTGATTTATTTAAACCTTTAAAACAATGATTTATTAATCATTTTCAGTCCTTTTACAGTTATAACAAAGGAATATGTTATAAAAGCAACTAGATAGGATTTTAAATGTTATGTATTATATGTATTTAAACTGATTGAAAAACATTTTACTATTATTGTTGCTTATAATTAACTCTATGCAGATACATAGAATGTGCCATTGTCGAAGTTACCTTAATAGAAGTTACCTTTATCTACAAATAATAAAAACATTATCATATTAATTTTCTGTTAAAATAATCTCTTATCTACTACCAATAATATGTATTTATTACCTTAAAAAATGTACCGCATAGCACACATAATGTCATAAATGTCCCTCGCAGCCTAGTTGGTAGTGTGGCTGCTGTGCAGAGAGTGTGAGTTCGATTCCCGCACTGGACTGTATTTGTCTTGACCTGGGTGTATTGTATGATATGTATGTTTTTACAAAAAAAAATGGATGTAAGTATTTGTATTTTAAATATTGTACGTTTATATAATTAAATAAATAGAAAAAGGAAATTTTGCATTCAGGGTTAAACTATTTGTAAACATAAAAGTTAACTTTTTAAACAAAGCACCTGCCCTCCTCCGATGGCGTTTATTGCAGTTTACAAGATATAAGTTAGCATTTAACAGTAACAAGAAACAAACTTCTATAGATGGTGCATTTGCCTAAAATTTCAAATTAAATAAAATTTGACGAACTTCGTAACACATTTTTTTTATGCTGAAATATCATACCTATCTGAAAAATTTATTCCTATTTTCTTTACTTTCTAAAGCTTACAAGTTGAAGAAACCTCAAAATTACGTATACAACTCAGCTCGCAGCCCAGACAGTTTCTAAGAAGTGTTCAACTTTGCACAGAAGTCGTCAGTAGGTGTGTGTGGTATGGTTCTGTTGTACTACATGAGCCAGTTGTCTGACGCAGTCCTAATTCTTCAGTCAGTTGTTTGCAGTAACACTTGCCTGTACTGAGAGAACTTTTGCAGCTGGGCTTAAAGCAGAGAGAATTACTAAGTAGGGATATTAGAAACACACAAACAATATTTAGGTTAAGTAATTAGTAAGTCTAAATGTGTTTGTGTATCGATGCATTTTAAGACTGGGATAATCGATCTACAACCCTTTAGATTTGTTTTTTATTCTATTACAAAATTACTACTAAAAGTACTAAATAATACTAAGTACATACATACATACATACCATATACATAACATCACGCCTGTTTCCCAGAGGGGTAGGCAGAGACCAAAGACTATAAACCTAAAGTATTAGTAATACCTAAAGTATTTTGTAATAAACTAGATAGGACGGTACTCTTGATGACTCTAATGGTTGAAGACTGTGACTAACCCCCCCAAGAACAAATATACTACCTACCCTTAACGTACCTACCTAACTAACCAGCATGGAAAGAAAAGTTTAAGAGACAATATGAACAGGAAACTTGAAAAATTGAAGTAAATTTTTCGAAGGTTTGGCTATGTGATCGTCTGAGTGGTAGGACCTAATTGTGTAACTTAGACCGCAGGTCTTTAAGAGAAAGACTGAAACACCGTTCTAGTAATAAAAATAGTATCCTCTACCCCTATGCGCTTTTTATTTTTCTAAAAAAATAAAAAGGCGGGAAGCTCCACCCAGCGCTTCCCACGGTATGTGTCCATACCGAGGCTAACTTAGCGCACATCCCCCGAAGGAGTAGAGGTGTGAAATCATAAATGGTATAACCATTAAATTATCGTTGCAGCCGAAGCTGAAGACTGAAGTCTAAATATGTAGTTTCAGGAAGAAATCCTTGTGCGTGCATAGCACAAACACTCAGCCTTAGGCCAAAGAGTGTGACATCCGTTCGCACAGACACAGCCATGACATTGTCAAGAGAGCACGCCTAGTGCTAAGCACACTCCGAAGAGCAGGACGCAATAAACCCCACTGAACCATTTGTGTACTAATTATTATGTACCAATGGAACAGCCATGGAATTCACCAAGAGGGCACGCCCCATGCTTTTCAGACTCCGAAGAGCAAGACGCAATAAGCCCCACTGCATCCATGTAACTTCAGTCGTAGATTATAAATGATATATTTCGGTTTTCAAGCCGTAGTCCACACCATACATAATCAAGGATTCATAAACAGGTTAAATGTATTGGTATATTAATCAGTTCAAGTACGAAGAATTATAGATTATAGTTTATTTGATCGAATAACCATAGAATAAGTGTGAGTTAGATTATTTATGTAATATTCAGTATCGCAGCTTTTCAGGAATTTAGTCGCGAGCCAAATATGATTCCATGAGTTGTTACCAGTCGCGTAGGTGAAGTATCACTGTCGCCTTCGGGTAATCAGCGTCCGACTCCCCACAACTTGGCAACGGTTTACGTGTCAATTTAAATAAAAATCTTTCGCAGTTTTTCGACTCTGACAGACAGCTCGGCGCAAGGACCTTTACCCTTCTGCACTGTGTAATCTGTTGTCATCGTTCAAGTCGCTCGGCACTGAACTCACATTCGTATTTGACCTAAATAAACGGATCGAAACGTTAGGCGAGAGACGTTCAAACCGTCTGTGAGCTCAGCCGATGTAACTTGAAGCCACTAACGAATGTTAACGATTAACATTCTGAGAGACCAGTAGGTTTTAAGCTTCCGATCCCCGGGCATGCCTCCATTTCATCTCCTTGTCTCCTCTTTACTTTACTCAGGCGAGGCCTCTTTACCTGTGTAATATAGAAGCATTATAAACAATCAAACCTCAGAAGCAACGTACGCGACGCTTGCCGCTGCCTATGTATGTCTACGTAAACTTATGCTGTCCCGGGTGTTCTAGTAATGAAATTTATTTTATTTTCGAATTTAGGTTTTTAACTACATAAATGTGTTAAGCCCGTCTTTAGAAAATCTACAAAAATATTAGAGACCTCCACCGCCACGATCCTGGCTAACTTTTTCTAAGTCCTCGATCTTCCACGATCTTATTTAATTATTATTTTCATCATTATGTTAGTTTTATATAACAATTTTATTTTATATTTTTTTTTTGTAAGATAACAAAAGCTATCAAATAATTTATACATTTGATTGCTTTTATCGTTAGTATGTCTATTCACCTAAAAAAATATAATTTAAAAGTTTTTAAAATTTATGTATTTTTTTCACAATGGACGATTTCACCAAAAAAGTGGATTGTAACAACTTACCCCCGATTTGGGGCTAGTTGTTTCATCTTAGGGGCACGATGTTACGGTAGATAAATAAACAAAATCATCAATGATAAATCTTTTTTTTATTATTTCAAAACGTTTAAAACAAAAGAGACATCTTTAAACAGTCTTGTAACGTTTATGAGTAATTTTAATATCTATATCGTAATAATTCAAGATTTTTCTTGTAGATAAATAACATAACTTTGGCAGGAACTTTTTTAAATCTTATATAAAAACACAGAAACTTCATCTGCAAAAAACAACCTGTAGTAAATTATTTAATGAGTGAACGTTTCCTGTTACATGTAACAACTTACCCCAAAAAACCTGTCCCATAGCACGTTTTTTAATATAAATTGAAGTCACCATTAATAGATATCGATAGTAGAAAAAAACAGTATTGCAAATTTAAGGTTAAAAAAATTGCTCTTATTGCGCGGGTCTGAGTCTCACTAATCCTATTTTTTTTTCATACAAACATTGTCCCGACAATAACGAACACAACAAAAAAAGAATTATCCAATTCGGTGCCGTCATTCGGAAGTTATTCTTAATGTTAGTCCAACTCGCTCTTGACTGGTTATTTTCCTTCATACAAACCTTTTCCTGACAGCAAAAAATACAACAAAAAAAGATTTTTTTAATTCGGTGCAGTCTTTCGGAAGTTATGCGCGTACATTCCTTTCGGCGATTCATTTTTATTTATATAGATGCACTATAAAATTGTATTTCAAACTTTGTTGCCCATTTTTAATATATTTGTTTCTCAATATTTGGTGTCAAATTTGTTTTTAAACCAATAACAATGATCATTTTAGAAGCATTACCTGCAGGTTATTTTTTACACGACCGCAAAAAGTTTTCATACAATGTGCCTAAAAATAACCCGAGCTATTTTTCAATTCCACAAAATACATGAACTGCACCTCTCTGCCGCTAACTTTCTCAAGACTTCGGTCCACTCGCTAAAAGTCAGCGTTCCTAACTACGGACAACTTTCTGCAGAAGTTATTGAAACTTTAAGTGAACTATCAACAGCTAAACTGCAGACAATGCGTTAAAGGTGGGTATTTGTAGGATAAGTTCTTTCTATGATTTGCTCAGCACCTAAAGGTATTTTTAGGTTTGCCCGTGCCAAGAGAAATAACGAATGTGTGCTTAAGTAAAATTGATCAGTGTAGTAGGTGTCTGCCCCTTTTTTTAGAACGACTGAATGTTAAATGAGAAAAGGCAAACTGAAATGTATACTAAGTATAATTATTTATTATTATTAGTGAGTTCTTTTTAACAAGTGTTATAGTTTGTGAAATAGAACCTATACAATTAGCCCCCTTGTTAATTGCCGCTAACTCCTTGTTTTTTACCCTTTTGTGTACCCTTTTTTACCCTTGTAGGCCCTTTTCTACTTCTGAGTTAATATGATTTGAAACACTTAGAGGTATAGGTGAAGGATACCCCTAAGGTCACTTTGCACCGGCTAGGTGCTCAGAGAGAGGGCTCAAAAAGAAACAAGGGTTCAGTAAGAATGCACTAGCTTTTGCCAGCGGCTACGCCCGCCCTTAATTTGGTTATCGGCGTAGGATTCTTACCCAACTCCTTAATTATACTAAAAAAGTTTGGTATAGCAGGCTACAGCTGCAGCTATGGTTCGTTCGTGGAATCCGGTTAGTTTGTTTCGCGTGAACTTTTGAATTTTCCGGGATAAAAAGCAGGCTTTTTACTTTTCCCTATCTTCAACTATCTCTGTGCAAAATTTAGTTCAGTTTGATGCTCCATTGCGGTAGGATTGAGTAACGAACGTCATAGTTATTCCCGCGAGAACTTTTAAATTTTCCGGGATGAAAAATAGCCTATGTCCTATTTTAAACCTATATGTGTGCCAAATCTCATCCCGACCCATCCAGTAGTTGCAGCGTGATTAAGTAACAAACAAACGAACATCCAAACTTTCCTCCCTTGTCCTTTCCCGGGACTTAAACTATCTCTATACATGTAAATTGTTTTAGCGGTTTAAGCGTGAAGAGGTAACAGACAGACAGACAGACAGACAAACAGATATACAGAGTTACTTTCGAATTTATAATATTAGTATGGATCATTCAAACTTACTCAACAAGTTATTTATTGATTAGTATTACCAAATCACTTTAGGTGAGCCCTTACAATAAATAAAATATATTACAATCTTGCCCTACCAAGCTCATAAGAAAGATTAAAACCGTAAGAAGTAGAAATACAGTGGTATCGATCTTCAGCCTAAGGCCCGAATTAAAGAAGAGTCTTGCACGATGTCCTCTCACCAGTAGGCTGCTAGATTAGACTACTATCAGACATCAACGATAAGTAGGACGCCACAAATAGCCCACGGGCGGATACGTAGTGTGCAATGGCAAGTAGATGTGAACAAATCAAGATACTCAAGCGCGGTTGCTGTGATGCTCGGTGTAGGCAGCTCCAGTTCGTTCCGAGATATCGGCCAGCACTGCAGGTTGTGCCGAGGATCTGGAGTGGAGTCAGCCGACTCTTAGAAGCCTCGCAACGCAAGACGAAGCTCGACAAGCGAGCGGGACGGCAAGGTCCGCTTCGACTGCAAACGCACCAGAAGTCCTCCAGCAATCAAGAGGTCGTTGGATTTGTTGCAGCAGTAGGTTTTTCCAGAGAGAAAACTCCTAACCGGAAACCTATTTTCTATAGATTAGAGTGTCATTTTAATTTTGTTAGAAAATATTTTCAATATATTAGAATGAATATGAATCTTAGTTATCAGTAAGCAGCATTTAGCAGAAGCGTCTCACACCATCTGACTTTTCTTTCATTAAAGGTTATCTCGTTGCTCGTGTTTTAATGTTGCAAGGACATACTTTATGAAACCAGCTTCTGAAAAGACTACTAATATTATTGTACAAGTAAATGATAAATCTCAATAAAAAAAAAAAGAATTTAAGGTTTTATAATAAATGTAAACGGTTTTTTCAAGTAACTTGCTTCCCTGTTAGCCTTTAGTTTACATTCCATTTTATAAAGACAAATTGACCGTAAGAGCACTGTCTTTGAATATTAAATAACTGTATACATTATATCTCACTTCTAGTAATGCCTATTTCTTGTTCTTCGTATTTTTCTTATTTTTATGGCATGAGTTTGTGACACGATAACATCACGTACAGTAAGAAATCTACGTAAATAAGATTACTTACGAACTTTCAAGTGTTACGCAACAACTTGACGAATATATTTGGATTACACGTGTAATACTGAGCTAACTTGGTTTGCAATTTACTTTCGCTTAGATAACTTTGGGGATTCACGTTTGGGATTTTGTTCGCTTTAATTATGCTAATTTCCAGTTGAAGTATTAACGACTTCACGTGACTCGTTATTTAGAACGAGCATTTATTTGTAAAACAAATAGGTATTGTAATAAGAAGTTCTTAAATTCATAAAACAGGTAAATATATCCCACAAAGCAAACATGTTATCAAAATTTCGAGTCAATTAATATTCATTATTTGATATTGCAAATTATCAAAGTTCTAACATACCTAATATAGTATCTCAAGTTAATTTAAATTATGTTTACAATTCTAATTTTAAAAGAAGAGATAAAGACAACGTGAGACAAAGAAGAGATAAAGACAACCTGACCTTCGAATTCAAACTCAGTTTTTTTACCCAGAGCATGCCATAGGGACCGTATTGCTAAGCCTACTCTTCCTGGTATGTCTGTTTGTCCAATCTCTACTTTTGGTTTTCAATTTACTACGTTTATATTTCTGCAATTCTATTCCTGTTTCCTAAGTTTGGCGAATTCCTAATACTAAATAAGACCGCCTTTTGTTTTTCTCTATTTGTAAACATGTTTTTTGTAAAAATATTATGTTGATGCAATAAAGTATATTATTATTATTATTAAAGCCGTAGATCCACACCCCGAGTGAATACCTTCAACCCCACACACAACTCTTATTAATGATGATTCCCTTGCTCTTTAAAAAGCGTATATTTTGATAACGTTTATTCGTAAAAAGCGACCATTTTATTTCAAGCATATTCTTCTTTATTACTGTGTTTTATTAATTTTGAAATTTATATATGTACTGAATGTAATCGAGATCTGAGTAAGAGCTAATGCCTGTGGAAACTCTTGACAGGAACTCTTCCTCTTTTCTTCTGAATAAAAAGGACAAAGTTCAATGATTACTCACATAAAATTTTTTAATGTGAATGATTATACAATTAGTCTAAAAAATACAACGAATGTGAAGAAAACCATTGTTGACGAAGGCTCAATAATTATCAAAAAAAAAATTTAGAGCTTTGTATTCTTTTTATATCCCTATTTTGCAAAAGAAGAAAGAAGGTTGGAAGCAATGACGTCACGTCTGTTTTATCACGTAATAAAATAAACGTGTACGTAAAATATCATAAACTTTACGAACTGTAAGAATATACCGTTAACTATAACACAGTGAGATATGTGTTTTTGGAGTTTAAGTCCAAAAAAAAATAAATGAAAGACTTTAAAGATTAAAGCAAGAAATAGTTATTTTTTGAATAATTAAGCAATGTTAGTTCCTAACCAATTTAAAAAAAGAAGGTGATTATTAATTCAGTTATGTTTTTTACATGTTTGGTACCTCAGAACTGTGTCATTTATAAACGAATTCGTAAAATTATTACATATATGGACCATACCGTCTCGCCGATTACCGGTACCATTTAGGAACATAGAGATAAATTTGGTAAGAATCGATATAGGTAATAAAACCAGAGTTATGTAAGACAATGTCTTCACTTGTATCATTTTAGACGACCTTCTAAATATGTCTGTTTACACTGCGTACCATGTATGTTGCTGTAAATGAGTTAAACAAAATAATATACGATAATATCTTTACCCTACAATTTAATACGTGCTAACTTATAGAACGCACACTCTTGTCGACAACTCAACATTCTAAGGCTGGGTGCACTGCGGCGCGTAATCAAAATCGTAACGCATTTAAAAATAATTTGATGGGAACTATTGGCCTTGAAATTTACTAAAAACTTACGAGTTGAAGACTATCACACAAAATTGCCACGTCACGATCGGCAGATTTTTTTGCGAAGCTCGTAGGGTGTCATATACCTAAATCCATAGAAGCTCGTAGGGTGTCATATACCTAAATCGATAGAAGCTCGTAGGGTGTCATATACCTAAATCCATAGAATGCAGAAAAGTTCTGCAACAAATCTAATTTTTGAAAAGATTTTTCTTGCAATGCACGCACTTTTGTTGTATCGTTCACTCCTTACAATTAAAAAAAAAAATAACGCATGGAATCTTATCGAAGAGCACGGTATGCCTAACAAATCTGATAACTGTTATGACATATAATGCATTTGACATTTTGACAGTCTAAAGTAAAAGGATAACAAAACTGGTTTTGATTTAAGCTTAAGGGTTATAGCTATGCATCTATCTTTTTGTTAAATATAAGAGTTCCATATCCAAGCAGCAAAAAGTTACCGTCATGTTCATCCGTTCTTGGATTTGTCATTTTAGGGTAACAAACGGTAGCCAGTAGCCATTTTTGAGTAAAAAAACGGTAGCCATTATAAAGTTTTAATCATATTTGTATGTCTGCCCGTTTGATGCCATAGCCAAACGCTAAGATTCGTCACGTATTTTCAATCATTTATTTTTAGAGTTCCGTTGAAATTGATGGAAACGGAACCCTTATAGTTTCTTTTCCTACTTTTCATTCATGCGTCTGCTTGACAAAGTAAGATTCCGAAGAAAAATGTTGAAAAGTTCTAAGTTTCTTAAATTTTATTGACTTTGGCGACCTACTGATATCTTTTTTTTTATTATATAATTAGCTGGCGCGGCAGACGTTGTTCTGCCCTTAAAGTTGATGCGCTGTAGCACCATCAGTGTGCCTAGTGTGAGTTTTTAACGCTACTATCGCGTTCGCGGCAACGAAATACATGTATGGAAATGAAGGAGCGCCTCTAGCGGACGCGTTTCGAGACGGTTTTTTCTCATAGGACTTTAAATGAATACGCGAACGCGATAGTAGATTTACGAATACGCAATAACTCACACTAAGCATACTGTTACATCCAAGGTTTATCTATTATCCACGGCTACACCCGTGGGGATTTCTATTAGATACTTACTCAATCTGGACATTTATGAGGATAAACTAACTAACAACGCCATCCGTTAGAAGTGTATGGAACCCGGACATGTTTACTTCTGTCGATAAACTTACTTAAATCGCCATCTGTTAGAAATGTATGTAACTCTTAGCCAGAGCACGCCATATAGAGCTCCCAGTCGGCATGTATGTATATAGATGTATTGTTTATATACCTACATACAAGTTAATTTGTATTTAAACCCTTATTGAGTGAGTCCGACTCGCACTTGACCCTGTCCCAATCCCCTTTTTTTCTTTCTCAGAAACCTTTCCCGGCGACTGCATAACAATTTACCACTAAACTCGGTTTACCCCTACTGCGCGAGTCCGACTCGCACTTGACCTTTTATTTTCATAAAATCCTTGCCCGAACACTAAAAAACCTTGCCCTAACACAAACAAACACAGCAAAAAAATTACCCGAATTGGTCCAGCTGTCTTTAGTTTTCCTTAGTGCGAGAGTCCGACTCGCACTTGACCGTTTTTTTTTCTTTCATAGAACCTTGCCATAATACTAACAAACACAACAAAAAAAAATACCAGAATTGTTCCAGCCGTCTTCGAGTTTTCCTTAGTGCGCGAGTCCGACTCGCACTTGACCGTTTTTTTTCATAAGAACCTTCTTCTGACAATAACAAAACAACAGAAAAAGAATTATCGAAATCAGTCTAGCTGTTCACGCGTGATGGCGTGTCCGAGGGAGGGACCGTAAATAGGGATTTATTTTTATATACTATATATATATGAGAAGACTAAGCAAAGCTTGTATTACAAAAACTAGACAACGGATACAAATACTCACATACTATTTTTTTGTCAATACATACATATCTTATCTTTTTCTATATATATAAAAAATAAAAACTTTTTAATAAATAAAACAACCGACTTCAAAAAGATGCACTAAAAAGGTAAAAATAATTACTTATTTCTAAAAAATCTGATCTGAATTGCTGTTTGAAGTTGGTTTCATACAATTTGTGTCCGTTGTCTAGTTTTTGTAATACAAGCTTTGCTTAGTCTTCTCATATATATATAATATATAAAAATAAATCCCTATTTCCCTCGGTCACGCCATCACGCGTGAACAGCTAGACCGATTTTGTTAATTCTTTTTCTGTTGTTTTGTTATTGTCAGGAGAAGGTTCTTATGAAATAAAAAACGGTCAAGTGCGAGTCGGACTCGCGCTCTAAGGAAAACTCGAAGACGGCTGGACCGATTCTGGTAATTTTTTTTTGTTGTGTTTGTTAGTGTTATGGCAAGGTACTTATGAAAGAAAAAAACGGTAAAGTGCGAGTCGGACTCGCGCACCAAGGAAAACTGAAGACAGCTGGGCCAATTCGGGTAATTTTTTTATTGTGTTTGTTAGTGTTAGGGCAAGGTTTTTATGAAAAAAAAAAGGTCAAGTGCGAGTCGTACAGGGTCAAGTGCGAGTCGAACTCGCACAATCATAGTAAACCGATTGTAATAAAATTTTGGTAAGTTGTGTTGCGCACGCCGGGGAAGGTTTCTGCGAAAGAAAAAAAGGGTCTACATTATTTCGTTGCCGCGAAAGCGATAGTATCGTTAAAAACTAGGCCCACTGATGGGCAGAACAACGTCTGCCGGGCCAGCTAGTTATACATAAATATGCCCAAACTCAAGACAAACACAAATGTTTATCACATAAATGTCAGTCCAGTACAAAAATTAAATCCACACCCTCTGCGCAGCAGCCAGCCACACTACCAACTAGACTGCGAGATAGTCAGTTTGTTTAATAGTAAGCAACTAAAATTTAAAAATAGTCTAGCTTTTCAACAAAAATCTATCCGACTTCAATGCCACTCAAAAGTAAAAAATTAAGGCCCTTATTGACAGAAAATAAAGCTACATGATATATTTTGGTACCTTAGTAATATTAAAAAAAAACATAGCTTGGCATAGCTTTATTCATTAAAAATTTTAGGACTGTGTCTTTATCAAACAAGCTAACCCGACGAACGTTGTTTTTCTAGAGTATCTGCTCACTCTTCTTTCTCCTTTCCCTTAGGAAGTACCCTTCCCATCTCACATCACACCGAAAACACATGAAATCAAGGTAAACTCATGTTGAAACGACATTCGCGCAATCTATTACTAAAATAAAATATAACTAAAATGGCTATACTAATTCAGAAATCTTCGTAAACATGCACAACAACTCATCAAAGTTACATCGCCATGGTATAAATAGTTAAACAACATATTTAAGGAACTAACTAACAAAATTTTATATATACTCACAAATATCTCATATTTAATATATGCCTTAATAATTACGAATAAAATCCGTATGGACACACTTTCTATGCGTGGGGTAGGAATTGCAAATGAAGATATAATTGAAAGTCCGCCCCTTCGGTGTCGGTCGTGAAGAAAAGCTGCTGTTTATGACCGTGACTCACTCGAAGACACTTGACTTATTAATCACTGTACTGTGTTGAATTTACTAAACCTATGTTTGATTTTATCGTGCTATAAATATATGTGCACTAGACATAATAATATATTACTTTCTTAGAAATATACTTCAGTTATTGTTCAAGTGACGTCATTCGCAAGGTGATAGATTACACTTTTTGATATAAAATTTCGTGTATTATAAGAACATTCATAATAACTAAGTATAATTTGAATTAAGGTTACGTCAATTTTAAAATTTCAGAGTACAAAGATACTATACCTATATAACTACTTAATAAAAATAAGTAACTTTAACAAAAATAGATAGTATGACAGAATAAAAAATGACAACTTACAATTATTAAACTATATGTTAAGGAAAAACAAAAGTAAACTTTGGACTTAAAAATTACACGAACACGTCATTATTTTTGACTCCAAACATTTTTGTCATTCAAATTGTGATACCCTCCCTTTAATAAATGTTATTTAATAGCAGATTTAAATTAATGTAAAGGCAAGTTTACATATCGGTCTCTGGGATCTTGTAGTAAAAGAGAAGGAACTCATTGCCCGACAAATTCATTGTATTTTTTTATACACTGATGGTAAGCGGTCACAATAGCATAAGGACGCTTGCAACACCAGGGTATGACCCGCGCATTGTCGACCCTTAAAATCTAATTACTTCTTTCTTAGAGAACCCCATACACTAGTCCTTAGAGAAAACCCTATTCCACAACCTAAGCGTTCGCGGGAAGAAGTTTCTCTGAAACCGCACTGTACGTGTATTTGCGTAAATATATTGTGATGTCACTGTTAAAATGCCAACGTTCTTGAAACCGTCTCGCAGGGAAGTTTCAGCATGTAGATATACCTATGATATATATATATATATAATATAATGAAAATATTATATAATGAATTAATATAAATAATGAAAAAAATATATAGGTAGCCAATTATGTCGTATTAAATAGAAATATATAATAAGAAAGCAAGTAGTGTAGTGCTCATTGTAGGAGTCCGCAGTCCTTGTTCCTAGTACACATTGTTTGAGTCCGAAAATAAGCCTTATGTGATCGGCTAAAATATTACTACTTTACTTATTCATATTTTTCTTAACTAAAGTTTTGTTTGTAATCCTAATTTATAAATATTTGTGAAATTCTGTTTGTTTCTTGCAACCGATTGAGTTGATATTTGGCACAAACATTGTTGAAGACACGGTGCAGGAATAGGCTATTAATAACGGAAAACTCAAAGTTCTCACAGGATTAACTATAAACGAATTCCCCGATAACGAAATATAGCTACAGATATAGCTTGCTATAGCACACTTTCTTAATAGATATAATCAAGGACATGCCCTCGAAATCATACGCCGATAATCGAATTTAGCGCGAGCGGAGGCAAAAGCTATTTAGTTAAGTTTAGTTTAGTGTAGTTTCTAAATAGAATAACGGTGACACACAGACAGGTTAAACTATAGGAGTTCTTTGTTTCAACGGCAACTCCTCACTTATGGGAAAAAAGGGATAATACTCGACATTTTCAAGTTGCTTATGCACATCTCAGGGACTTAAACTATCTACATGCCAAATTTCATCTTGATCGGTACAGTGGATTGAGCGTGAAGAAGTAACAGACAGAGTTACTTTCGCATTTATAATAGTAATTATTATATTATATTCCTGGATAGTTTGGATAGTTTTAAGTATATGTAAGTATATATATGTACATATGATTGTGCAAAAATATAATCGTGATGGCGCTTATGCCACAAGTATCGGAATACTCTTAAATATCTAAATTCCTTCACACGATAATAATCATCAGATATTTAACGCTTCACATGGTGCGCCCCCTATGCTACATAATAACAAAAAAAATTACATGTTTGACTTTGTTTTTAGTAGCTTACTAACTTATTTTTATTACATATTAAGTGTTTCGGTACATATTATATACTTTTTAGCTGATTATTATCAAAGAATTATATTATTAATTTAAATAGAACTTCTTGTCAGCTCTTTTTGGCAGAAATAAACATTGTTTTCATTGTATTGACGAGTCAAAGGTGTTCTCAGAAACCTATTTGAATAAATATTGGTTTGATTTGATTTGATCACGAAACACTTAAAAGACACATAGTCTACTATTAAACATTTAATTTTATCTCAGGTTGGATACAAAATGTCTATCCAGTCGATTACTTAGCTAATTTAATAAATGTAACTAAATTTTAAATTGATATAGAAGTAAGTTCGAGATTAGTCATGCACACAAATATCGTACAATTTTTAAATTTGTTTTGATACTCTAAAATCTAGTGATCTGTAAGTTATTTTATTTTATTTTCACTATCCTAATTAAATAAAAGTTAAGTTAAATGTCTAAAAAATCATCTGTTCGTCTTCACAATGTGTAAATCATCGAGACACTCGAGCTAGTCATTAGATCTACAAAAAGTATGATATTAAAAGATAGAGAACGGTACGCGGCTTTGATAATTTGATCCTCTCAGCGGATCCATTACGGACCAAATTATGGACGAGAAAGCCGAACCTCGCCGTACAAGGTAGGAGCTTTCTCCTTGAATATGTCACTTACAGTATCAGGGAATCGGCTGTTATGTACATCTTTCTGTTTATTTATATTGGATTGTTTTTTTACTATGAAATTTAATTAACGAGTAAAATGTAATATTTTATAGGTTTTCGAGAAGTGAGTTTAGTTAAGTAAGTCTTCAGGAGGGTGAATTTATTTTTCAGAATTTTTTTCAAAGAAAAACATGATTTTTTACATGTATGTCACTAAGGTTGCAACAACTAGTGAGCTGTCGCGTTTGTGCGATTAGGTTTCTGTTATGTAGAGTTGGGTGCTGGTTTCTGTCTCTGTTACTGCCTTATTAGTGCCTCTTTCTGTAATGGAAATACGATTATTTACATTCCGATGAAGAGTTCCCTCAGAAATGATTATTTCTGCCGGTAACATCGCACGCCGGTAATCATGTCGCAACTGATCAATCGATTTGATCTTTGTAAAATATTCTTGTAATTTTAGTAAAATCGGCCAAGTGCGAGTCGGACTCCATTATCCATAAAAAAGGCAAAAACATTACGTTTGTTGTATGGGAGCCCCCTAAAATATTTATTTTATTTTAATTTAATTATTTATTTTTAAAGTGACTTTTTAACTAAATATTCTGTGAATATTTTAAGCGTCTTCCTGTTGCCGTTATCAATATCGAGCAAAATCGAGCAAAAAAAAAATCACGGTTGTTGTATGGGAGCCCCTTAAATATTTATTTTATTCTAATTTTTTAGTATTTTTTGTTATAGCGGCAACAAAAATACATCTTCTGTGAAAATTTCAGCTGTCTAGCTATAACGGTTCATGAGATACAGCCTGGTGACAGACAGACGGACGGACGGACAGCGAAGTCTTAGTAATAGGTTTCCGCTAATTACCCTTTGGGTACGGAACTATAAAAAGGTGAAGAGACTTTAAATACAGATACAGATACAGATTTTATTCATTACAATGTCACAAGTCATTACATAATAGTTTAAAATAAATTATGGTATGTCAAAATATTCAATTATATAAAGTTATGCTAAAGGAATTACAATAAACATTTAAACGAAAATAACAATAATAAAAATAATAATTAGACATTCAGAATTGATTTGCATTCACAGTGGCAGCTCCATGAATTCTTTGAAATCATAGAACTGCATCTGCAAAAGCCAGGTCCTTAGTCTCTCTTTAAATATATATGCGGAAGAAGCATCTCTTATCCTTTGCGGCAGGACCGATCACATAAACAGAATTCTCCGATCTAGATAGCCGATGAGACACCATGCTTAACTTTTCCCGGTGCCGTGTAGTGTACGTATGACGTGTACCCCGTTTGGCAAACGTTTCTAGGTTTTCGTACGTGAAAACAGCTACCTGGTAAATGTGTATGCAAGCGAGAGTCAAAATTTT
The DNA here is from genome assembly GCA_946406115.1 of Apoda limacodes. NCBI lineage: Eukaryota > Metazoa > Arthropoda > Insecta > Lepidoptera > Limacodidae > Apoda > Apoda limacodes. The sequence goes on from OX291544.1 coordinate 4,612,468, forward strand.
GTATTTAGAAAAATACTCTCTGGCTGAGACGTCGTCCGGCACCCCGGCCATTGCTCGCACTGCTCGTTTCTGCATTATGAAGGCTCGGTTTCTGTCAGCTGCTCGTGCCCATAGCTCTGTTCCGTAGGTGAGCAGAGAATGGACAGTCGCGAAGTAACAAACTCTTACAACTTTCTTATCCGCCGTTGCTTCGAGTCGGCGCAAAACAGGCTCGGCCTAGACGGGCGCAGAGACCATCTATATGTAAGTTCCATGAGAAAATGCTGTCTAGGTCGAAACCCAACAACTTCACTGACGAAACCTGCTTTAGGTCAGAATTTTGTACACGCACTTTTATAGTGGGTAGTGCTCTACCGTTTAAGTTAATATACATAAAGCAGGTTCTGTCCAGATTTAATGCAAGTCCGTTGTCTCCGAACCACTCATGTAATTCTTGAGTCACGGAATTAATCGTGCCTTCGAACCTTGCGGTTTTTAATAAATTCGGTATAGTCTATAGATTCGCGGTATTTACGGCCCGTTTCGCTATTTATAATAGACCACATAGCCTTGCTTTTATAAGGATGGCTAGTTATAGTTTGATTTATGAATTCGGTTCGTTTCTTTTTAATTTTTTTATTATATTCAACTGTCAGATAGTCAACTAATTGTTCTATTTCCTTATGTAATGGATATTTATTTTTTAAATAAATCATGTCAAATACTAAATGTTTATGGTTCAATATGTCAACGTCGATCCATTGCTTATTTATATAGTTCTCTTTTCGAGGTTTTTGTGGATAACAAATGTCGGTTTTACAAATTAATACATTGATAATAGTCTCAGCTAATTTATCGGGGTTCCCTAGGCAAGCATTGACGGTCTCTAGCCAGTCGACAGACTCTAAGGCGGCACAGAAGTTCATAGTATACAACTGGTTATTTAAAGAGCGGCTTAACGGGTGTGCCTCTTGTCCTTTTTTCCGCGAGACAACTACTTTCTGTGCTAGGTGGTCGCTGAGATTTGTGGTGATCGGTGAGACCGTTATGTGTTGTGTTGGTGGGAAGTTCAAGATCACGAGGTCTAGTGTTGTCGAACTGGAACCGACGATACGTGTGGGAAAATTTACATATTGGTTATAATTGTACACAGATAATAAATCGTCAAGCTTTTTCCTCTCAGATGAGTTCGTCATGTTATCAATATTAATGTCACCTAAAATAATTGTGTCTAATTTATCGTTTTCAATTTTAATTAGTAATTTATGCAATAAGTTTAGGAATTCAAGGTCGTTGGTTAAATTCGAATGGTACACTGCGATAACGAGGGTCTCGAAATCAGGTACGTTCATTACGCACATGTCAAAGATCTGTTCACGCGATAGTTCACGTCGAATAAGAAATTAAGTCAAAATTGCTTAGGGCGGTACACTGTAACTGCTCCCTGCGGAGCCAGTGTTCTGTTATTACAAGTATATCACATTTCAGCTTATTAAACAATAAAACCTCAAGGTTTCTAGTTTTACTAGACAGGCAGCAAATGTTTTGATGACAAAGTGGAAGTTTATCAAATTTCTTCGTTCCCAATAGGGCACGTGGTTGCGGTGGTGATGTCGCCATCATCGGAGATGTTCTGAACAGAATCATTTATCTTGTACCGCTGACGAAAGGTTGGTGTACGAAACCACTCGCTTATCTTAGTTCCCATAGGCCAAAGCTGTGCCGACATAAAGTAATCGAACTTACTCTCTGGCACCGAAAGGATAAAGCATAGTGGTCGTGTCTGAGCTTGAATTTTTCTACGCCGCAACTAACGCCGGGACTTTGCTTATGCATATATGATCTAATCACATCGCATGTTGTGTCGGCCTTAAAAAAACAGGCATGCATTTTGCGCTGTCTCTCCACTGTTTGTAGTTCATAGTCGGTGCGACCCGTTCCGGTCACAACGACGCGCTGGCTGCGGCGATTGCTACGACGTTTATTAGCAACTAGTTGCCAGTCATTAGTATATTGCGTATTAATCGGCAATGAGTCAGAGGGTACCGTCGACGAGCCGTCGTCATGCGGTCCTGTTACCTCGGTGTGTAGGTAGGTCGGAGTGACTTGGACGATGTCGGCAGCGTGTGCGTTTCGTTCGTTGCTGGTATGAGTCGTCATGTTGTGAGCGGCGGTGGCGGTGACCGGTTTAGCTGTCCGCTGAGCACACGCAGCAGCGTGCTGGCCTCGCTCATTGATTGGCTGCGGTGTTGTGCTGGTTGTGGCTGCGCAATTTTTTCCTTCTACATTATTAAAAGACATACCTTTCGGGTGAAGTTGCGATGTCCTGCTTACAGTTTCACCGCTAGCGAGTGGAGTTCTTGTCAAGTCATTTCTGATTATTTTATTAAATTTATTGTCCAAACTCTTCAATTCTTCTAAGATTATAGTAACTTTCTGCTCGATGGGTGACAAGTATTTACAAATCAGTTTTTCAAGGGTATCCATTATTACGTTTGCCATGTTCTGTTAGTAAATAGATAAATAAAACACAGGAATGTGCAATTACACGACCGCACTCGTCGATGACTCACGTATACTAATATACATTTACTAATACTACAGCTAAATAAATTTTTAACAATATTTAATGAATATTTCTGAATTCGTATACTTAAATTATAGTAGTATCTAAATTAATAACAATAACAAGAGTAACAAAAGACTACTATCGGATATTATTTTTTTCTATTTTAAATTGTAAATTACTGACATACGAGTTGGACGTTTTTTAAATAATTATATCAACGACCATATTGCCCGATATCTTATTCTGACTACAACATAACATAAGTAAGTACTAAAGTAGGGTAACCCTAATTTGGTGCGTCCAATCTTGTTCTATTGACGACCTTAAATTATATCATACAATTCAACCTATACGAATTTCTAACATTGATGAAGAGAAACTATTTTTTAACGACTTGTTTTGATGTCTCCTAATCCTGTGATTTGAACATTGAAAACATAAATGATATTTTACAAAACTTAAATAGACAATAGTGGCGTTTTGTTGACCATAATGCGGTAATCCTACCAAAGAGAATTCACCAAGATTTGTACTGTGTTATACAGAATTTATGTCTTTTTAACTTGGCAGGATAATGAAACTAAAGGCATTGAAGCAGTCAACAAAACGCACCTAATAAAAAAATCCAAATCAATAAAGCTAGGTAAGCTACTGCTTTATTATTAATCATAAAATAAAGTTTTTTTCCTAAACAATGAGTACAGAGCACCAAACTTTCTGACCTGGTGGTCAAAAATCAATACTACCGTCGCCATATTAAAAGGGTTTGAACTTACATGACACTAGCGACCATACACCGAGTCAGAAAAGTTGTTTGCAATTTACCAAAGATAAATAAGTTTTAACATATCACTGTGTGGGCAAAAAACTGGTATGGGACTGATTAAAAAATATTACAGTTAGAAAGATCACGAAAATCTCTTTATTGTTTCCTGTTTACAAAACTATGTTTATACTGCGATTTGCTTTCGGAAAGTAAAATATACATACCTACTGCAAACTATACAAAAAAAATCACAAATCCCTAACTTACAATCCCCTTCCTAACAATAATAGAAGAAGGGGCTCGGCAGCTCAAACTCATGTTGTTAAATCAACTTTTGTTCTGAATCAAATTTATACAATATAATAAATAAATACATAAATATATTTCCCGTGACACGTCATAATTATAAGAAGAACTTTTGAAATTGGCTAAACAGAGTTTATTGCAAAAATGTGGCAAAAAAATTAATTACATATTCACATATATATCTATTCACCAACCTTATACCTATGTAATCACATGTGATAATTTTAATTAATAAATATACCATCAATACACACATTATTGTCTTAAAACGCGCTGTGGTCTCTTGTCTTTCTCACGTGCACGTTAAAAAAAATGGGTACTTTTTAAATTATTACATTTGGTTGCCGCTATAAAGATTTATTATAGTCCATATAATACGCACATACAAAAACACACACTTAAAACACATACTACATATTATCTTATATTGAATTTAAAAGTGACGACAACACGCCACTAATGCCCCTGGTATTACAAACGTACATAGGCTTCGGTGACCACTTAAGTACATCAGGCGGGACTTATACTTCTGTATATACTAGCACACAGCACAGCATTTAAATTAATTTAACAGCACACAGTGCGTATAACTAATCATGAGAATATTGAACTCTGTTCTCTCCGTTATTGGTTGAAGGTTCTGATACTCTGATCTTCATGCTGGTATGCTGTGATCATCATTTTGTGACGGTGGTCACAACATCAAAATATTGTGGGCTTAAAAACCTGCAGTCAACCGCTGTTAGATGTAGAAATGTCTTATTATAGTAACTAAGTCCTCAATAATCTATAAATGCTTACGTTTTGATAATTGTGACACAATTGCTGTGGTGGAAGGTATGGGGTCTTGAAGTGTCGGCCACAAGCGTTTGATGGCTCTCAAACATCTGCCGCACATTGTGCTAAATTCCTAACGACAGGGGCTGACAATTTTAAGTTCATCTATTGTTTGTTAAGGCTATGGCTCGAGGGAGTAAATCATTTCATCACGTGTTTGTACGAAAAGGAAATGCTTATACAGACGTTAACTTTTTGTTTAATAATAGCAACATAAAATTTCACCAGAGAGAAAAAGTCACTTAAGATTTTATTATATATATACTTCCTACAATACATACTCTCTACTTTAATTTTTTTCTTTTACAAAAATAAAAAAATTGATAACAATATTTACCAAAAACAAAAAAAAACTCAAGAGGGGGAATATTATATTACATCTCCGGCAGTATACAACAGTATACAACAGTATACATCAATTACAATAATTACAGAAATGGGATGGGTAAAAAAAACGAAATAAATATCGAAAGCTACCCTGAAAAATGTTAAATACCCTGGACGGTCATTATGAAACATTAAGAACACGTTAGCATTTGGATACGGAGCCCTAAATCTTAAGTATGGATCATAATCATAATAATCTTCTTATAGCAGTTGAAAATTATTTTTCTTATGACATGTTATTAAATCCTTTTTCTCAAACATGTTACGATATCTGACCATATCTTGCAGCTTCTTTGGGATAAATCGTACTTGCTGTGCAGTATCAGTGAGCGACCCGCAATGTTTTATACATCCACTCGAGCGCTCGAGCGGTCAAATATGAAATTTGGAAGTGGAACGAATTTTTTTATACCCGAAAATTGATAACTAAAGAGATAACTCAACAACATAAAAAAGTAAAAAAAGAAATCGACATTTGTCCCTAAACAAATTTTATTATTGTCAATATAATTAGTTGTTTTACACGCATATTTGAGAAAGTCCAGAGTCAGTCAGTTGGCAGAGTCCAACACACTGCAAACTGGAGTAAATGTGGAAATGAGCTTGCAGTCATACTGCCTTCCGCTGAATTGTTGTTCCGAGAAGGGTTAAGAGGCTGACCAACGCCATGTACCTAACAATTTTTAAAATTAGGTATTTAATGATAAAAAGAAGAACATATATATAGCTGAATATATATAGCTGATGACCTTTATAGACAGGGAGATAGTGACAGAAAATACTGGGTCATTTGTATCAGTATGGCGGTTCTTCAGGGATCTAACTACGTAATGACAAAAATGATGAAAATGATGGTCATAGCGCTGGTACCGGCGGCCCAATCGCGTGGGCGTTAGTCGAACGTGTCGGATAAATTACGAGTGTCGAACGATTTGAATCACAAAAATCCTTGTATTTTCCGATTAAAAAAAAAGTAGGCGGTAGCGTAATGCCATACTTCGACTTACAGCCCGCCATACCGACGCAAACACATTTATTTAAAAAAAAAACAATTCAATCATTGTACCCAGCTAATTTTTGCACAGCTAATCATCGTCGAGTAGCCATTCACAAACATCACCATGCCATATTATTCGGACGGTTCCAAATGGGCGCCGTACCGCCGCAAGGTACTTAATTTTATTTTTGCAAAACGATTTGTACCAGTATTGCATTTGGGTTTTTGGAAAGTATTTGATAAAATGTGACCGTTATTATTATTGCCATACTTCTAGTAGGGGGAAAAAGTGCTGCCATACTTGAAAAAGTTATTAAATCGACACGTTTCAGAAATACGACTGTACAATACGGAAAAATAATTTTTTACATCATATTCTGTTTGTGTGGATACAATTCTACCTAAAAAAAAATATTCTAGATTGTGACTATAGGGCGGACGACTGTGAGACTTAAGCCAAGGCGTAAAAAAACTTCTATTAGGGGGAAAAGGGGCAAGACATGCGGTATGACGGCCATTTGGAACCGTCCGAAAAGTATGGCATGGTGATTTCGGGAATGGCTACTCGACGATGATTAGCTGTCAAAAATTAGCTTGGTACAAATGGTTGTTTTTTTATTTTTTTATTAATGTGTTCGCGTCGGTATGGCGGGCTGTTAGTCACACCGGAGAAGTATGGCATTACGCTACCGCCTATTTTTTTTTATGGACTATCGGAAAATACAAGGATTTTTGTGGAACAAATCGTTCGACATCGCAATTTATCCCACACGTTCGACTCACGCCCACGCCATAGGGCCGCCGGTACCAGTGCTATGACCATCATTTTTCTTTTCGTCATTACGTATTTAGACCCCTGAAGAACCGCCATACTGGTACAAATGACCCAGTATTTTCTGTCACTATCTCCCGGTCTATTACTACCAAAAACACTATAGCATTAATTTGCCTGGATAAAAAAAAAATATTTTTTTTCTGTTTTTTTTTTTGCTTTTCCTCCAATCCTAAACCTTTCTTAATAATCAAATTAATTATTAAATAAATATTTGAAAATCAATTCGGCGCTTTCGTTTACTTATTTTGAAAAGCGTTGTGATCTTTGAGCACCGGACCCTAATTTTACTAGTCTATTACATGCCTTACAAAAAGTTAACGTTTCACAAAGTAGAACGTAATTCAAAATAATTAATATAAAATAGAATTAACTTTTATATATTGTAAAAAAAATAATTAATATAAGATATAATTATTATTATTTTGAAATTAACTAAATTATAAATGCAATAACGATAAAAAGAGTTATAAATCTCTTATTAATTTAAATTCTAACAAAGTTTTCACTTGGCATGGAACCTGTATAAAAACAAAGTTTACAATTTTCGTATGATATATTCCGGTGTTATACAGACATCGGTAGGCTACAGTTATCACTCAACATTAGGCGGACCGTATTCTTGTTTGCCATTTACGTGGCATAAAAATCACACCTAAATAACTTAACACAGTAATTGCATATAATTATTCAAAATATATACAGCAACATTTTCAGGTTGATAAGGTAATTTTCAAAACAATTTTAGTGTTGTGATGCTCAGCAATAAATAAGTAAGACAACTTGACTTCAGCATTAAGCTCTTCATTACAAAAGTGACACGGCCATTAATGTTTCTTTGCAACCATTTTCGTTTATATTTGTAGCTTTTTCCTTTATCTTTTGCAATTATGAGAGACTGGCCGTGGTTATGCTCTTACCATGACAAATTGTTCGTATGCAAAAACAATGTTCAATTATTAGATTTCATGTTTTTAATATATACTTGTTTATATATATAATATTGTGTTATACAGTTAATGTATATACTTACCTACTAAATACAATGTTATATAACTATGTAAGCTACATATAAAAAACATATGGAAGGAGCTGTGTTAGTTGAGGTTTCTTTGCATGATGGAATCCAAAGACATTCTCCGCAGAACCCAATACACCTGACATAGAACAAAAAGCTGGCAGGCAGAAGTGGCAACGGGCATGCCGCATTGCTTGTTTAACAAATAACCTATACGAAAACAGATTTTGAAGTGACAATTATAGATATGAAGACGGAACCTGGAACCAAATGTATGTCTTAGAGGAATGGCTTTCTACCAAGTGGCCAAAGGGAATAATAAAAGCCGCAAGAAACCGCTGGATGCAAGCGGGTCACGACCAGCCGTAATGGATACCTGCAAGCTACGCCAAACACTAGATGTCTTCAGCCTAAAATAATAAAAATAAATAGAACATGTACTAACGAGCGGGTGCCGCCTGTGGAGGCTGGTCTGCTCTTGTAAACTTCTTTGTATTCTTAGTATTTAGTCTTACTTTTTTTTGTTTATATTTTGCAATTAGATACTTTTTTTATGTTGGGCTTGTGCTTTATATTAAATTTTATTTTATCTTTGTAATGGAAAGTGTCCTTCTATGATAGGTGAGGTATATTCGAATATTTTAATTGGACACTGTAAGAGAAAGTGAGAAAAGAAATGCCCTAGCTGAGTTTCTTGCCGGTTCTTCTCAGTACAAGGTCTCCCGCCCTATAGACTTACGATTCGATAGCGTAGTGACATTCATAAGTGCTCAATTATTGTAGCCTAAATTGAATAAATGATATTGATTTGATTTAAGCAGGAAGAAAACCCACATTTCATCACAAATCTAGTACAACCGCATTGTCAACTCGATCTTAATTCGATAGATATTAAGGATAATCTCAGAGTTTATTGTAAGTATTGCAGAAGGAGTTTTAATTTAGACACTAATAGAATACACAACAGTATAAAACTATATTTCCAGCACATTTATAGGACATTATATTGGATTTTACAAAATAATATTTTCATTTGAGATCCTCTGAGCTCCCAGCACGTGCCGAGCTCTATTTACCATCGTTCAGTTTGCAAACAAATTGATATTGCAAACTGAGAGATACAATAAAAATTAAATAAAACTCGTACGTGACTGAGAGCACGAAGAAAATATTCATATCGTAACGCTACAACAGATCTGCATATTTCATTTCAAATATGTAACTAAAAACGTATGTTTTTGCAGTATAATAGTTAAAAACTGCCCACGATTTTTTGCTTCTTGATGTTTGGGGGGCATGATTGATGTATGGGGGCTTATTTTCTGCTTCTTAGTTCATTTTTTATAAAAAAAATTTTTTTATTTTTTTTTAACGACTTGCCGTCGGATATCAATACACAATTCACCTACTTTTATCGGCAATATTTGGCATTCGACTTCATAGCGAAAAAACACGTAATTCAAAGTTTTGTCATAATGTCAGCTATAGAGCCTTATTTTACGGATGAACGGACAAACATGAAATACAATAGGAGTACGGTTTTGGATACAGAACTCTTACAACGGAACTATCAAAATCAGTTTATTTAAACAATGCTTAAAATGTTCTTCAGTACATCATCTGGGTAGCTATACCTACAGCCACAAATGATGCAATTAAAAACTGGTTTTACTGAAAAAATTTTAGAGCCCTTTCGATATATGTAAAAATCGTTAAAATTACATATAACAAAGTAATGCGGGCAAATGCATAAAAAATATGCCGAAGACGATAACATCCTCCTTTTTTGGAAGCTGGTAAACATTTATCAGTATTAGTCCTAGCATAATACGTCAGAATTGGCGTAACGTTTTTCCCAGGTCTGAACCTTGAACTTGTGGACTTGTTATTGTATTAAATGTACTCTTTGTATAATTATATCTCGAAACACTTTATTTTGGCAATAAACTAAAACAAATATATCATTTCCGTTCCATTTAATAATAGCATAATATATATCCACGAAAAAAAAATAAGGTTTATATTAATCTTTTCACGTAATTATTTTTAATTAAATGTACCTATTTCCTATTTGTGTAAATGAAATTGTCATCTTCAACTAAATTAAAAGCTCGTGTAACGTCGTGAATAGTCTCTCGTACCTGAGACACCTATTTATTATTCACTCACCATTAATTTCGCCATAACTCTGCGACTCTCCTCGCGCTGACTGCACATTGGCGCAGTGTGGCCGGTCTCTGTGTGCTTATTGGATCCGTTTCAAAATGTAAAAGTTAAATATTATATGCTAAAGAATAATATTTTTTTATAAATATAGATATTGTTTTACTATATTTCTCTCAGAAACTGGTCTGGCTATAAAATTTATTTTTTTAGGTTAAGTTAGATCTGCAACGTCGCCATTAAAGGATTACACGGCTTAATGTCAGCAATACCCTTCTTTTTTTTTTCTTTTTCTTAACTCTCAGGCGGCAAACAAGCTAACGGTCCATTTGATGGTAAGCACTCACCGCAGCCTATGGACGCTTGCAACTTGTAATGTTATTACATTCAACGGCACTGCTCGCCATCGTACATGTACCTACATAAGTACATAGACGAAGTTTACGACCGGAAGTTACATCACAATTGAATGTACGGGAAACTTCTAGAACAAGAGCGGCAGAGTGTATGAAACTAAGACGTGTGTACCAATCAAATTCTCCACAAGCGAAATTTTGAAATACCCAGAAATTTTGAAAAACGGCTTGACCAATCGACGAGCTCGAAATTGCAAATACGCAGCTTTTGGGCAACCAAATACGCGTCGCTTAGCGGAAGTAGTGACTGACACACACATAGAGGCGAGCCCTCATATAAAAATCATTGCAGGCTCAGCGTCGGCACAGTATTTTTTTAATCGTCGACCTGGAAAATTGGAAAAGAAGAAAGTGGCCTCACTCTGCAAAAATTATGGAAAAAAATAAGAGGCCAACAACATTTGAAGCAGCATCAGCTGGCTTGAAAGGAAAGTGACCCCATACTTCATACCTAAGCAATACCAGCTGGTGGTGAAGGATAGCGACCACAAGTTCCAGGCGCAACCCTGATCAGCTGGCTTTGGTAGCCAGGACCATCTACGATGCCTTCGTGGAAATTCCCAATTCGTCCCAACGTGATATCAGTCTAACCTAGGCTGATCTAAAGCTCCAATATACAGTGAGTGTTACAGGGTCAATAGGTATACCGTAAATATAAAAAGATTAATAAACTATTGTAAAGGGTTAACTAAATCTAGGTTGTATAATAGAATTATATTTTAGATAAATTTGTTATTAGCGAAACATAAAATAAATATTATTTTACCTAAAGAATTGTGTTATAAAGTGTCTGTTACAAAATATTAGCAACTTGAATATAGGTGAGAATCGAACCCACTTGAGTCATGCTGACTAAGGGATAGCTAGCCGAGGCTTGGGTTCGAATCCCAAACTGAACCGTTACAAACTGGTTGCCACACTAGGAGTATAGGAGTATTCCTCGCGATTTGTTGACCATTTAAATATCTAATAACTTCTTTCTTGCAGAACCTCAGTACAGTCAACAACTTACTTGCACAATTAACTCAAAACATTACCACAGATTATATTGTTAATACTATAATACTAAATAACTTGTACCGTTACATATTTTTACGTAAGCAATTTTCAGCTAGCTTGAGAGATTTGCATAGATGGAGCATAATCGAAATAGAAGCACAAAATCTAACAACCGTATTTTATTGTTATTTCAATGGAATAAATATTATACCTAATGTAATATTTGACCCTGAAACTTTCAGAACGGGCTGCCAATTATCATCTCCACAAAGCAAAACAAAACTTCCTTCAGACTCGGTTACAATAACGCGAAAGTTCACATCGATTTATTACTTTGAAAGTGCTGTTGGTGAAGTTTTAGAGCTTCTACAAAGCGGCACCGGTATGATTGATGCGGGACTGAAACGAACAAAAGCCTTTGCCTCGTCCAAACCCCGGTAAAGGTTACAAACATTGTGCTCCTTCACAAGTTACTGTCATCGAATGATCCGACTGAGTTGTACGTAACAGTAGCTTTAGCTGCAACATAGTTTTATTTCTTAACTTCTAATTTTGAGTTGAAACCTGTAAATGGGTTATTTGTCATCACACTTACTCGTGAACAGTGTCATTATGTGAAGCTAAAGCGGGTGCTTAGACTTTATTTACTGACACGGGCTTTATATTTCAAAATTTTATTTTCTTAAAGCAAAGCGCGCGTTCATGGAACCCACGGGCGGTAACGGCGCGCCTGTTCTATCATGAAGGTATGTATAAAAAGCAGGTTTGTATAAAAAACAAGAACAACGCACACATACAATGGAACAAACAAGTTGTAACTTTAGCCAAAACTTTTTAATTCATAAATTCACTAGATATCCGGTTGAGGCGTTGAGTTTATTTATTTATTCACATTATCATATATATTTTTTTATACCACTGAGGTGGCAAACAAGCTTACGGTCCGCCTGATGGTAAGCGGTCACCGTAGCCTATGGACGCTTGCAACACCAGGGGTATCACTTGCGCGTTGCCGAACCTCCAGAAATCTAATAACTTTTTTCTTTAAGAACTCCATACTGCAGTCCTTGCAGAAAACCTTGGCAGGGAGCTCATTCCACAACCCAAGCGTTCGCGGCAGGAAGTTTCTCTGAAACCGCACTGTACGCGACCATTTAGGTTCTGAAGTGTGAGAATGAATTCCCTGCCGATGGCGAGCGGTGCGATGGTAGAAAGTAGCCGTGGGCATCATTTCGAACAATTCCTCAGAACACAACCCATTATACAAGCGGTAGAACACACACAGGGAGACAAAGTCTCTCCTCAGACTTAAGGGCTCGATATCGCTAGTGAGTTTGGAATCGTCGACAGTTCTCACAGCCCGTCGTTGAACCGAGTCAAAAGGGCCAAACTGGTATCCGGGTGCACCCGCCCAGAGATGGCAGCAGTACTCAATATGTCATAACTCCATAACAACTCGGTTGTCAGTAATGCGGTTTAAATTTGGAACAACAAATAAACATTCATTTGAAAAATTTAACCATATCAGAGACATACATCAAAAAACGAACCTTTTCGAAAATCAAACTGGCCAACAGGAGTAAAAAATAAAAACAGCATGTGTTGCCAGTGGTATAGAAACGAGGTCTCATTCTCTTGACCTCAACTAGAAGATGAGATAGTAATGAGAAAATTGGGCGAAGATCTAAAGTTACCGCCATATCTCGAAGCAAGCTAAGGTGGAAATGGACAGGCAACTACGCTTGTCGAAAAGTATGCTATAAAAAAATAGTGATTATCACGGACTAAAAGAGACAGCGTGGAACTGCCAAGTAGACAGTTCTTGTTTGAACCGCAGGATGCAAGAAGATGAAGAGTAGCATAGTGGAAACATATGCCGAAGGCCTAAATTTCAACAGTGGACGTCTTCTGGTTTAGATGATGAAATGCATAATTTATTTTTATTATTCCTTAATGATTAATATAAAGCCAGACTTCAAACATGACGTCCAGACAAAAATAGATTGGATTAAGTAAGTCAAACTATGAATTACACAATCATTATTTCTAACTTAATCTATATACAACAGAATCACATTCCAGATCATGAACACAAGCCTAAATAGAAGATAAATCCCTTAGAATAATAGCCACACGAGTATTTTGAAATAATTAACTATAAATCAAATTACAGTTAATATTAATATCATCGCCATAGTTGTCATCTTACCGTGTTGAACGACTTCATTATCCGGTCCCACATACGTTCCTCTTTCTGGCTATAAACAACACTCCCACGGACTGAGTGACGGTTACTTAGGGCTCCAGCACACGTCATTACGATATTGTAAAGCGTTATGTTGTTATAGTAATGTGCAAAAGCGTCGATACTAACCATTACAACAACTGCAATTTACGAACAGAGATAGTCACTGATATACTATTTATTTTAGCACGCTATATCACTAGAATATTCTGAGCGAGAAAGGGCGAGTGGTCAAGTGACCCCTGGTCGTAAGACCGTTTTATTTAATATGTGCAATGAGCAGTTGATTTAAATGTAGTTTGTAATGTATAGAAAAGTCGGAACAAATATTTAAACATAAATTTGATTTGTAATAACACTTTCCGGGCAGTAAAAAACTGGACCTGACTGTTCGGTCGAAATATTGTGCCGTGCTGTGCTCGTCGACCTATCTGTTTGTCAGGTTTATTTCAATATATTCTTTTCCAAAACACTTTTCCTGATGATACCAGGCTGTTTTCATACACATTATCCGCAGTATTATATAAATATTATGGCCTACCGTTAATTGGATATTTTTCAACTCAGTAAACACATCATGAATCAAATTACCCTGCATCATCTATATAGGTAAATATGATGTTTATTTCTTATAAAATGTTGTTATTACTATAACATAAATTGTTTAATAAAGAAATAAGTTCAAAAACTAAAACCAGACTACTGATAAATCATGGTCTAAAAAGTATATTACAAGAAAATATTCTCATGTGAAATTGTAATTTCCAAACCGTTCAATATTTATCGTCTACTAAATAAATTTTAATATATTAATTAAATTTTCATAGTGATGATTAATGGTTAGACGTGGTCGTATTCCTCTTTGCCCTAAAGCTTATGATCGATTATTACTGTTAGAATTGTTTCTCTTTACCAAGGCTATAATAGGGCTAAGAAGTCCGAAGCCAGGGGGAGAACTCGATATTGCTGAAATTCGGCAACTTATTCCACTTCCGAAAGCTGGTAACGATTACCGCATGGTAATAGGAACGCCAAATATTAACCGCGAATTAAAAGGAAGTCGTTTTATAACGTCTACACTCCGTGCAACAATTGCCTACAAACAGAACCAGAATTTTTGTTTCGAATTCCAAAATCTCTTTTAGTGCTTAGAAGATTACGAAAATGTGGATGATTTAAATTTATCAGTTTGACTAGAAGACCAGAATACGAAACTGAACACAACTGTTCTGCTGCGTTTGAAGATGTGTTTAAGCCTTGTCCACTCCAAAAGATTGGGAACGATATGTCGTGAACATAAATAGCTAGAACATCACTCACCTTCAATTTACCGTCGACATAGCAGACATGACACAATTGCTGAAAGACTTAGGCACGATGCTCGGAGACCTTATCAGAGTATGCCAACAGGATGCCCGGAAAATAAATATGGATGAAACGAAAGTAATGGTCAATGACCATGTCGCGCCTTTAGCGGTAGTTGTTGGAAACGCTACTCTCGAAGTTTGTTGACGAATACATATACCTAGGCAAAGTAGTCTAGTTATGTAGGTTTGAGAAAGAGATTAACAGAGGAAGCCAGCTCGGTTGGGCAGCGTCCGGGAAACTACTGAAAATCTTTTCGTCCAAAATACTTCAGTGCCTAAAGACGAAAGTCTACAATCAGTGTGTGTTGCCAGTGATGAGTTATGAGACAGAAACGTGGTTTCTTACTGTTGGCCTCTTAAATAAGATCAGAGTGGCTCAGCCAGCTATGGCAAGGGCTATATTAAGGCGCCAAAGAACCAAAGTCACTGGCATAGCTTAAACAGTTAGCAAGCAGCAGCGCAGACGCAGCGTGAGACTTCCTCCTACCAAGTGGACAGACGACCTGGTTAAAGCCGCAGAAAGCTGACGTGCGCAGGTGACTCAGGTCCGGCCATTGTGGAGCCATATGAGGAAAGCCTACGTTCAGCTGTGGACATCTTCAGGCTGAAACGACGAACGACGACCATAGTCTATAATGAAATATGTATTTAATATTATGTTTGTATTTTGGGTAGCTTTGAAGTGTGATCTGAATTTTAGAAATTATTTGCAATTATCGGGTGCATGCAAGCAAAGCCCCAAGCAACATCATACAATATGTATATATATTTCAAATGTGCTAAGGCCCTTTCATTTTGATGACCAACAGGGCATCATTAGAAAATATATTTTATTAGTTTATGACTTTGTGTTCTCTAGTGGGCGACATGTTCAATTCAGGGTGACGTCACATAGCCTTTAACCAGCGTACGATTAAGAATCTTTCAACCCATTTGTCAAATTATGATAAGTAGTTTAGAAGTTATGAGGAAACACATTATATACCGGTCAAAATCATTACCCTCCTTTTCCTTCGCCATATTCTGGTAAAAATATAAACTATTTTGTTAAAACTCACGGGAACAAGGAGTACAAACATAAATAGCTTCGAAATTATCGAACGCTAAACTTCAAAATAGGTCAAAAGGGGCCCGTTTTTCTCGTGATATTAAAAGCTATACTAAAATGCAATTTTGTATGTTTCTTTTTGACTAGGTATATAACACTAAGTATGTTACTTGTAAACATTATTTAAAATTGTCTGATTTTTTTTTGTAAATTGACTTTGTAAATTTGTAAGTGTTAAATTACTTAATATGTTTAAATATAAGCTACTAGAATTATAACTATCTACATATATTTATACATATTATAAAACTCAATGTCTTTCTATTCATGACCTAGCGGAAAAATGCTTGCTAATATAAATACCACCGAAACGTTACTGGCTCATTAAATCCATGACTCTCAAAATTTAAAGTCTATGGTAATGCTGCCAATAGATGAAGTCAAAGCATGTATTTCTAACCTAAAATTAAAATGTGCTGTAGTTTGGAACAACAATCTCTTAAAATTTTATTAAAAAATACAAGACATAATAATAGTACCTCTAACCCATATTCCAAACTTATGTATTTCCACTGGCACATTTCCATCCGCATTTAAAAAGTTTTAAATGCATTATTACACCAATTTATAAAAGTGGGGCAAGGGACTGCGTAAACAACTTTAGACCCATCTCAGTTTTGAGTTCACTGTCAAAAATATTTGAAAGGTTAATAAACAAACGTCTAATCAATTTTCTAGATCACAACAATTTGATCTCTCATAATCAATTTGGTTTTAGGAAAGGTAGATTCTCGGAAGATACAGTGACGGCAATTACAAAAAGGAAAAGATTGATAACTACTTGGATAACAATATGAAATGTGCAGCTGTGTTCCTGGATCTAGTTAAAGCCTTCGACACGATCTCGATCCCTACTCTTATCGACAAAATGTATAGTCTAGGAATAAGAGGAATACCACACAAACTATTTACCTAAAAAATCGTTTCCAGTGCGTCGAAATAGAAAATGCTGTAAGTTCGTTCCATTCAGTCACATATGGTGTGCCACAGGGCAGCGTTTTAGGCCCAACACTATTTTTAATATATATTAATGGTTTGTGTTCTCAGCAATTAAAAGATAGTCATATCACAACTTTTGCAGATGACACCGTACTACTTTTTTCCGGGTCAACATGGAAGCAAGTTCAAGAGAACACCGAAAACGGTTTAAAAAATGTCATGACATGGCTTGAAAGTAATTTGTTAACATTAAATGTGTCAAAAAAGAAACTTATGGCGTTTTCTATTACAAATCGAAATCAACCTAAAACTGATTTTACAATAAAATCACATGACTGTTTAACTACCCCGAATAATAGATTCAACTACAACTGTAATTGTACTTTACTTGAAAAAGTAACACATGTCAAATACTTAGGTATAACAGTCGATCAGCATCTTTTTTGGATACAACATATTAACAACTTAAGCAGTAGAATCCGGAAGCTTACAGTAATTTACAAACGCTTAAAAAGAGTAGCAGACAAATATATCCTAAAGACGGTGTACTATGCAATTGCCCAATCTGTTCTAGGATATTGCATTACGGTTTGGGTTTTTTGCGCCAAAACACATTTATTAAAACTGGAACGAACTCAACGTTTAATCCTTTACATAATGTTTACTAAACCAAAACACTTTTCTACCTCTGAATTGCACAGTCTTGCTGAATGTTTAAGTGTCCGTCAACTGTACATTCAAAAATATGTATAACATAATAAACATAATAAAGTACCTTTAATTAACCTTGAAGGTCAACAAGAATTAGACGGAAATACACTATATTTAAAATTAACAACAAAAAAACTACCTTTTCCCAAAGACAAAAAATATTTTTAAGTACATACATTTAAACTAAGGTTAATGCAACTTTACATACACATACTATATACGTACTTTAAATAAATTTACCCTGAGACTAACCCTATCGAAATAGCTATTAACATTGGACTACAATCAAACAGAAGAGTTGCTGGAGATTTTAAAATAATGTGCAAACTATTTATTTACCTTTAACTATTTACTGTTTCTTATCTATCTGTAATTATTAAATATATAATTCATACCATACATAATTTATATTATTGTCTTATATTATAAGTAGTCTTTATATGTTCGCATTGCTTTGCCACGACATGTTCTTCCGCTTATTCATATTAGCCTACCTTCACTTCTTTACACACATACATAAATACATATATCACACATACATTATACTCAATCACAACTAGTTACATTGAAAGCTCCCAAAATACAACTTACCTAAATTTCCCAATCTCAAGTACTCTCAACATACACATCGTATATAATTCCACACTAAATTAAGTTAAATTCTTGTGTTAACTAAAACAGATAAGATTATAAACAACAACTCGGTGGATCCTTGGTTCCTACAATACAGGTTTACCTAGTTTAGGTTCCAAGGTCAAGTTCTTTTTAAATCAAGTTATTTTAAAGTAAACTATTGTTTTGTATTATCTTAAAAGTGACAAGTCGAAGGGTCCCCGGTTCCTAAAATACAGGTTTTCCTAGTTTAGGTTCCAGGTCACCAAAAATCTGCTTTGTAATTGATGGTATGCACAATAAATTACATCAATTTCATTTCATTTGTCTGTTCATTTATATTTCTTTCACGTGAGAACCACTTATTCAGTTGTCATATTTTTTTTAAACTAATAGCTATGTTATGCAAAGTACGCAAAAAGGAGTGACGATAATGGTAAATCAAGTCAAAAAAAAAGGGCTCCCAGGCCAGCTAGTTATTTATAAATGGGATAATACTTACAATAATAACAACTGGTTAGCAATTTGGTTAGCAATTTTATTAGCAACTTACTGGTCTAATAAGAATATTTTAAAATCGTCACAAAGTCGTTACGTATATTTAGCTCGCTAAATGATTTTAAAAAAGTAGCATGTTAGGTTGACAGGTTTTCACTATTCTCTCATGTCAGAATCGCGTCTTCACACGACCAGTGACAGCATCACATTTGTATCGCAGGTTTTATTTTGCGACTGTATAGCTATTGCATCGCTTCAAAACGTCACAGTGGGCTATTGCCCCTATGCATATTATCATATCAACATAATACTGGGTGGAGTCGCAGTATTGTCGATGCTTACATTAACGAAGAACATTGACTAACGCAACGATAATGATAATTTTATTTATGAACTTCGCGAGCTCAAATCTGAGAGTCTTCAGATATTTAACGTGACTTTAGCTTTTAAAACTGGTATTTTGTGTACTTCTACTTCTACGTTACAACCATGTATTTTGAGAAATTAAGCAAAACATGGTGAAAAATATCAGTGTTTTGTACTTTGTCACGCATATAGTATCGTACGGGTTCAAAGGAAAATAACAAAGACCACGTCAAAATTGCCAAAATGACAACAAGAGAACTAAATTTACCGACATAGCTCGCAGAGTTAGCAAGCTGAAGTGGCAGTGAGCTGGCCACGTCTGCGGAGGACCGATGGCCGATGGAGCAGACGTGTCCTAGACTGGAGACCACATATGGGAAGTCGAAGCGTAAGACGCCCTTCAGCCCGTTGGACCGACGACCTTAAAAGGGTGGCTGGTGGTGGTTGGATGCGGAAGGCAGAGGACCGGGAGAAATGGCACACCATATGAGCTGTGTGTGTGTGTGTGTGTGTGTACCTCTTTCCCGACAATTCAGCTGGGTTACACCAGCCTTGGTAGACTTTTACCAAAGACCAAAACAAAAACGGCATGCATTTACCTTTTTGGTACTTCTGAAAGAATCTGGTAGTCTTTGCGTTTGTAATTCTTAGAGCTTGATACTTTATGATAATTGCGTAAAACTCACCATGTATAGTGAACGTGCGAGGGATCTTAGTTTTTGTGTCAGGTATCTTGACAAGCAATAAGTTCCCGTGGTTTTCGACATCGCTCATGTTTATGTTGGCTAATTCTTGTCGTCTGCACGCCCCAGATATACCAAAAATTAATAAAGCCTGTAATTAAATACAAGTAATTTAAGTATGCTTTATGTAGTTCTATGCAGGTAAATCACCCACCAAATAAACTATAAAAAGATACCTATCTACTAAATTAAGCAGTTATTTGTCGTCTAATTAAGTTTTTTCAAAATTACCAAATTTTATAAAGCAGACTTTGTTTTTATCGGCATTTCTTTCGTCGAGTTGTGCCGGAAGTAAATGTACTCGTACGTTTCTGGAATGTATTTGTGCATTTACATACGTTATATCAATGTGCGTAAAATAAAAACCATTTAAGTTCTAAATTTCTTCATCTATGTGACATTAGAGTAAAAATAAATGTCCTTTAAACTAAACCTTAATTTTATTTCGTAAACATTCTAGAGTCAATTGTCTCAGAGTGTATAACACCTGTAATTATTTTTTGTTCAATAAAAGTAAAACACTGTTTTTCTTCTTCATATTCAGTGTATTTATGACCGCTGCTTAATATTTACCTCCTCCAATTACTTCCACAACACACGATCGCGAGCTTTCAGCAAACAGCGACCAAGTATATAGCTGTAGGGGACTCCTTGTTATATGGAGCGTCTTACAGTGTGTTATCCTTTTTTAAAAGGTTTTACTCATTCTTTCTCATTTACTCACTCAGTTTAAATATGTGACTAGTCATCTTACAGTCAAACATAAAAGCATCGCCTTTGCTTTTGGTCGTCATAGTTTTATAAAGACAATTGTCGTAGGTACTATTCATATTCACCACAAAACAGTTGTCGTAGGTACTACTCATATTCACCACAAAACAATTGTCGTAGGAACTACTCATATTCACCACAAAACAGTTGTCGTAGGTACTACTCATATTCACCACAAAACAATTGTCGTAGGTACTATTCATATTCACCACAAAAAAATGACGTATGTACTACTCATATTCACCACAATACAATTGTCGTAGGTACTATTCATATTCACCACAAAACAATTGTCGTAGGTACTATTCATATTCACGGCAAAACATTAAAATGTGCTTTTTACCGTCAAAAACTAATAACACGTTTATATTTTTAAATTTTCTTACAGTTTGCAGAATCTTTTGTTCAGTTTT
Source organism: Apoda limacodes (assembly GCA_946406115.1). NCBI lineage: Eukaryota > Metazoa > Arthropoda > Insecta > Lepidoptera > Limacodidae > Apoda > Apoda limacodes. The sequence continues at coordinate 4,633,510 of OX291544.1, forward strand.
ATTGGAAAATTATAATAAGTTGTCTAAAAATACCATAAACCTCCGAAGTGGTCATAAAAGTGTTTTGTGATATTTTTACGATCAGCTATTGGTTCACAATGAAGACGCATTTGACTTTAAAACTCTGGTTTACTATAACTGGAAACAAATAGGTGCTATAACCGGCTTTATGATTTTTGTAAGTATTACTGTGTAAAACAAATATAGTTTAGCAAGTTGGTACTGCAGCGAGCGGCGGCGTAATTGCTGCTTTATCTATGAAATATACCTCTTGGTACGGGATGTATCTGCTTCAATGAAACTAGGCATATTTGGGAGTTTTTTTGTATTTACGTAGTGTTCTTTTAAAATTTGATTCGAATTACGTAATTTTCTGTTTTGCTATCCTATGCGAATTATTTAAAACATTAACAACTTATTTCTCAATTTCCTTGGTTCCCAGGGGCAATTCATTGACCTTCTTCTTTATAGGTTTTCTCGTGCGTTACTAATAAGAGGTATTATATCTATTTATACTGTAAGAGATTCTCAGATATGTAACACAGGAGTGTCTGACGTTGAATCTACTGGCTACACAGAGCCATTCTATAATACCTTAGGACTTCCTGCTATAATAAAGAAATTGGCCCTCCAAATAAATAAGACTTTTTGGGTCTATATTTAACAATTGAATGTCAACTTATGGAAAAAATAAACAATCCCGGCGTTTCGATTATATTTATTCAAACTATCTGACATCGTCTCTTACAGCTCCGTAATATCACTATTAAGTATTTACTGCGATTAGACGTTTGCTAGCATTTCTACTTCTTAAGGTTCAAGGTTAAACCTTTCGGGAGGTCGTAACCTCTACAGTACTAAGGAATTCCCCCAAAGCAACATAACTCGTTGCACTATAGACGTAATTCATGTGGTACGGTTTGGCATTCTCCTGCCGCATTGAAATTATGTCAGATGAGTTACATGGGTTACTTTCATTATTTACAAACGAAACCCAATAAACTCCGTTCTTAATATATATTTCACAAATATTACACATACATTTTACAATAAAAATCAATAAATACATTATTATCTCCCCTTATATTGTGACAACTTACATTATTTTGCAGTGCCCTATTTTTTACACCAAAAATTTGTGTGCATTTATAACAATTCGTCCTCTTTTCAACAGACTCATATATGTATATGTATATTTTTATGTTTTTATGACTCACATATACCACATAACTTACAGGTAGTTTGTTAGGTATTTATCTAGCAAACAATATGCAACACCTTCTTTCTATATTGATTAATGAATTAATTAAAATTTACCGAAATGTAATCGCATTGGTAGTAGATACTCGGTACATTGTAAATGTTTTCAGATTTTTAAAAAACATCTGTTAACATTTAGAAAACACATTATTTTTATTGAAGTCCAGCGAAACATATACCTACGAATAATAAAATAATTTTCGGTTGTTCAGTTGCATTCTGGAACTTTTTCTCTCTACTGGTTTCTTTTTCATGTTTTGGGGTGAGCCGTTAAAACCGTTTTTGTTCGATACGAGGAATTCCAATATTGCGGCATTGTGTGTGACCCCCTGGATTCATAGAGGCTGTATCTGTAATACATATATATGTGCTGATTTTATACGTTTTGTTATATATAGGGCAGTAGGTAGGTAGGTAGGTCTCGAAGGCAGTTATAGGCTAATATGTTACTAATAGGTTTTAATTTTTGAATTTGTGATAAAAATAGCATATTACTTTCTAATCCGAATTAATTTTATTTCCGAATGCCTTCATTTCGTAATTTGTACAAAAACAATAGTTTATTCAAATAACTAATTCGTAGTTGAGTTTTCGCTTAATTTGTGTACATATGTGTACAATATCACCGTTGTAGGAATTTTATTAATTTGATTCAATTCGAAATGAGCTTACGTCTATTAAAAAGATTATATTTTTTTATACATTTCATTCGGCAGTACGGAACCCTAAAAACACCTCTCATTTACATTTAGTGAAAGCTAGTTTATTCTATTTTTATATCTTTTAAACTAAAATCTGTATCAGAAGTGTCTTAATTGCAGTTTGTATTCTCTTTTGATCAAAAATATAAAAGCTCTTTTTAATGCGGCGGACACACAGATATACAGGCCGTTTTTTAGATTTCTGGTGGCTACCTACTCGTACTGTGGAACCCTAATAAAGATTCAATGATTATAGTCATTTGTCTTTTTTATTTTCTATTGAAGTTAACGATCTCTAATTTTTATCAATTTAGCAGAAACAAACGTTTTGTTTGTTAAATAAATACTAATGATGATATGATTAAAGAGAATTATGAATGCTGCGACGTTGTTGGCTCAGTTTTTTTAATATTTGCTTCAGCTTTAACAGCATTCTTTTTGTGCAATCAGTGGTTTACTTTAATATTATGAAACAAAACGTTTTTTTGTCTCTGTCTGTTAATGCGATGACCTCTTATCAATTACGATTTTGAACCATTTACCTATTTATTCATAACGAGACGCGATTTGTAGACATTTATATGTTTTTCACAAAATGAGTAATACGAGTTCTACTAAGGTGTCACTGAGCTCAACTAAATGCAATCCCGTCACACTACACTAGAAACAGTAACTATAGTCAAGCTATCGACTTAAACTCCGCCGCATAAGCCGTGGGTAGTCTACGTAGAAATTTGTGAGACGGCATTTTTTTTATTATTATAAATTATTTATAGCTAACCTACCTAAGGTTATTTATAATTAATTTAAAACTAATATGCCGCCAGGTATGGCGGGTCCTTATTTTTACACAATGACCTTAGTAGCGTATTGTTGTTACACATAAATACCATAAAACTGTAAAGTGATTTTTAGCACTTTGTTACATTGACAGCGGGGCACTGACGATGCTGGATACTGTCATTGCTTGGCTTTGGCGTAGCGTGCTTGTGCGGCGTGCTTGTGAGGCGTGCTTGTGCGGCGTGCTTGTGCGGCGTGCTTGTGCGGCGTGCTTGTGCGGCGTGCTTGTGCGGCGTGCTTGTGCGGCGTGCTTGTGCGGCGTGCTAGTGCGGCGTGTTTGTGCGGCGTGCTGGTGTAGCGTGCTTGTACGGCGGCGATCAGACTGACTGCTGGCGGCCCGCAGGTTGGATTATGTATTTCATGGAAATCTCAGTGAGATGAGATGTAGCTGCACTACTCATACACGCTCAGTTACATACCGCGTCATTTGTTGAGGGTCAGCAACGTGCGAGTTACGCTCCTGGTCCTGGTTTACAAGCATCCATAGGCTGTGGTGACGTTGGTGGTATTAAAAATAATAATTATAATAATGATAATAGTAATGAAATTATTATAGTCTCATAAGTTATAATTAATAAACAATATTACAATAATTATAACAAATTTTACTGAATTATTTACCTATTAAAAATATAAGATTGTCTGAAATTAAAATTGCTAAATAATTTGATTAGAAACTTTGATTGTCACAAACTTGTGATATTCATATTCTATCCAAAATACTATAAATAAATGTTATAAATGCAAAAGTAACTCAGTCTTTCTGTCTGTCTGTTACCTCTTCACGCTTAAACCGCAGAGATAGTTTCAGTCACGGGGAAGGGCATAAGCTACTTGAAAACGTTCAGTGAAAGCCGGTTTTTTTTTCTGTAATTGAGAAGTTTCTATTGAAACCCGACACCGATAACCGAATTTAGAGGGAGTGGAACCGCGGGCAAAAGCTGGTATTTGATATAATATGTGTTTTGTTTTCGTGGATTGGAAACTAAAGCACCAGAGCCTAAAGGAAAAATTTTATACATAAGTACCTTTCTAATAAATATTTATAGATTTCTCTGAATAGAATAAACGTTAGGAGCGTTTGGAATTATTCAGATTTCCTTCGTTAGACCCGTTTAAACAATAAGTCGACTAAAAAGCTCTCTTCATCACTTAATTGTCTTTTTTGCTTTATGGCACTTGTATTACGAATAATACATGCCAATGTAAAACTTTTTCTGATTTTTTTTCACATCGCTTAAAAATCTACTTGAAATAAGTTTTTTTTATTATAGTTACATTAATAAAGTTGTATGAAATCGTAAAACACTCCAATGCAACATCCAAACTAATACCAAACTCATAAAACAGGGCTTTTGTCAAACTTTTCATGTATATTATGGTTATTGCATATTAGAAAACTTTGCCGATTATCGTATCTCTAACACGAAGAGTTATGAAAGTACAAACAGTTTAATCGTTTCATTAATAATAATTTGAGATGGGTACGATTTCTGTAAAATTATACCTATTCTGCCGGTATAATCGTCCGAGTCGCACTCGCGCACTGAGGAAACCACCAATGGACATAATTATAAACCAAATATAACCAACAAGACATATTTTTTACTAACGGCATAGATTTAGGGCGTTCCATCCAGGGCTGTAGCTAGAGTTGAATCTAAGGTAGGGCAGCGGAGGTTTCATGCACGGGTACGGCGAAGGTAATTTTTTTATCTTCATTATTTTACCTACTTGTGAGCGTGAGTGATTAAGGTAGAAGGTAATTGGGTGGGATCGAGGGAATCAAGAGCAAAATGGTATTAATTTAAAGTACGGAAAAACAATTTATATTCATTATACCTTAGTTTATGGTAGTTTTAAGGTAGGGCATTAGTATTTCAAGGTAGGGCATTGCCCCACAATGCCCCCACTTAGCTACGGCCCTGGTTCCTTCTAACTAATTCGTAGCAGAAATTATTAGCGGTTTGCGTTTTGCGTGCTTTTGGTAGCAAAATCATAGCAAAACCTAATGTTGACTTTTAGCGTTTAGTTTAAGCGATTTTGTTACGAAATATTGCTACCAAAAACTCATGTCAAGAGGTGGTTTTTTAGCGCTCCTTTTGAGCAGCTATCAATTGTGAAAGTAAATTTATTAAGAAAAATAATTATAAAGTTGGTTTTTTTTAAAAGATAAGTAAATTTTTGAAGTCTATTTCTTTGATATTATCTACAAAAAATCAAAATAAAATACTCAAACGTGTAACACACGGAACTGTAAATAAATAACACGAAACGCGTTTCATTTAAACAGTAATCGCCGCTGAAATTATTAGATGTGCTTAGACTGAGCGGGTAGTTGGTACTAAAATGAGGTTTTACACTTTTGAATTGCAATGCGGCTCAGAAGGAACGCGCCTAGTGTCTATTTCGTTAACTAATTAAAATCCTGAGAAACAACTTGATTCGTAAACTGTTAAATAATAGTTGGCACTAATCATTATTTGGTGCGATATTTAAAAAAATAATTTACGACTGTTGTAAATTTAATAGTACTAGTAGGTACTTGTTTTATTTTTCCATTTTGGGACTTTTAGCGCAACTTGACTGGCACTTAACCGGTGAAAATATTATTTCTTTCATAGGATGCATTTTACTCTACAATGACTTCATGTTCGCAGCTTTAATGTATTGCCGTTTTTTTTTTGTTTGAGCTTAAAATATAGATACAATAAAAATATCATGAGTTTCGTCGCGTCTGTCCGTACGTTACAGCCTTATCTGTCATCAATCTAATGAAATCTTACAAGCGGATGTCTTGTGAACCTCCATATAGTCGCTTTTAGTACCTAATTTGATAGTTGAAACGAAAAACTTAGCTTTAATTATCCTACTTTATTTTGTTTTTTTTTTAATAAATATTTCTATCATTGTAATGGATTCACAACATACTTATTGTGAAGGTTTTTATGATGTGATGTGATTTCTTATCATTTGTAGCTCCAAAAAACTTGGTGTACTCAACAGAGCGAAGCAGTACTTCACGTCGGGGCAAAGGTTGTTACTCTACAAGTCGCAAGTTCGGCCCCATATGGAGTACTGCTGCCATCTCTGGGCAGGTGCACCCGGATACCAGCTTGGCCCTTTTGACTCGGTTCAACGACGGGCTGTGAGAATTGTCGACGATTCCAAACTCACTTGCGGTATCGAGCCCTTAAGTCTGAGGAGAGACTTTGCCTCACTGTGTGTGTTCTACCGCTTGTACAATGGGTTGTGTTCTGAGGAATTGTTCGAAATGATGCCCACGGCTACTTTCTACCATCGCACCGCTCGCCATCGGCAGGGAATTCATTCTCACACTTTAGAACCTAAATGGTCGCGTACAGTGCGGTTTCAGAGAAACTTCCTCCCGCGAACGCTTAAGTTGTGGAATGAGCTCCCTGCCAAGGTTTTCTGCAAGGACTACAGTATGGAGTTCTTCAAGAAAGAAGTTATTAGATTTCTGAAGGGTCGGCAACGCGCAAGTGATACCCCTGGTGTTGCAAGCGTCCATAGGCTACGGTGACCGCTTACCATCAGGCGGGCCGTAAGCTTGTTTGCCACCCTAGTGGTATAAATAAAAAAAAAAAAAAAAAAGCTTAAAAATTATAAATTATCCTATAAAGTGACGAAGTGTAATGCAAGAACAACATATTTAATGTATGAGGTACATAGTATCAAGCACAGGTTTCGTTTATCGACCTCATATTCCATCATGTGCGACATTCACCTGACGAACGGTGATTCCTTCCGCACCTTCGTCACGCTCCTCATTTCCTCGTCACATCATATCTTATACTTTACACAGGCTCTACATACAGAGTCGTTATTGTAGTAAGTAAAAGATTTAAAATATTGATAAACTGGATGTAATCGTAATTTACACAATAACTAAATTACACAATAGATCAACTAAATACTTAAAAATTACGGTATAGGTAAGTTCAATGATGGTTTATTAATTTACGTTTGTTGTTAGCAAAGATATGGCAAAGCGCTATTCCACAACTTTTAAACAGGAACAATTTTGAAACATTCAACATCGTCATGATTGATAACTGAAATTATTCCAGTTTAGATAAAAAGTTAACATTTTGTAAATTGTATAAACGTTTGGCGCACTTTAGTAGTGCCCGAGCGTACATACTCGTATCTTACTTAGCTAGTGGAATGGAAGGTAGATACATTTACCCTTTCTGTGTAAGAAATGCCATTAACATTTTTAACAGTTTATTAAAACATTGATGTTGTTACTTATTTACTAAGCACTAATTTACTAAGATAAAACCTAATCGAGAAATTGTATCCATAGAATACCATATAGTAATAAAAAATCTCTTTCGCTAGCTTTACATTTTTACAAACAAGAAAGACAAGAAAAACAGAAATATGATCTTTATGTAGAGTATTTTTACCTCAAACAAACACACCCTTTTCTCGAAACAAGCTAAGACCACTTTTACGCGACCTGAACCCTTGTTATAGATCAAAGTAAGAGTCTGGAATTTCTTTTACTCTGAATGTTAGAGATTTTTTTATAGTTTATAAAATATCTATCATCACATTCTCATTATATTGTCACTGACTCACTCGTCAAACTTGCAGCAAATATACACAATTGTAATTTGGTTCGTATCAAAAAAAAAAAAATTCTTGTTATATCTTTAGTAGAAAAAAATTGTTTACCTATTTGACTTTTGTTATTTTTTGCATACTCATTTTTCCATACAAAAAAGGTAATTTAGTTCTGTAAAATTCATCAAAATTTTTGACTAATCACTCAAAATGAGAAATCATTGTGCTACTCATGGTTTAATTAATATTATTGTACCATGGTGCTACTTAGCATCTCACACATATATTATTTATATGTATTTTTATTGGATTAAGAGAGAATCTAAAAGATAAGCACATACTGCGACTTATGATTTAAGGAGTTACTTGATGGTTAGGCTATTCACTCAATAAAATACGAACTAGTAATAGATATTCTAGGTAAGTTAGTAAATCTAGGCAGTTTACTTATTTTGGTACGGCGCCCTAATTGCGTACTTTACGCCGTGAGATAGGAGCATTTTACAATTTTACCAAATAATTAAATTATATTTACTTAATTTTGTTAAAAAAGTTATAAGGCTTTGATTGGCGGAAATTTATGTAAGATCAATGTTGGAACTGATTTTACCAAAATATGGAATTCACTTTTGATCACGTACAGGTAGAAGTGTACGTAAATAATATTACGTACGTACTCCCAGGTGTAACGCAACAAACTTGGCGAATATATCCGGATTACACGAGTAATACTTAGCTAACTTAGTTAGGAACTTACTTCAGCTTAGCCAACTTTGGGTATTCACGCAAGGGATTATGTACGCTTTAATTAAGCAAATTTCCAGTTGAAGTTAATAAGCATAACATCCCACAACTTGTGTGTAGAAGGACCGATTACATATAAAAAAATTTGCGTTCTTATTAGATATCACTATAATTTTACATTTAGTACTTTAATAGTGTTAAGAGGCATTATAGCATCAAAATTAAACCAAGTATGATTTTCATCACGAGGCCTAGTGACTTTAAAAAGCAATTATTTTTGGAGAACATGGGAAAACTAAGCGATATCTTTGCCGATTGTGAATTGATTTTAATGAGTTTTACGTATATGGAAGAAATTGTTGTCTTTGAACTAGAGTTTGATTTTTATTATTACCATCACTTTTAAATTAACTCAAACACTTTACTTATAACTACTAAATGTGTTGAGCAGTTCATTATAATTTGAAGTTGCTACTGCAACTAAACATTTAATTAAATTAAAAAAACTTCAAAGCGAAAAATATATCGAGCTCAATGTTCTGTCAGTATGTCTGAAGGGTTATTTCTTACTTGCAGTGGAAATTTAAAATTGAGATGTTCCTACGGGCATTTGGGGTCTTTTTATCAGTTCCACTTTATTATTTCGGTATTTTCATCACATTAAAATACCGAAATTGCTGAGTTCCCTCAATTTTTTATGGATTCCATCATCAGAATTTGATTGTAATAAAAATTGAACTTATCTGGAATAGGTACTTCCAAATAAAAAATGGGAGGTGGGCTGTGGGTGAGACACGACCGGTGAGAGGTTCCTGAATTTGATGCCGCACAAATATATCATATTTATAATGGATAGTCGAAGTCATCAAAAATCAGCAGGTAATTTTTAATAATATTTCTTTACTTTACCTCCAGCATTTATCAAATTAATAACGTAAAAAAGTGTTTATCGTTCCCCAGTCTTTACACCCTCGTTACTGAAATAAAGTTCTTTATAACTGTTACGGGAAGTTGTCTGTAGTTGTCAGCTTTGCTTTTAAGCTAGACGAATTGCGGAAGGAAGATTAAAATAGAAGTATTTAACCGCAATTTAACAATTTAACAACAACCAGCAGACAGTTCTATTCAATTTATAAATACATTCACATATTTTTTACGTAAAAGACTAAGTAATCTAACTATCAAACAAAAACCAAAAGTCTTTTAAATGAACACTGCGTTGTTACTTGGCGAACGTAGGTAATAGTTAATTCTTACGTTCACCCACACCTACACCAACACCGCACAGCGCATCGCTAGAAGCGGCTGTCGCGCGGCCGTGTCGCTGCATTCAGCCTTAGTCACGTTTGCTTGCTGTCCCACTTACATTTTTCTACCACTGAAATATAATCATGTCAGAAAGAGAACTATATTTTTTTAAATTAATTCAGCAGGTGCCGGTACGTTCACTAACACTTACATCGCTTTTTATATTAGACCCATTCATACAGAAGGGACTAACCATCACGATTTATTAAGAAAATAAAACTTTATCTGCTAAATAATCAGTCTTTTTAGGCACTTATCTCTTTTTTTTTTCTCCTTTGTCATCCAAAACGTATATTGGTACATAGCTTAATATACCTAGCTGATCACATTTGTATATTTTCAGTTCCGGTATCTGTACTTATTAAATCTAAAAGATTAGCAGTTCGGTCCGATACTTACCTATATTTTCACTCAGTTTCTAATATTAATGCCCATTACTTAATAAGCACTACATAGAACATATGTTCTATTTTTATTTTTGAATTTTTTTTTTTTGTTAAATATTTTGTATACTGTATGTGTTTGCTAAATAAAAATTTTGTTTGTTTGTTTAAATTAGTTTTGAGATAATGATAAGTTTTTAATTATACAACGGAACGTTAAACGGAAACAAACAAACGGACCTCCGCAGTCTGCTTAGTTGTAGTAAATTTATAATTATAACTGCAGAATGTGTTATTAAAATACTAATGCATGTTTTCAACAGTATCGATAAAAAAATTTTTTAGACAAAAGTTTTTTAGACACATATAGTGTAATCTTATAGACTGTATCTACGTTAGCAAACTCCGGCTCCAGGTCGTCCTATTCCACCTGACCTACATCCACTCGGAGGGTGAAATTGTTTGTAAAGCTGTTTCAGAATTTTCTTTTTGCTGTATGCTGTTTCAATTCACACATAGATATTTTTTTACCACAGATTTGTTATAAAATTTGAATATTTGGAACTATAAAAAAATTATAATTTCATTCAATGAAAAAATAGTTGGCGTGGAAACGTGTGCATATAATGGGGAATACAAATTTAGTGAATTTTAGAATATTTTTTTCCCAGGGGAAAAAGAGTAAAGACATTTTTTTTATCTACAATTTCTGTCTGATCTATCTATCATAAATCTAACAGTTTCGCTAAAAAATCCAAATAAACTTTTTATACAAATTTTGTCCTTGCATAATTTTTTTTGCAAACATAGGATCGATGGAGACTTTTCACAATTTCATTATAATACTATTCCTAACGTTCATGCAAAAATTCAGCTTCTTGAGATTTTATGCAAGGCTGAATGTCTATTGGGACCGGACTATATACAAAAGATACATACTTTAATAATTATATTTTGGAATAGAATAGGTACCTGCTCGTTTTTTGTATATGGTCAATCAATTGCCAATACTGCTATATAACGATAAAAATAAATAACTAAGGAAAACAGTAATATTTGGTACAAAAACCGACCAAGTGCAAGTCTCGCGCAGTGAGAGTTCCTGTACCTACCACCATTTACGTTATTTAGAAACAAAAACCAAAAGTGTGCCACTAAACGATCGTCCATCTTATTACTGGCCTGGCCCGACGTTGCTTAACTTTGAATATCGTTTCCAACAAACAAATGTGTTATTGTTTGGCGTTGTACCGGTAATTTTAAATGGTAATGACTTGGGCTCATCTCAAACTCGGTCAGTTTTTATTATTTGTTGTTATACTGTAGAATTCACATTATTTTTTACTGTAAGTTTGAAGTTTGTATGTATTACTGTTTTTACGTGTAAATACAATAAAACAATGAATAAAAAAATATTAAAAAAAAAACCCGACTCCAGAAACATTAAGAACTAAACAGAAATGAAAACATACTAAATATTTAACAATAAGCAGACAGGACTCATTTTCAGGTAACTACTATCAGTAAATAGGTACACTATTTGAACTTGCATTGAAATGAGTCCCACCTGCTTATAGTTAAATATTTAGTATGTTTTAATTTCTGTTTAGTTCTCAATGTTTATGCAGTCGGGTTTTTCTATTATTTATTTTATTAAGAGCATTTTAGTGTTGTTTATTTCCAATTTTTGCATGAAATCACCTTTTAAAATTCTATATTTTGATATCGAGGTTGTCACGCAATTTGGCGCCTACAATCCGCCTTTTTGATTTCCAATTATTTTAATATAGCCTATGATACTCTAGTGGTTTAGACGAATCTAACCATTTATTAAAATCGGTTTAGGCGTTAGTAGCTAAAAGGAAACATAGAGTCGGACATACATTCAGGCCAAATACATAACCCTCCTTTTGGGCTTTGCCGCAGTCGGGTAAAAAGTACATAATACAATGTGTTTACAGAACACTTATAGTTTATAAATGTAGATATTATAAATTAGTTAATATTAGGTTTCGATTGAAGCAGATGCGGGTATTTTTATTTAGTTCCAGTACAATATTTAAGGTTGCTATTTCAGACTATTTTTAAAAGAGTTTCCTTAGGAGTCACTTATAAAAATTGTGATATCTTGTTCCAGTAATATCAACTACGTGATTTGATATCAAGTATTAAATACAAAAGCTTGCTGGCTTTTATTGTCGTTACGCGTGTCAGTACTGTACGTACAAGTTACGCGTGTCAGTACTGTACGTACAAGTTACGCGTGTCAGTACTGTACGTACAAGTTACGCGTGTCAGTACTGTACGTACAAGTTACGCGTGTCAGTACTGTACGTACAAGTTACGCGTGTTAGTACTGTACGTACAAGTTACGCGTGTCAGTACTGCACGTACAAATTACGCGTGTCAGTACTGTACGTAAAAGTTACGCGTGTCAGTACTGTACGTACCAGACGTGTAACTGGCTGATGTTAAACATAATAAGCGATAAACGATAATGAAATCTATTAACATTTTATTTCTTGTCGACGCCAGATTTTACTGAGCAAAGACAATAAATCGAAAGAGGCCGTTTATGGAGAGACATCAAGTTGTTATAATGACTTCTATAATCCGATTTCATAACTCAGAAAACGAGAAATTTAACCAATCTATGTAGTTATCGGTATATGTTGGTTTTGGTTATCGATATACTTGCGGATAAAAGCTAACCTAATCTAGCTTCTTCGTAAATTTTTACTTTTTATATATTTCTAAGAAAATAATAAAAAAACAATATACATCGACATAAAACTCTTTATTGATCACCAGTATTTCAAAGTAATTAAAAAAAGCTAATATTAAAACTAGGTAATAATTAAAGTGGTCTTATCGCTGCTTCCATACAACCCTGTCCTTATATTCCATATAATCCTTATTCTACTTAAATAATATGTACCCTTTATGTTAATTCATAGTATGAGCTTTCTCCATTCAAAATTTTAGCCAATTCGTTTCAGTTGTTGTGGCGTGAAGGAGTTACAAACGTACTTACTGTCACAAAAACAATCTTTTGCATTTATCATATTCACTATGTCACTCTCGGTCTAAAGAATAAGGTGGGTCCGTCACTCCTTTGTTTGCTGTTAAATTTAAAAGGTAAAGCCAATAAACAAACTTTTCATTTATTCTTCTCAGGCCTTCCAGCTAACTTTAAGTCCAACCATTCCGCTGCTGCCTGAACGTAAAGGTATAGTGCCGGTACCATACGCGTATAAAACTATACTTCTTTTTCTGAGAAGAGAGTTTGCCTCTCTGTGTGTGTTCTAGCTCTACGTTATACAATTAATGGGATGTGTACTGAAGAATTGATCGAAATATATATACCCACATACAAATATTTGATACCCAGGGCTACTTTCTACCATCGCACCGCTCGCTTTCGGCAAGGAATTCATACTCACATTTATAAGAACCTCAATGATGACATACAGTGCGGTTTCAGAGACATTTCCTCCCGCGAACGCTAGGGTAACGGAATGGACTTCTTGTCAAGATTTTGTGTAAGGACTGCAATATGGGGTTCTTCAAGAAAGAAGTTATTAGATTTTTGAAGGGTGGGGAGTGATGACCCTAGTGTTGCAAGCTTCCAAAGACTGAGGTGATCGCTTACCATCAAGCAGGCATTTGTTTGACATCTAAGTGGTAAATAAACTCTTTAGATTACTGTTTACAAACTATGTTAATTTTAACCGAGTGCTATTTAGGTAAAACGTCACACCCGTCGAAAATTGATTTTAATTTCAAATTGGTTTAATGCAAAAGTACAGACAGCGGGGTAAGTTATATTAAAGCTTTTAAAATGTTATGAGTTGGTACAATTAATTAAATATACGAATAAAAGTAAACTTTGGCAGTAACCGATTTCCTTATTTATGCCTGTGACTTGTGAGCGGCCAAAAATCAATGGGCCTTCCGTACAGAAATACTTAACTTAATTTATAGACTTAAACAAAAAGGTTGTACCGGGCCGAATAAATTGAACAAGCCGATGAAATTAGAGGTTTCTGTTTAAGTGCGATGCCCATAAACATACGAACGTTGGTATTAATAAAATACGTATATATTACTTGCCTTTAGGGTTGCACGATGCTAAATTATTTTGGCGTTTGTTATTCCAAAAATTTCGAGCGACCTATGTTTTTTTCTCATTTTGTTTTATTATACCACTAAGGTGGCAAACAAGCTTAAGGTCCGCCTGATGTGAAGCAGTCACCTTAGCCTATGGACACTTGCAACACCAGGGGTATCACTTGCGCGTTGCCGACCCTTCAGAAATCTAATAACTTCTTTCTTGAAGAACCCCATACTGTAGTCCTTGGAGAAAACCTTGACAGGGAGCTCATCCCACAACCCAAGCGTTCGCGGCAGGAAGTTTTTCTAAAAGCGCACTGTACGCGATCATTTCGATTCTAAAGTGTGAGAATGAATTCCCTGCCAATGGCGAGCGGTACGATGGTAGAAAGTAGCCGTAGGCATCAGAACACAACCCATTGTTCAAGCGGTAGAACACACACGGAGAGCCAAAGTCTCTCCTCTGACTTAAGGGCTCGATACCGCTACTGAGTTTGGATTCGTCGACAATTCTCACAGCCCGTCGTTGAACCGAGTCAAAAGGGCTAAGCTGGTAACCGGGTGCACCCGCCCTGAAAGGCAGCTGTACTCCATATGGGGCCAGACTTGTGACTTGTAAAGCAGCAACCTTTGCCCGATGTGAAGAACTGCTTTGCTCTGTTGAGTATACCCAGATATTTTTGGACGCCAGCTTCACCTTGTTCTGCAGATGATCTCGGAACTAAACATCGCTAGAGATGTCAACACCAAGGATCCCAATGCTCTTGGAGATGGAGAGGGGAGTGTTCTGAAATTGTGGGACAACAGAGAATGGGGTTTTCTTGATGGTGAACGCGCACACTTTTGTCTTTGAGGGGTTGGATCAAGTTTTCCCGTTCCTAGTCAGAGCTCTTGGACAGAGTGATCTCGATTTGAGACACACGTTCTTCACGTTTTTCCTCCACAGGGATGCTTGCTCAACCCGTGTAATAAGCGTCTCCAGTACTGTCATATGCATAGCAATGTATGTTGTTGATGTCCAACATATCATTGATATGAAATAGAAACAGCGTAGGAGACAGCACAGAGCCTTGCGGGACAGCAGCATTAATGTCCATGCTATCAGAGCAACTACCCTCAACTACAGCTCTTATGCGTCAGCCGGACAAAAAGCTAGCAACCCATTTGCACAAACCCTTGGGCACTCCGTAAGATGGCAACTTCAATAGAATACACCGGTGCCAGACCCGATCGAACGCCTTCACTATGTCCAGGCTACATGCCAATGCCTCCCCCTGACTTTCAATGGCTAGTGCACATCGGTGTTTGCCACCTTAGTGGTATAAAAAAAAAAAAAGGTAAGCTGTGTGTTGATCCCACGTTCCATCACCTTGGAGAGGCAATAGAATGACGTAATAGCAATAGGCCTGTAATTCGATGGATCTGATCTATAGCCCTTTTTGGGCACCGGCTGCATATTTGCAGTCTTCCATGAAGACGGAATTTGCCTAGTATGGTAGGAAAGCGCGAAGAGGCGCGTAAGTACAGGACATAAGTCAGGAGCACACTGTTGAAGAACCACTACTGGTATAACGACTAGCCCACTCAACTTATGAACGTCTAGAGAAAGCAACGCCCGCCGAACCTCCCGCTGTGTTATGGAGATTTCCGGCTTGGTCTTACCGCACCACGGTGGTACAGCGCCTTCGTCGTTCTTATTCGAGTTGGAGGCAAAGAGACTGCCCAATAGATCTGCTTTCTCATTTGCACTGTACACCAAGTCACCATCGGTCTTTCGCAGTGGTGGTAATGACGAGTGGCACAAGTTCCCCTCGGCAGCTTTAGCAAGCGACCAGAAAGCACGACTCCAGAAGGATGGCTCGCAAGTCGCCCACCTATTTTGCCGATGAATCTGAAAAGAGAGAAAGCATTATATTTCAAAGGATTTTTTGTGTATCTTCCATTTAGTATGCAATTTTCGCTTCTCATTATTTAATTTTATAAGTGGGCGGTTATACCAAGGGGAGGAATTGGGATTATTATGAAATATTTTTTGAGGGACAAACTTTTCAATTATGTATTCATAATTTTATGAAATAATGTAACTTGTGAGTCAACGTCTATTAAATTAGAAAAGGCAGAATTCCAGCCATAAGATAGTAATTTTTTTTTAATAGAATTAAAATCTGAGTCATAAAACATTTTTCTATAAAAAACATTATTTTTAAGCAGAATAGGTAATATTAATGATAGGTCTTCAACTAACGCTCAGTGATGAACATCTTCATGAAATATATACACTGCATCTCATCAATTCCAGGTCTCTTTACGGCATGGACAAGCGAACGGAGATACAAAGGCAGACAACGCGCGACGCAATGGCTGAGCCAGATTCCTAAAGGTGATATTGACGAATGCGCACGAGATCTATAGTGGGTACTAGTATCAACTGCTATGTTTGGCAATGTTTTTCTGTATCCAATAGAACTATTAAATAAAGCATCACATCATACTCCTTGCGTTTTACTAAGCTATGGCTAGGGATATGAGGTAGGGGGCCTCACAACAT
Organism: Apoda limacodes; assembly: GCA_946406115.1. Classification (NCBI taxonomy): domain Eukaryota; kingdom Metazoa; phylum Arthropoda; class Insecta; order Lepidoptera; family Limacodidae; genus Apoda; species Apoda limacodes. The sequence continues at coordinate 4,650,000 of OX291544.1, forward strand.
AAATACGCTTCACCAGATAATACAAAAATTAGAGGAGTAAAATCGGTCACTTTGCATAGCATTCGTGGACTATAACAAAATCTTCGATTCTTGCGAGAGCTGGGCGGTGTAACAGTCTCTCCAGTGGTGCTACATTGACTATCAGTACATCAAAGTGCTTAAGAGTTTGTATAACAGAGCCACGATGTCTGTCCAACTACAAGACCAGAACATGAAACCAATCCTCTGCAAAAAGTGTGAGACAGGAAGACGTTATTTCTCAGAAACTGTTTACAACTGCGCTACAAGAACCAAGGAAAGAATAGGTATTTCTATTTTCGACACTGTTCACTCGTTGTATCGTCTGTATGTTTTCTCTTTGCTACAATGTATTTGCTGAATGGCAGATTAATGGTTACTATTTCGGGTTTTAATTTTTTAATTTTTGATAGCAATATTTACTTCGTTTCTTCAAATTTACTGTTTTTTCGTGCTTGAGCTCGCTAAATATGTCAAATTCTGACCTTATATTTTTTATAGCTTCACGTGAAAGAAGACTTTTATTTTTCTGATGTCTGATAGATCAGTCAATGACGATGATTTTGCACGAGCACGAAACATTTCATGTAAGTGTCGCCTCTAGTATAGGACTCTTATGGAGAGATTGTATTTTCAAAGAGTACCTAATTTACATAAGAAAGTATCTGACACAATTTTAAGTATGCTTGAGTAGGTATGCAAGCAGTCTTAAAGACTTCGATAAAATCTGTTCTGGAAGAGGGTTGCGATAACCTTACAGTGTAAGTGCCGGTACCGGAGGCCGAGTTGTGAGGGTGCTACACACGATGGTCCTTCAACATCTGTCGTGGTTTTGGCCGTGTGTGTGAGAGGACTTCACTTTAAACGACACGGGGCTCACGATTGGTGGATTTGCTATTCTTTTACTAAAGTGTCGCTTAAGGCTATAAAGTAATGGACTTTATATCAAAAAAAAAAAAATTTTTTTGGTACCTATGCAATTTCGTCAAATAACGAAAAAAATTATGTAAAATCCTAATAAAAATATATAAGTGTATAGAAAATGGATTTGTTGAGAAATATTTATATCGAATACAATATTGTACAGTGTATTTCACACAAAATGTAAAGTGACTATATCAGGAGTAAGGCACTCGCGGGGTGTCGTGGGGTGTAATATTTTTTAATTTAATTATTAAAAATGACCAAGAAATAATTGTTGCTGTAAATACTTTTATGATGTATAATAGTCAGGATAACGTAAAACCAAGCTTTTGCTGAACCATATTATTTTTTGTAATGAAAAATTGTCTTATTTTTTGTATTTTTATTACTTAAAACCTTTTTATTATTGTAGTGCGTAATTTAATTTAACTATGCAAATGTAAACAGTAGATTTCGTAAGTTAACGAGATAGTATAATGCAAAAATTGTATAAATTATAAACCAATCTCGCTGAAGCTTTATTATGTGTAATCGCACAATAATTTTTATACTATTTACTTTTAGGCTAATCTTTGTTTACCGCTACATTTATATACTAAACTTATTTCTGTGCCTTAAGCTAATTTGGTTTCAATTCGGTTAAGGTATTTTTTCTGGAGCGAAAAGTGTATCAAATACTTAAACGGTGACTTGCGCCTCTCACAAGTATTACATAAGCTAGCTAAGTTCGCAGTTCGGACGGGTGAAGCCGGGTGACGCACTTGTGAACCGCTGACCACGAAAATTTCTTGAGCGCAAAATGAAATAGCCGAAGTGAAGCAGAGTATTCTTATAAAGAATTTATTTTCTTCCTTTTTTCTAGCAGCGTTTCTTTCTTGAACCTTCACTCTACAATTGAGCACTTATTTTCTTGCAGAGTTTCTTTCTTGATTATTGGTTCTTCCTTTCTTGATTTCTTGCTGCGAACTGCGACGACGCCTTTTTTTTTCTGAACTGACTATGCAGTTGGCTGTTGCAGCCATTACTGCTTCACCGGGCTTTTTGGGGCGAGACTCTGAAGGAGCCTCAGCCCATATAGCGCCCAACGCTCAAGGGCTCCCCGCGGGGGAAGCCTCGGCTTGGGTTGTCGCTCTCGGGGGCGTCCCTTCGACCGGCGTGAGTCTTGAACCCGAAGGTGAGTCACCGCCAGGAGGGGAGTTCCCCGTTACGCGGGTACGGTTGCGATTAAGTGGGGGCGAGAAGCGCCCCGGTACTCTTTGATACCTCGTGTATCCTTGTGGGCGCCGACGAACCCGGGGACGTCGGCGTCGTGTTTCGAGGGAGGCCCTATTCGCTATCCGGACAGCGAGATCGTAATCTGGGGCCATTAGTACGTGCCGAGGCCGCCTAACTATAGTTTTACGACCGTGCCCAGGTCGATCGGGGGGATGATACGTTGTGGATTGCATAATTAATCGATTCGGGTGATTTTGCGTACGCTCGAAAAAGCGGACTGCCAAGTCTTTGAAATATTGGGGAATCGTGGGGAGTTCGAAATCTCTGGGTAGGTCCGCATTGCGAACGTACCAAGAGGCCCCGGAGGCCGCTCTGAGAAAGCGGTTTTGGAGGGTCTGAAGTTTGTGGAGATTGCGCTTGGATAACGCAAAGACTACGCTAACATAAGCTAGTATGGGGCGGATACAATTTGTGTAAAGATTCAGCTTATTTCTAAGCGACATCTTACTGTACTTGCCTATCATGGGATAAAGACTACCTAGGACAAAAGCGGCTCGGTCTCTGACTATTTTGGTGTGAGCGTGGAAGGTCAAACGACTATCCATGGTCACACCGAGATATTTGGTCTTATTTTGCCAGGGAATGGCACGACCGAAGAGAGAAAGGGGAGGTGGCCGCGGAGGGCAGCCTACAGTAAAGAGGACGTCAGAGCTTTTGTCGGGATTCACCTCGATTCTCCATTTCCGAAACCGTTCGCCTAGGGCGGTGATAGCGGGTTGGAGTCTCTTAGTGATTCGACTCACTTGCCTATCGGTGGTATAGACAGCGGTATGGTCCGCGAAGAGGGCTAGTTGGGTACCTATCGTTTTAGGGATGTCGTTGGTGTACAGAAGGTACAAGATGGGGGCAAGCACGGACCCTTGTGGGACTCCTGCTTCTATGGGAGTGGGGAAGAGAGAGTGCCTTCAACTTTGTAGCGAAAGCTACGATTCGACAAATAGTCTCGTATGATGAGCACGAGACGATCTGGCAACTGAAAGTTGTACAGTTTAAAAATTAAACCGTTGTGCCAGACTTTGTCGAAAGCTTTCGCTACATCGAAGAAGACAGCGCCCGTGTGGCGGGCCTTACCTAATGCTGGTTGGAAGCTAGTGAGAATATGTTCCGTTATGCGGAGGACTTGATGGACGCATAAGTGTTTGGCACGGAAGCCGAACTGCTCGTCTATTAAAATGCCTCTGGAGACTATAACGTTCCGTAGGCGAGCGAGGAGGAGGCGTTCATAGAGTTTCCCAAGGGCCTTTAGTAAACTTAAAGGGCGATAGGAGGACGGCTTGGTACGAGCTTTGCCCGGCTTATGGATGCCTATAACAATTGCATCTTTCCATTGAGAAGGAAAGATACAATGTTCGATAGCAGCGTTAAAGATCGCTACTAGGAGGCAGAGAAGGGGAAGAGTGAGGCGCTTTAGGATATCGTTAGAGATACCGTCCGCACTGGGGGCTTTACGGGGGCGTAGGTCTTTGATGACCTGTATGACTTCGTCGACAGTGACACGGGGCAGGGGGTTTTGTGGAGTCAGAGAAGTTCTGCGCTTCACTTCGCCGTCAGTAGGTGTTTATTGGGCATTCTGGCGCATCTTCACTGCTCCAATTGAGCTAGAATGCCCAATAAACATTTTGGAATTGATTACGTGCATCTGCGCTGCGGAAAGTGAGCCAGAATGCCCAATAAACATTTTGAAATTGATTACGTAAAGTTTTCAATTTGGGTGAATGTAAATAGATTAACGTATTTCATACCGACCAACCTTCTTCTAGGTCTATGAACAAGGTATTTTGGAGAGCATCATTCCGTTTTACGAGAGAAGAAGACATAAACTTACAAATATATACAAACCGTTCTGTTCTGTTCTAGTAGAAAAATGTTTTACCCTATTACAACTGTCGGGCAAATAATATTTCATTAATCAATTATAAAAATCTTACCTTTCTTTTATCTTTCGGTAGTCTTGTGTGTCAATGTCTCTCAAATTAATATAAATATGGAGTCATAGCGATTAGAGATTTCATTGCATAATTAACTTCTTTCACCAAGACATCATGAAATTTGTAAAGCAGCCACTAAAGCTACATTTAGAAAAAATATGTTCTGAATCTGATCTAGGCATATCACGTCATGGTAAACTATTACCTAATTCGATTCGATGTTTGATTTGCGGACCATCTAACTGTGGAAAAACAAACCTAATAGTTGGACTTCTTTTGCATGAAAATGGTTTATGCTATAAAAATATATATTTATATTCCAAAACGCTTTGGAAACGCAAAACCAAAATATATATTTTTAGAAAAAGTGTTAAATGAGGTTCCAGAAGTACAATTAATGAAATATAACGATAATTGTGACGTTATAAGCCCTCATCATGCAAAACCTGATTCAGTAATTATTTTCGACGATGTTGCTTGTGAAAATCAAAATAACATTCGTGATTATTTCTCAATGGGGCGACATAAGCGTATAGACTGCTTTTATTTAAATCAAACATATAGTAAAGTACCTAAACAATTAATTAGAGATAATGCAAATCTTATAATTTTGTTTAAACAAGATGACATTAATTTACGACATGTTTATGATGAACATGTCAGTACAGATATGAATTGGAATCAATTTCGTGATATGTGTTCGGAAATCTGGAAAACTTCGTATGATTTCATAGTAATCAATAAAGACTGTGAAAAAAATAAAGGTTGCTATAGAAAAAAGTTTGATACTTTTGTCATTCTTGATTAAAACTCTTATAAACATCAAAAACTCTGATATGTGTTTAGTGTTGTCTATAACATTGGTAAAGCTTATTGTGAAAAATGGATTCGCAAGTAAATATCAAAAAAGAGATAATTAAATCAGCTAGCGTTGTTAAGAAAAAAGTTAGGCAGTTGCGTAATATTCAAACTGAAAATGATAAAGTCCTTAAATCTGTGTTCAAACCTTTAACGGATCCACTTCATAAAATGGTATCAAGAAATGCAACACAAAATATCAACCCTAATTACAATGAAGACGTAATCCCAGGGAAAAAAGCAAAATATATGAAAACTGAATTTGATTTTGATCTTCAGGGTGGAAGTGAATATGAAATAGATTCCGATGAACAGTGTGAAAAAGTTGATAAAACTCTTAAGAACTTTGATGATTATGAAGACGATATCTATGAAGATGATTCAGAAAGTATGAGCGATACAAATAATAAAGAAACCAACATTTCAAGTGACGCTTCATTCAAAACAATTGAATCTATTTCAAGTCCACAACATAATTGGTCACCACCTTCAGAAGGAACTGTAAAAGTATTGGAAGATATTCCATTTGGTGTTAGAAATGAACGTGGTAAACTGATGATAGGTAATTCTCGAATTGTCCAAACAGAAAATACAATTTTAGTTTCTGGAAAGCCTTACAAAAAAACTGAAGGTCTAATGGAATTATTATTTAAAAGAATACCAGATTTAAAAACAATCACTAATAGTGACTTAAACAGTTACAAACAGATTTTAACTATTACAAATGCACATAGGCGTGACTTCAACCCTAAAAAACCAATTAAAAGTAATAAAGGAAGCAAGTACTTAAATATTATCAAACCACTTTTCAAGTTATCTAAGCAATGTACAAGCACCGAAAGTCTTAATCAAGGGTCTGGGTTACCAATTTTAAAAAAATATAATAAAAATGTTGATTATATGTATTGGGATGACCCTAATGAGTTAGTTGAAAGACTAAAACTTTTAATATCTTCTCGTGATGCAGGAAACAGTGGATTAGACAATGAAATAATATCTATCGTAGAGGAGTTGCAAGAAGCTGGTATTATTAACAAATAAAATATGAAAAGTAACGTATTACATGCATTCTTAACGATTTATTCAAATATAATACAGAGAACTTTATATTAACATTCAGTTGTAATCAAACCATTTAGGTATACATTTATTAAACAATGAACGTTGACAAGTTTGGTCATCACGTGCATAAAAGATTGCGTTTGTCAGAAGTTTTCGATATTACTGACAAAGTATTTCTTAAGTCTATTAATGGAGATTTAGACTTAATATCAGCAAGTATAAAAGGACTCAAAACACCTCAGCTACCTGACGAAGCCGTCAATAAGCAGTATGTAGATAATGTACTAAAAGAATATTGTGGAAAACAATCTTTCCTGCTCGAAATAAATGCTATAAAAAGCCTGATTCAAACTTTAAAAAATCAGTTGCTAGATATTAAATCAGAATTAAAAAAGGTTGGATCACAGAAAACCGCACCTAAACAATTATGAACAGAGAAGACATAGTTGGTGAACTTCACAAATCAGCTAGAAAACACTTCATTCGTAGGGCGGTAATATTAAAAGGGATTGATGATTTATGGCAAGCTGATTTAATTGACATGCAGAAAATGGAAAAAGTGAACAAAGGTTTTAAATATATTTTAGTTGTTATTGACTGCTTTTCAAAATTCGCGTGGGGAGTTCCTCTGAAAACGAAAACAAAACGTGACGTAGGAAACGCTTTTAAAAAAATTTTGGATTGTGGTCGAGTTCCTATTAACCTTCAGACAGATATGGGAAAAGAATTTTACAATGAAGTGTTTAAGAAAATAATAACAACTTTTAATATAAATCACTATTCTACATATTCTGTGAAAAAGGCGTCAATTGTTGAAAGATTTATAAGAACACTGAAATCAAAATTATATAAATATTTTACTTTAATTGGAAATAACAAATGGATCGGATCACCTTTGAACGATGCTTTGTCATCATATAATGATACTGTCCATCGAACCATAAAATTTAAACCAATAAATGTAACATGTGATAACCAAACCGTCGTTATGAATAACATAAAGAGGAATGAAACACCTCAGTACTTAAGAAAATCAAAATTAAAAGTAGGTGACTGTGTTCGGATTAGCAAATATAAAGAAAATTTCAAAAAGGGGTATACACCTAACTGGTCTTCTGAACTATTTACCATAACAAAAGTTAATAATACTTACCCAGTAACTTATCACATTCATGATCAAAGAAATCAAATAATACTCGGATCCTTTTACGAACAAGAGTTGCAAAAAACTAAACATCCAAACATTTATTTAATTGAAAGAGTGATAAGAAAGAAAGGAAATAAATTATTTGTAAAATGGTTAGGACTCAATGAAAAGGAAAATAGTTGGATTAACAAAATGTCTATTGTATAGTGTTTACTTTTAACTTATAAATACTTTATAATTGTAAGATATTCAACCATGTATTCATTTTAAATTCAGTGATGAACGGTGGAGGACTTGTTAATAATATTGTAAACAATTTACCATTTGAACTTCATTTACCAGGATATAATTATTGTGGTCCTGGTACAAGACTACAAGAAAGATTGGCTCGAGGTGACAAAGGGATAAACGAATTAGACGAGGCTTGTAAGCGTCACGATATAGCATATTCCGAACATCGTAATTTAGAAGATCGTCATAAAGCTGACTTTGCGCTTCTGAATATGGCAAAACAAAGAATGAAGTCAAAAAATACTAGAACCGGAGAAAAATTAGCGTCTTGGCTCGTAAGCAAAGTTATGAAAACTAAATTAAAAAATGGTGCTGGAGTTAAATCTTTTAAGTCAGTCGTGTCTAAAATCCGTAATTATATGAAAAACCGCAAGCCAAAAGATAACAATACTGCTATAAAGATAGCCTACTTGACTGCAAAAAAATTATTTAAAAATAAAAATGTTTGCTTACCCCGTCTTATACCAATACCAAAAACTGGAGGGATTCTACCACTTATACCAATTTTTGCTGGCTTATCTGCATTAGGGTCTTTAGCTGGAGGAGCTGCAGGTATTGCTAAAGCAGTGAATAGCTATAAATCGGCAAAGCAAAACCTTGAAGAGTCACAGCGTCATAACAAAATGATGGAATCTATTGCGTTAGGAAAAGGTCTCTACATCAAACCTTATAAAGGTAACGGATTATGTTTAAAATCAGCAAAAAACTAACTAGAAGGCTACCTAGACGTGCTTTAACGAATGTAGATATTTTAAAGCACACTAATGATATACCGTATTTTCGAGGAGTATTCATGAAAGATGCTTTACCAAAAAAACCTAAAGATATTGAGTGTGCGATTGTCAATTTGGATAACTCTAAGAATCCTGGAACGCACTGGGTAGCCTATATAAAAATTAACAACTACTGTGAGTACTTCAATAGTTTTGGAAATCTAAGACCACCCCAAGAGTTACTGTCCTATTTAAATTTGTCTAATGTTTATTACAATTACAATGTTTATCAGAACTTTAATACTGTTAATTGTGGTCACTTGTGTATAAAATATTTGAAAAATTTTTGGCATTCAAAAGAATAAATTAAGATAATTCAATAAAATAAACCATTTTAATCATGTCTTTCACGCTGTCAATATCTGGATTCACATCAAGCTTAAATACTTGTTATTCTCCTGCTCTACAGTTAGACGGAGATTACGAATGTGGTCTTTTATACTTTTCTACTTTTAACTCTATTCCAAACGTTGAAAGTAAAAATAATAAATTTCATTATGGTGATAATGAAGTGATTGAAATTCCTGAAGGATCTTATGAACTACAGGACATTTGTGACTATATAAAGAAAAACATTAGAAGCAGCACCTTTAGTTTAACTTGTAACAATAATACTTTACGTACTGTAATTTGTTGCTCTAAAGACATTCATTTTGAAAAAGAAAATTCTATTGGGAGTATTCTCGGATACAATAAAAAAACATTACAAAAGAATAAATTTCATGAATCACAGATCCCAGTCAGTATTCTTTCTACCACTGTTGTCCGAGTTGAATGTGATATTGTCTGTGGATCCTTTATTAATGGAATTCCAAGCCACATAATCCATGAATTTGCACCTAATGTTCCGCCTGGATATAGAATTATTGAGGTACCAAAGAATATAATATATTTTCCGATTAATCAAAAGACTATCAGTAGTGTAAATATAAAAATTTTAGATTCACAGAACAAGTTAGTTAATTTTCGGGGAGAAGAGGTACTACTGTACCTACATCTGAAGAAAAAATGATAGACTTTCACCAAATTAATATAAATTCTTTTTCACGACCAAAGAAGCTCAGAAAGATACAGGTAATTCGCAAAAGAGCACCTGTGTCACTAACATCTACTAACTTAAAAAAAAAATTAAGTGTTGAAAATAAAGACTTTTTAAAATTAATTGGATTACTAAAATGAGTGTATTAAACGTAGCGCAACCTATAGTATTTGATAATACTATAGAAAGCATGGAAATTCATTCGTATAAGCCATATATCACTACTTTTAATAAAAATGATGAAATAAGAATACCTATCAACCAACAAGACTTGTACGTATTGCCATCAGCGAGTACAATATACCTAGAAGGAATGGTCATCGTTAAAAAAGGAGATCTAAAAGATGTTGCAACTAGCGTTAATTTTACTAACAACCCCATTTTATTTCTGTTTCAAGATGTTCGCTATGAACTTAACGGAGTTGAAATAGATAGAATTAAAAATGCTGGTATAACAACAACTATAAAATCATTTTTGTCTATGAATGAAAATGAATCAAAAATTTCGAAAGCATGGGGTTGGGATATAGATGGAACAAAAAATACAAGATCAGGGAATTTTGCAGTATCTATACCACTGAACAAAATGCTTGGATTTGCTGAGGATTATAATAAAATAATAATGAATTGTAGACATGAGCTAATACTTTTACGCAGCAATACTAATCTAAACGCAATAAAACTAAACACTGGAGAAGTAATAGATGATATCATACTTAAAAAAATTGTTTGGCGTGTTCCACATGTAAAAGTTTCCGATCGAGAAAAACTAAATCTATTAAAATATCTAGAAAAAGATCGTTCAATCAACTTGTTATTCCGAAACTGGGACTTGTATGAATATCCCTTATTACCAAAAACAACAAAACATACATGGGTAATTAAAACGTCTTCACAAATAGAAAAACCGAGATATGCTGTTATTGCATTTCAGACAGACCGAAAAAATAAATCAGAAAAAGACATGTCACACTTCGATCACTGCAATATAAGAGAAGTTAAAGTATTTTTGAATTCAGTGTATTTTCCCTATGAGGGTCTTAATGTTCGATTTGATGAGGATAAATTTGCTTTATTATATGAACAATACACTAGATTCCAACAGTCTTACTACGGACGACGTCCTGAACCCTTGCTAAGTTATAAAGAATTTAGAGATAAAGTACCGTTATACGTTATAGATTGCTCAAGACAGAACGATACACTTAAAACTGGCCCAGTTGATGTTCGTATCGAAATAGAGAGTGATAAAGATATACCAAATCTAACTTCTGCGTATTGTTTGTTATTAAACGATTGCATATTTGAATACAAACCCTTAAGCGGTATAGTGAAAAAAATATCATGAATATTACCGGACCTATTTTCGTAGACTTACAAGGCTTTAAGGATTCTCATAATAAATTTATTGTAAAAGAATTTGCCTTGGCTACCTCAGAATACACTCAAGTATTTCTAATAAAACCACCATATCCCTTTTCTTATTTGACTAAGGAAGAAAAAAGAAATGTATCTTGGTTAGAAAGTAATCGCGGTATTTATTGGAGTGACGGTTACATAGATTATCAAGAATTTAGAAAACTTATCAAACTAATTTTAAAACACCAATATTTGCTTTTGAAGGGTAGAGAAAAAATCCTATGGATTAATGAACTTTGTACAGAATGTAATGTTGAAGATATTGCAGAAAAGGGATGCCCTAATTTTCCTAATTTGTACAGCACCTATTCTAAAGGGCAAAAAAACAAATGTTTTAATCATAGAAAATATTGTGCTCTGGAAAATGTTATTTGTATTAAGAAATGGTGCAATGAAAATGTGGACGTTAAAAATAAAATACTTGAATTAGTTTAAAATATAATAGTTTAGTTTTTTCATTTGTGTACAAATGTATAATATAAGTATTAAGTATTAAAATATATTAACTAAGTATAAGTATTTTGCTTAACTAAGTTTAAGTATTTTTATTAAGAAAATTCAATAAATGTTATAACAATAAAACATTTTTTATTTAATTTCTATTCCTAAAGAGACATTACATATCTTAATGTTTGTACATGACAAAATCGTTTATTTACAATACAAAAAAAAAGAGAAATAAGTTACACAATTTTCGGTAAATGTAGTTGAACTATGAAAGTTAGGTCTAGATATTAACTGCTCTGCACAGTAATTTTTTTTTGTCTTGTTTTTATCATCACTCCATTGATTTACTATTTTAACGTCTAATCTATTCTCTGTGTTTTCCAAAGTTTTTCCAAATATGCTGTTATTCATTAGTTTGAAAAAGTCTTGTTCAAATACAGATTTAGCTTGTTGCCTTAGTTTAGTGTTTAGGTCAATATAGTCTTTTAGATAAGGGCTTTGTTTGAATTTTATTACTCGATGCACGGTAGTCAACTTAAGTCCCGCTTTTAAACACAGTTTCAAATGGACGTAATGAATAACGTAAAAAAATTTGTCGTATAAATTAGGAATCAATTTTGATGTTTTTGAACCGGGTGGAACACATTTTTGAGGACAGAACGGTAAATCATTGTGTGAATCATGAAGTTCTTCTGGATATTCGATATCTACTTCTAAAATGTACCCATATTCGTTTTCGTCTGGTATTTTGCAAACGTTTAATTCATCGATTTCTCGTCTATCTAATAGTCTAAAATCAGAATATGGTAAGTATGCGCACATAGCGTAACCATATAAATTGTTACAATCAATATAAATAAGGTACTTCTCAGGTTCAGCAGGGTTATAATTATTTAAATACTTATTGTTGGCTTTTGCGAACCGCGTAGAACATAAGCATACTCCTCCCCGTATTCCTTTTTGAAGCATTCGAATGATTTCTAGATCATTAATAAGTTCTAATTTAATATTAGTTTTTAATAACATGCTGTCCCAGCTCAAAGCAGGAGCTGTCCAATAATAAGCAGCATCGACTTCGAAATTTAACCTACAAGTAGCTCGAAATTTTTGAAAAACATCGGCTAATAATAAAATATCCGTAAGTAGGTACAGATCTGTGTATTTCCCTAAATTTTGAATCTTAAACGTATTCCAAACCTTAAGGGCGTGATTATAGTCCTCTTTAGAGATATTTTGATTTGTTAGTGTACTAAAAAAATCTTCATAGGACGGTAAGTTAGTTTCGTCATACGATTTCCAGCTTTTCATATATTCATACGGATATACTCCTTTGCGTCTCAACAATTTAAACTTTGTTTTATTCGTAAAAAACTTAGACAAGTTGACCAAGTCTATGGTAATTAAATTTTCCGCTAACTTTTGTAAACTAGCTCCTAAAAATTTAAATGAATCTACAAAACGGACTGGAACAAAGCTTCCTTCTTCGGTTGAAAAAACCTTTGTAAATGAAATGTAATTTTCTTTAGTTTTAGCTATAACTTTTATTTTGCCACGAATATCTCCCAGCTCACGTATAAATAAATGTGCATCGTAGCCTGAAAGGTTGTGAAAAAACACTGGAATGAATTTTGGTAATTGGAAATGTATATTGCAGTAAGAATGTGCGGCACCCCTATATTTGCCTGTTAGGTGGTCATGATCTCTTACTTTATCATCAAATAACAATTGGGAGCAAATAGAACAGTCTCTGGCATTAGTGAAATCTTTTGAATTATTTTCGGTAAATATCAATGGCACAGGATTTTTCAAAATTTTATATATCTTTAGAACGTCGCGTTGAAGATATTCTATAAATTTCTCAACACAGTTTGGACCCCGATATGACACATATTTATTTAAAGAAGTATCGTACGAGCATACAATGTAATAACCAAACGCGGCAGGAACATGTTTTTGCAAGTCTGACGTAAAACCACCTTTGTTAAAAGTTTGATTTGTTTGGCATGGTTCTAAAAAACATTCGAAATCTGCATAAATGACAAAGGGTACGTCTTGCATACGCTCAAAATGCGTAAACTGTAAAATTGAGCCTTTATTAGGCAATTTGGTCGATACCCCTCCACATACATGCTCATCAAAATTAGTTTTACAATTAAAAAAAAGCAAGCAGTCATCACAAAAAAAGATTTTCCCATGATGTTTAGTAGTTTGGGATCTAACCAATCGTTCCAAGTTTTTAATTAGACAGTAATGACTACGGGACTTATTTTGCAAGAATAGAAGATTGACATGACGCTTTTTTCTATGTGTTGTTCTATACAATGGTCCAATTATTTTATTATTGGAATTCAAGCCGTAAACGTTGACACTAATTCTGTGATTATTTTTTTCAAATATTTTAATGTCCGAGAATGTCGCCGGAAATGCCATATTTTTGGTGTTAAGTACATCTTCGAAGTGAGGATAAGACGTAGTTCTGTCTGCGTTTGATTTAGCTGGGAACAATGCTGCAATTATACTCCACAAAAAACAAAAATTGTCGTTATTTTTTACATTAATACAAGCTTTTTTATTTTTTACATATTTTGACAATTCAATAAAACTCGAAGCTCTTAAAGGTGAATACCGATTTAAATTAATTTCTAAATACAGGCTTTTTAAAAATGACCACCCACTGTCCTTCTCTTGGAATTCGCTAATTTTTTTGTTTATTTTTGACACAAGATCAGAATACAAGTGGTTAAAATTGTAATTTTGATGAATAATTACATTTTCTGTTGCAAAAGATTTAATTTCAATATAGTCATTTTTCGGTAAAATGAACTCTCCAAAAAATTCAAAATTTACTTTTAAATAAACATGTTGTGCTAATTTAACATCGATAAGCTGTCGTACAGCACGACGCAAAGGTATTCGAGATAAGAACGTGTGAGGTGTACCTATTTAGTTACTTTATTATTACTAATAAAAAAAATTTAGGAGCTAGTTTACAAAAGTTTCATTCTTTTTTATTAGAGTAAAACTTGCCTTCTTGGACAAACTTTAGCTTTGCTTTTCTGAGAAAAATTCTTAGTTCCTCCAAATCGGATGACGACGCTTGAAAGCGTAACGCAACTTGGGCTTTCTCCAAACGCTCTTTCCACCCAGTAGCAGCGATAACGTCTTTGGTGTTGTAAACTCTCAGCTCGATGAAAGTATCGCCGTCGAGTTCCGCAGTCCGACGCAGCACACCATCCGCCACTCGCCGGGTCAGAGACGACGTAAGTCCCTGCTGAGCGGCAGCACGAGCAGACCGAGAAGCTTCAAGTTCGTCTTCACTGTCCGAAGACAGGAGTCTGTAGCTCGAGGACCGTTTTCGTGATGATTGCGGACAATGAGCGCTCAGCGATGCAGTCACAGTTCCTCGCGCCTTCCCTTCCACTTTCTTGCGCGGTTTTTTTACTTTTGGCTCTGCCTTAACAGAACTTACTTCGATCCTGTGTATCAAAAATATAAGAAGTCAATATTTATTTCCATAAAGAAATTATGTACTGCACGTACAGTATTCTTAATACTACCAGTAATAAATAGGCCTCAGTATTCTTATTTAAAGTACTAATTTATGTTTAAAAATAAATATTAATGTTATAAAAACAATGGCTTTACTATCCTCTTTAATCATTAGGGTTTGGTATTTAATTTGAATACAGTGAACTTAATAAGTAATGAAACTATTAAAAGCGTAAGACAAAATTAATCTCTTACAACACACCTTCAACAATCCGAATCTAGATACTTTGGACACTTGATATAAACACTTTTACTAATTACGTCTTTAATCCGAACATAATACAAAAAAAAAAAGTGTGCAGTCAACAAGGCAAGTAAGATAAGTTCGGATTAAATAGGTAGGAATAGTTGGTAGGAGTGTTTATATAAAGTGTCCCAAAGTATCTAGATTCGGATTATGGAGGGTGTGTTGTATGGGAGATATGACAAAACTAGAAATTCTGAGGTCAGCTTTTGGAGTTATAAAAAGATTTATGTAAATTACATTTTTCAACAAAAATAATTGAGTTTTCCATATTAAACTAACCTAGTCTCACCGTCGTCTGAATCGGAAAAGGAAAAGCAGGTGGTTCCCTCTTTTCCAACCTTCCTCTTCTGTTTGAATTCAAACTCCGACCTGAAACAATATAGTAGTTAGATAGATCTTGACTTCTCATTATATTTATAGACGTATTTACCTAAAATTGATTCGCATTATTTAGAAAAGTAACAAGAACAGGACCTTTATTCAATTACGAACAAATCATATGATTTCGAGATGATTTTGACCTACGCTGCCGCTTTACATCGTTAGTCTTTTCTTTCATGTTTCAGAACGTTAAGCCATAGAGTAATGTAGATCATAATCATCACGAAACAAGATGGATTTCACAGAGTTAAATGAAAGCCTGTTATAAAATTAACATTACAGATTTATGTACAGATAATACTAAGTTTAAAACTTTAATTTAATATAAATAATTAAACAAACACACAGATTACTTCAAAGTTAAAACTTACGAACATAATTTTTGATGCTTTGATCCTCAGCTTGAAAATTAGAAGTTCACCAATATCAGTTTCACAGCTTGGTTGTTTAGCAGCACTTATTCACACCCAAGAGTGTTGGAAATTGTGTATATTTTTAACCGGAAAATAAGGCTTAAAAAGGGAAAAGTCAGAGATCTGCAACCTTTTATTACAGTTGAAGTTGAAGAAATTAAATCGTACACACTGGTACCCTACATAATCAGCTGACACCGAGCGATAGCAAATTAGACTCCAACAGAAAAGACCTTGGTTTTCTTAGTTCAAGAGTCAAGTAACATAAATTGTAGTTTAACCTACAATAAAGTACTATGAAGTGTAGGTTAACCAAACTTATATTATTATAAACAGGTATTTACGTTCATACTAAATAAAGATTATTCAAGTTTTATACGCTTACTGTTATACGTGTTTATTACAAATATATTGTTAAGTCATCTAAATTTATAATATACCAATTAGGTTTTCTACCCCTTAAATTGTTTCAAGTCAGCAAAACGGCATTCCCATAGAAAAGATTGAAGAATAAATATATTTTATTACTATTTTATTTTACATTAATAACAGAAATATGAAGTACAAAGAATATGCCGCTATTTGGTTTGGGGTTCAATGTTGAATATAAGAATGGTTCTACTCAGTGTCCGCGAATATAAATTACTTATATGTTATAATTAATTGTTTTGGCATACCTTATTTATGTTTGTAAGGAAAAATAAGATAAAGGTCAAACTAGTAAAATAAAAAGTCTTGTGCTTTAATGTTAAAACAAGTTACCTACTCGAATATATATTTTTCAATTACCTTAATTACTTATAGTTTTTTAATTTTTAAACCTCCAAAGGCTCGCTTAAAAGTTTATGTTTGTTTTCTTAATCATATTATTTTGCTCTAAGTATATAGTACCCAATAGAAATAACAAAACTAAACCATAAATAATTAAACAGGTACGTAAGGAACCCAGAGCAGATTATGCCGCTTAGATATCGTAACACAAAGAAAAGCCGCATTAATGTTTCTTTCCATAAGATTTGTAGAATAGGTAGCTACTTGGTTTACGCTGCACAGCAGTCACGTTTTGTTGGATATGCAATAAAACTGGGGACTTACCACGAAAACTTTTATGAAATCGAGTGTTGATCAAAATTATTAGTGAAATTTTACATATATTCAGGCTTAAGGTTTCATTAGATTAAAAAAAATTAAAACTTAAACAAACATTGTGTACAAAAGCATAACTTTCATTTTAAAAAATCTTTCTGCATTCTTCATTTATATTTTTACAAAGGCAAGGCGCGTTTGCGCGAGAGGTGCGGGGGCACTTCGCATAGGCGCTGGACGCGGGATGTCCCGGGACATGAGAGGGGCGGGGTGGGGAATACCCGTGACTGAGACGGGCCCAGGGACGACTGCCGGATCGGTCGAGTTTTAAACCATTTCGAACAAAGCGGCAGGCCATAAAATCAGCGTTACAGGTGTAAACTATAGCTAGACTACTCTTAGAATGCTTTCTGTCCTTGTCTACAACTAGTTTGTATGGAGATACATGTTTCGTTGGTTTAAAATATAAAACTGAATTTTCTCTACATTACAATTACTTCCTACAGATAGATATTAATTTTACAAACATTATGCAAAAGGTTTTAAAGGTTTGCAGATAACTTAAAAAATGTGACTTTCAGAGCCAAAAATGTAAGGGCGTCTCGCAAGCGTATTGCTAATATTTTCAAAATTCACGCCCGGCCTAGTAGAGTTTGTTGAACTAAGCAAAGGGTTAAGAGCGAAATCTTCAACGTATTGCTTATTTTTTAAAAATTCACGCCCTTAATTTTCATACAAATTTTACACTGATAGATTTAAACTAAATTTTAACTATCGATATTTCTTTTTCGTTATACAATTATTAAGAATTTACTTCCAATTACAATTTACACTACTTATTTTTAGCTCAACTCTGCTTGAGTACATAACATATCTTACATATAAAAACACTACATGTTATTTATCTTATAAATTTTGCCTAAACTACTATTTTACATCGTATCTTTTATTTTTTGACAATCCTACATATTAAATCCTTACTGATATTACCTATAGTCACTTAGTTTACACGAGATATTATTTACGATCCTTGAATACATGCGCTTCCTTAAGTTATTTCTACGTAATTCCTTATATATTTTACTTAACCTTTTTACTTGAAATATACATAGTTAAGCAAACCTTACATACTCTATCTTACATTGCAACGACATACTTCTAACCTAGTTGTTGTGACTTTATTTTTCGTCACTTACAACTTTACTACTTATAGTATATTTATTTATCATATAACTTACAAACCTTAAAAATTACTAACAAATTATGTTACGTATCGTTTTAGCGTTACCCTTTTGTGTCAATACGACTTTATTTAATAAAAAATCCTCATTTTGACTTTTTTACATTTTTGTCCTTATACGCTAAATCTATTTAGGTATTTCGTGTGGTCCGTCGCTAACATTACGTTACTACTTATAGTATATTTATTTATCATATAACTTACAAACCTTACAAATTACTAACAAATTATTTCACGTATCGTTTTAGCGTTACCCTTTTGTGTCAATACGACTTTATTTAATATAAAATCCTTATTTTACCTTTTTTACTTATACGCTAAATCTATTTAGGTATTTCCGTCCGTGGTCCGTCGCTAACACAGCCAATTATGTTACAGATATATAATTTTGTAACAAAATATTATAATAATTTACGAGAATGTCTGAATAATAATTTATAATTATAATATTGTATTTATTGGAAGTAAATTAGCAGTAAAAGTCTAACTTGGTCCTATATGAGCAACTTGTATTTTTTTTCAAATATTCAGTATAGCTATAGGTAAGGCAAAGAGCATAAAGGCACTATGGTTAAAGACCCACAAAAAGTTAAATAACAATCAACAAAACTTACAAGTTTTACTTGGCACATTCAGGAAGAATTATGAAAGTAAAATTGCTCGTTTAAACCATGAAAGTTTAGACCAACAATGCATAGCAGCACATGTGCATATCGAAACATTATTACTTTTACCAACTTGATTTGAGGTTTAGGGTAATTATTGTTCTACCCAAATTTCTTATTAAAAAAGATAATTCCCTGTTTATTGTACAGAGTTCTTCCTTTTTTTCAGTGACGTTGTCGTTGAGTTAAATTTATATCAACCTCAATAAACCTAAAAGTAAAATTTAAACCTGAGTCCGCCCCAACGTGTTACGTTTCACCTCCCTCCGGGAAATCGGATACGGCGTCGTCGGCTCCAGCCTCCAGCCTCCAACCGCCAGCCCATCTCCAGCCCGACCGCTTATATTTATGATTAAAGTGTCTGAATAATGATGAGAGGTAAATTCTAGCTGCATTCTATATCAAAAGCTTGGATTTCATAATTTAGACCTTGTTTTTATCTAGTAAAATATTTTATTAATTAACCATTCTTATTTGAATACCCGATTCCAGCTTTTTGCATAACTTAAAGGTCGGCTATTAGATATATTCTATGCTATAAGTCCACTTATTATGATTCTATTGTTATATACTGCTTATAAATAAATAATTTTTCATACAATTTCTTCGAAAAATGTTGATAAGTTTGCCATTAGGTGGGAGCAAAGTACGTCTTTCCTCCCGCTCCCGAAGCTGCTAGTAATTAATTTTGATCAATTTGTGATAAAAAAATGCGAACTGCGTCCGCGTTCTCTACCCTTTTCAACAATAAAATTAAATATAACATTTCCAAACTGTCAAAAAAATTTAAAGGTTATTTAATGAATATACTTTTTTTATTAATATATTTTTTTTCATGAGTTGTGTCTAAAAGTGCCTTTTATTTCTTTTTTTTATAGAGGGTAATGCGTAGATTATTCGCTACGTTCTAAATTCAGAATTCCACCCCCGTCATAAAAAATATTCATTTGCTCCCTCTTAATACAATCTACTATTAAAATATTCAAAATGATTTTTGCATTCTAGACATCACTGAAGTGATAATATTCTCAAATGTGAAAACACTTTATTTTACAGAATATTTATACATATGGAGAACGGAACCCAATTTTCTATATATTAGTTATATGAAAAACGATGTAATGGAAAAAAGTGGATATAAATGAAAGCTAATCATTTAATAATCATGATAACTGCACATCTCTCGGACGCTTTTTTTCTAAGAGAAACACTAATCGGATCTTAGTTAGGGATCATTGAGGAGCTGCTGTACCCTTACCTTAAAGGGTTTGATGACAGCAGCATTATAAATATCCATAAATCATGGTATTTTTTTATTCTGATGGTCCATTATAGCATGCTGTCATTTTGTTTCTGAATATTATCTGGTTTCAGAGAGGGTAAATAAGACTACAGATATCGATCAATAATCATTGACTTAATTTAATGGTTGAGTTAAAAATTAATAAAATTTAATAATTTCTTATTTTTATACTATGTGTTCGGAAAAAATGAATGACTAACTCGTTTTGGACCGGTGACGGGTTAGCTATTCATTCATCGCGCCTATTTAGTGCGCGCGTCAGTCGCTCAAAACTGTATGCGAGAAACGGTTGCGCACCTCGGTCGCACAAAAATGTATACGTGAATTATTATTGTCGTTACGGTTTAAATTGCTAAATTCAAATTCAACTGAAAAAGGCCAGTTGTCGTTAGGTTTAGTAATTTTCGGTGTTTTGGATATAAAGTGGAAATCACAGTGTCACGGGAAAGCTGCCAGGAAGAACTTCAGCTAGATTTCGTCACCATTAGAAGGGGAATTCTAGCGCCCGTCAACAACGAGTCACACACAGTACACGTACCTACATCTACTCACCACACGACTCGTTTAAAGGGACCGGTATATATCAAAACATAAGTACAGAATAAGTACTTATTTCGCGGCTCAGTTTATTCGAAATTTATTACAAGTGCTATTACGAAGAAGTTGTACAGTTCGCCCCATCTCTAAAGACAAAGGTACCAAGACATGCAGCCTTGTCAATAACAAAAAGTCTAAAAAGTCAAAGTCAAATAATGTACACCCACATAGAACAGAGTACAATAATTTACTTTAGAATACGGTTGACAACCCTACCAGGGACTGCAATTTAGTAAAAACTCTTATCACCCCACTGTATTTATTTTTATATATTCTTCTCGTATTTGGCTCAGAATACTGAAAATGATTATCTTACTTTGTATTTCACACACAATCCTTTATTTTTTTTACGTTTTATTTAAAACAATTATCATCAACAAATTCGCATTACAGCGTTGCGTAAATACCTGAGAGGCTAATTTATTATTCACGCGCCATTAATTTTGCCATAACTGCGACTGACTCGACTCCGCACCGGCTCCACCCCGAATTCTGGATGATTTCTACGAGATACAACGATAACTTAACAGTATTTTTCCTTCTTAAATTAATTAAGGAAGTCTTTTCAAAAGAAAAGTCCTGATTGACGGACTTATCAACTCCGATAAGAAACAACCTAAGTGAGAAACATAAAAACTAGAATCAAAACAGGTAGGTAGGTATTTTAAAGCACATACAATTCGCCAATTTGCTTTTTTTGACGTCATCTAAGAGCACTTGGGCTCTCTAACAATTCTAACGACACCTTAATTATAAAAATCCATCCAGCCGTTTGTAAGATATGAGGTGATAAAGAAATTTGCATACATATATACATACAAGATATGCGCAAAAACATAACCCTAAAGCCGGGTGAAAATGAAACCTCTACGGAAAAAATCGCGCTGTAAAAAGGGCAAAACAATAAAATATTTTGCCTAAAAATCTTTTCTATAAACTAGAGGAAAGCCGTGGTCGCATTTCAATTTGCCCTTATATTTGTTAACCTAACAATACATTTTAGAGTATATTTTGACCTAAAAACTATGTATGAAAGACAACTTAAGAATCTGTGCCTGAGCTAAGTAGCCTTGGGCCTCACTTAAATTTTGATCTTAAGTTATAGTAGTGAGTGTTTTATGGCAATTTTACACGATATAAGTGACTGGACACAGTTTCACGATTTTTGGTATCATCTAATTATAAAAAAGTGTTGGTATCATGTATATTTTTATTATATATGAGTATATCTTACCCAGTAACACGATAACAGCAACGTATTTACTATTCTAAAATTTCATACTTTGATGATAGTATATTTTTGGTATAACATTATTCCGCAAAACGTGTTTTCTGCCAAAAGCATTTGCATCGCATAAGTGAATCTAGATTGAAAAAAACCGGTCAAGTGCGAGTTGATCTCGCGCACCGAGGGTTCTGTACTTAATGGAATTCTTTAAAGGTTTTTTAATTACCTATCTTATATTAGCCTCTTTTGATAAATTATTTGGTCACATCCACAAAGTTGTAAAGCAATCTGTTTGTTTCTACATATGATTAAATTAAATGATAAATATTAATAGAACTTAGCTTTGCTCATAAATCAAAAAGAAATCTCGGACAAAAGCTTTCATAACGGCTGCGGGGTTTCATTATAGCCGCCCATCTACCGGACGCCGCGCCGACGCGGACGGTGGTGCGGGCGCGGCGACGCGTTCGTTGCGGAAGCGGCGATGACTTACGGTCGACTATCTTATCTAGGGTAAATGCGCTACTGGTGGTGAGAGGTGACACAAATATTTGTTGCCTGCAAATGTTTGTTCAAGTAGTTGGGTGGCAATATTTATGTGTTTGAATTAGCTTTAAAAAAACTCGTAATTTTTCTGTACATTCTTTTGCAAATCTATAAGAATTTGTGGTTCTGTCTATGTTCTGTCTGCACCATGTAATTTTATACAAGAAATTTAAACTAGCTATTTTTCAACCCAGAAAGTATGGAACCCACGGTGCGTGACTCTGAGTACTTATCGGTTTTTTTAGATATGTATTTTAGATATAGAATAAAAAAAACTATATAACATTAATTATGACGCCCTCGCAGCCTAGTTGGTAGTGTGGCCGACTGCTGTGCAGAGGGTGTGGGTTCGTTTCTCGCACTGGGCAAACATTTATGTGATAAACATTTGTGTCTTGAGTCTGGGTGTATTTATGAATGATTTGTATGTATTTACAAAAAAAAAAGTAAAATATATGTATTTGTATCCGTTGTCTGGTACCCATAACACCAGCTTTGCTCACTTTGGGGACAGACGGCGCTGTGAGTAATATCCAAAAATATTTATTTACTAAGGAATAAGAGTATACGGTGACCGTAAGCTTGTTTGCCACCTTAGTGGTATTAAAAAATAAAAAAAACCTATATTACATTAAGACATAATGTGTTTTCAACTTCTTATTTACTTGCGTTTTTTTAATGCCTTTGTTTGTTTGAGCTTAGATACGCTTCATCTGAAACTATTTGTCACTTTGTCATGAATATTATTAAAAAAAAACAGAAAAAATGAAATAAAAACCAATGAAACAGCCACCATGAATGTCTGTGCCATCCAATTTTTATTCAACTAACACTGAATAAATGTACGAATGGCCGACTAGATAAACTTTAGAAAAACTAGTGTAAGGATGTTATGAAATACTAAGTGCATGTTTATCCTCATTTGGAACCCCTTGTATCTCATATTCCGAACGTAAGTATTGAGGAGCAAGAAGACTAAGTTTTCGACTCAACTTTTAAACTTCACAAGTTATTACTCGTGTGTACTTACTAATATGACTTACATAAACATAACTTATGAAAACTTTAACGCATCTCAGTTTCGGTGTTAATTGATTATGATGATGGTAATGAACCGTTTTAAAATTTTGCACAAAGTAAACGATTGTTTACAAACCGTTTCTTTCTTCCGAAGACTTATAGGGATAACTTCGTGAGCTGTACCAGCACAAAGAGCTAAGCCGGCGAATGAATACCGGCTTCGACAGCGTTGTCTGAGTTACTGGTTACTTCTTGTTTCTGCCCAAATTATGTAAGTTAACAGTCAACTTGGCTACGCCAAGTTAGACGACAGTAACAACAACTTTAAAATGGCGAATAAATCTATTAAATATATAATTTTATTGTATTCAGAATTTGTAATATCTTTTCTTCTGCCTGCAGCCCACAAACAAGTGAGAATACTAAAACAGTGCTTAGTAATATAACTAAGATTTCTACTAGAAAAATTAAGAATTTTGTCGAATTTCACGTGTAATAGTCAAGGCTTACCTTTATCTGCGCCACGTTAGTGTCTTTGTGAACTTAATATCCACGAAATGTTTATTTAATGATGTTCTGAACGGTAAACCCTTTGTAAAAGGATTCTAAGGAGCAGTTTATATGCAGGGTAGGTCAAAGTACGTCGACCGGGAAGGGCTAAGCGATCTTTTTACATTCTCCAATTCTTTTGTGAGTTCTGTTTATTGGTTTTTAGATTAGATCTTTTTAGAACCGAAGTGTGGTTTCAGTTTTATTGTTAAGCTTTAACCGTGACTGCGGTAAGAAATACGTGAAATAGAACCCGCTCGGTATATAAGCGTTTTTCCTAACAACTAAAATTTAAACAGTTGTTTAAAGTAGAAAAAACCGGCCAAGTGCAAGTAAGACTCGCGCACCGAGGGTTCTGTACCTACCACCATTTACGTAATTTACAAACACAAACAAAAAAAAGTGTACCATCCACTTACTAACCAAGCCTGACGTTGCTTGACTTTGAATTTCATTTCCAACAAACAAATGTGTGACTGTTTCTCTTACTGATAAGCGAGATGGCGCTTTAAAATAGTAATTGCTTGGACCCGTCTAACACTTGGCCGTTTTTTATTATTTTTTGTTACACTTTAGAGTTCACACTATTTTTTACTGCAAGTTTGAAGCTTGTATGTCTTTCTGCTTTTACGATAAAGCCCACCCACCCTTAAATTTTAACTTTTAATTTTTTAGATAATCCCCCAGCATAACACATATTCTGTGAAAAAATCAGGTTTCTACCTATTTCGATTTAAAAGATAGATCCTTTTAATGGTCGGACAACCAGACAGACAGCGTAGTCTTAGTAATAGGGCTTCATTGGCACCCTCTGGATACAGAACCTTAAATAGTAAGTATAAAATATCAACCTTTGAACTTAATTTTTAATATCTTTTAAAGTTTTCCATCAGGAACTTTTGCAGCTTCACATAATGTTACACTTCGGACATTTTAAATACACCATTCATAGCCACTACATTAGCAAGACTATAAATGCGTATACATATGTCTATGTTACATTGGTACGGCTGTCTCAAGGTAAAATAATATAATTACGCCTATCTCCATGTCACGCACGCAAAACAGTGCAGTTCTTGTACCATAGAAGAGTGCATAGTAAATATTAAAAATGTATAGCAAAAGCCGTGCGTGCAAACAACATGAGAGTTAAAAAAAAATCTATGAAACGCGGCGTGCGGTGAGATATCCGCTTTAAGGTAGAGATATATAATATGTCCGTTCTGTAAACAAAGGAAAAAGTGAATAGTTTGTCACATTATAGTAACTATAACTAGACTTTGGTTTATACATTTAATAGATATTATATATATATAGGTATTATATAGAAAAAAACACAGTTATATATATCTTATTATACATAACTTTTATTACGTTTATATTTACAAACACTGTAAAGTAAAGCCATATACCCATTAATTTTTTTTATAGTTTTAGTTCTAAAAACTTGACAATTTTGATTTCGGTTTAAGGTTTCAAGAGAAACCGTTTGTTTTCCATCACAAATATGCAGCTAGAGGAAATTAAAAAATATTGAAATACCTTTAAACCCACTTAAACCAGTTCAAGAGGGAGTTCAATCTTCACACCCCAAACACACACTTTATTTTATTGTTTATAAACCAGCTTTATAAATTATCTTAACAAATGGCTTTTCGCTGTTATCTAAGCTCTAATGACATTGGTTTTTGAAACGTACTGGGTCTTGCTGGTCCTTCAAGTTTGGTATCCTAATTGCTTTCTGCAAAGAGCTCAAGCGGTTGTCTCTGTCGAAAGCCACTCAATTTGGTGAGTGGAAGTGCAGAAATTAAATTATTTATCTTTTTCGCGAACCTTTTCTTTGAGATTAATTTGAGATAATGAACACTTTTACTCAAGTTTTTTGAGAGTACGGGCCTTATTAAATTTGCATCCCTCAGCAAGTTAAGTAAGTAAGTAAGGTACCTACGATAAGCTCGCAATTGTACTTATAAGTGTTCTTTTATTGCATCGTACAGTAAATAACTATTGGATCAAAGATGAGAGTCATGGTTAATTTTCTAACTTTATATGCTGATGACCGTATTAATTTTAGTAGCTATTAGTAACTTATTACTATGAAAACTGCAAACTTTAAATATTTACTATGAAAACTGCAAACTGTAATTTTTTTACTATCAAAACTGCAAATTGTAAATTGATTCTACGAAAACTGCAAGTTGTAAATTAATACTATGAAAACTGCAAATTGTAAGTTATAATTTTAAGTTTTTAGACTTTTATTATTTGAAACACACACACACACTAACGTTTAAAAGCTAACAACTTATAAAATATACATCTGAAAGTAAAATTTGATATAATTCTGTGATGCATAATGACACTCCACACAATGCGGTGGTTTATTAACTCTTAATCTTATTTGAGACCATTTTTAACCTTAAAAATAAGTAAAAAATTTACTATATTTAATTTAAAATTTAATAAATTAATGTTTAAACAAAGCACGCTACGAATACTATCAGCGGCGCAATGTGCCAAATTTTTTACTAAAATATATAGGTTTAAATTTGTACAGGATTCTAGTTTTTAAAACAAATGGTTCAAATAACATACGGACGGACGGACGAAATAAAACTATAAAGGTACCGTGTTTGCCATTTCCCTTCGGAAATAAACAGTACTTAGCTTAGTTTCTGTGAGTTTGGAATTATTTGTGTATTTGTGTGTTTGTTCGAACATAACTCGTAAACTACAATGTAACTTCGTATATGAGAAACTAGCCACGTCAGACCTTAGGCTGTAGCCTAATATATTGTATTATATTATCCTAAGTTATGAGGAGAAATAATATTTTATGTTGTTATAGATAAATTTCAGGACTGACCATTGAACTTGGCACCCATTTAGATCTCACTTCTTTTGTTTTTGAAGTCAACATCCAAGGCATATATCATAATATTGAACTTGGCTCTCATTTCACATTTATGTTTTTGATGGGATTTTTTTACTTTTTGTACATAAATTATTAGTAGGTACTTATTTATAACAAAATTAATACCAAATGGTTTTTGTTGAACTACTGTATTTTCTTACGTTTACGACAGACATACTCTACTATAGTCTCACGCGACCTATTTGTTTGTTGTATATTACTATACTCAAACAAAGAATATGCAATCGAATGAAATAGGCAGCTTCCATCGGGAGGCATTAGAATAACTCGGTGTAAGGTGTTACCCACCCGTAATTCTGTTGTACAAAATACGCAATTAAAAGATAATTATTTAAGACGATTACGGAACAAATTACCTGTTACCTATTGAATTCTCAAGAAAAACAATTTGTTACCAATAAGTTCTCATTCTCAAGCTCATTCAGATTTAAGTATGCACACCTACTTATTACTCTTATAATTATAGTAATATTATTATTAGTTTTTGATTTAAACTATTGCCTATACCATACGTGCTTACTAAAAGAATTGTAATAATAATATAACCACAAATATATAAGTATTTTTTGAGAAAACCTATGAATTTCGTAGCATAAATCGCAACCTTATAGGTTAGATATCGAGAGACAACCGGACAGCAAGACGGCGCGGCGCTCGCTTATGAGCGCGGCTGCCACTCGCTCGGACAAGTTCGCGTCAAGATTCGCGCTCCCACCCAGCTGCTCCGACGTCGCACCGCGCGCCTAGTACCGAAATGCCTATTATTTAATTATTTATAAGTAATGAATGATTTTACACTATTTATGTGCGCTAAATATTGAAACAATAATTAATACTAAATCCCAGTTAATAACGTAATAAATACGACAGTTGACTTTATTCTTAGTTATAAGTACCTACTAAAATTTTGGATTAAAAACAAATTAAGTATGGTATTCAACTCGTTATATATTCACGTGAAAACCTTAAAATCCACATAAAGACAGGCTGTCATAAGTTTTGATTGCTGATTCTTACATTACAGTTTTTATAAGTATAAGTTAAGTGTTCTTAATAGAATCAATTAAGTGAAAAAATATAATTAAATGATAAAAATTTACCAGTTTCTGATTTATTTCTTTGTATTCATCTAATGACCTATCTACATGGCAAATTTGAACTTTCTAGGTCATCTGTACCCGGTTTAGAGTTTTGATCTATAGGTAAGTCAGTGATCAAAATGACGATTTTTGAACGTTAATATCTAAATAACCGTTTGAGATTTGCTTATGAAATTTTGAGCACACATGTATCTCGCAACATTTGACATGTTTATGTGAAATAGTTTTTGAGTTATTAGGGGGTCAAAAGTGGCTCCAAATGGTTCTGTTACTCGAACTTGGCTTGACACGCTGCCGCGCTTTTAGATGATATGATATGTATGTATTTACAAAAAAAAATATATTTGTGTATTTAAATCCGTTGTCTGTTACCCATAACACAAGCTTTGCTTACTTTAAGGGCTAGACGGCGCTGTGTGTTATGTCCAAAAATATTTATTATATATTATTATTATTATTTCTTTTGAAACCCCTCAAAAAATATTTTTTAGTTACACAGATTTTTTTAAATGTGTTCAAAATTCATATAACATGAATTTTAAACACATTTAAAAAAATCTGTTTTGAAAATTGTAATGTTTTTTCTAAAACGAACTGGTGATAAATAAAAGCAAACAATACTTTTGAAAGTATTTTAAAGAAACCTACTAGATTAAGATATTTTTGAATTTGAAACACCTAAGCTCTTCCCAAATTTTACTCCTGTACCAATAATGTATAGGTATAAAGTTTATGAAGTTGCAAAAGATAAAGACTACAGTATATGATAAAGGGGTCCTGTACGAACTTAACCAAAGAAGTTAAGGTTTGGTCGTTCACGGAACAGCTCAAAAGCTTAAAAGACGCGGACTGTCATTGAACATCGTTAATCATTGCACGGTGAACACAATTCGTTCAACAAATTATAGTGCGTTTTATGCAGTATTTTTCAACATACATTCAAGGTTTGTATTCCCAGAGGGTGGTAACAAGTAGTTGCGGTCATAATGTGGGGACAGTATTTTTTCACCAACCATTCAAGTCCTGCGTTAAAGGTGGTGAACCCAATACTGCGACACTGCTTCTGATGGAGTTTATATGTGTCCCATAAGTCGTAAATTATACGCTTTACTTAAATTAATATTTCGTATTTTCATGAATATTTAAATCACTTTGGTTTTGTGTATATTATAACCTCTAAGCTCCGGCGTTTCTTAACCAGTTTTTAGAATCCATTCCAAATTAGTGTTATACCTAAATTTGACGAGGAAACTAGAGTTATTTTAGATAATATGGTTCTAAAATATTCTATTTTAATCATATAATGAAATTAATTGGTAGTTGATAATGCATTCCTACTTTTAGTTTTGCTTTTAGTAGATAATTGGATTCAGGTCATTGTTATTATATTTTTACTTGTAACTTGTGTTTCTGGATGTGATTATAACGCACTTCGTTCTAAATGTGGCCTCAGACTATATAATACTACGTAGCATACAACAATAACTTTAGACAGACTAATCAAACTAAATTTTGCGTTTTTTTCTATCTATACATTGAGACGAATGCTTTAATTGTAATACCAGTTTTTTTTGCGACTACATGAAATTTTCTCATTTTACTTTGTATAAGCTTTTTCCAGCAAATTCACCCGCGCAGGATTTGATACTGTACCAAAAGTAAGTTATCCTGCACAGTTACAATAAAAAAAAAGGAAGACTGGTATCCTGTAGGAACTGTCAATCTGGATACAAAGTATCCTTTTTCACTTGTTCAACAATCTTGTTGCCAAAACCAGATTAATTGGTTGCTCCGTTATGATATTAAGGATAACAAGCAAGCAAACAAACGGACTTTCACATTTAGTTAGGATATCATCGCACTCCGCGGAGTCGTACGTAGAATAGCACAGTCATAAACAAAGCGTCGACTCATGATCGCTTCATTGTGCGCCAGTCTTTTGTTTTTATATGAACACTGATTTACGTTCGTTTAACCGCGTTACGCCTAAATGTCGCTCGCAAGTCGCTTCTGATGACAAATGATAACTGCACAACAGTTCAATAGGTTAGTTAATTCACCAAATTGATTTATGACCCTCATCTACAAATGACGCTATTAATCGAACCTCTACCCTTTCATAATCTCTGGTGCCACTGCCACAGACAAGTATACAGATATTAACTTGAATTTGTTTTGTAGGTACGAGACGCCTATTATTATGAATATACAAAATATTTAAAATTGCGTTTTTTTGTTCCATTTTTAAACAATGTTTTTTTTACTATTATTATTTACTATTTAAATTATTTCTTAAGGATTTCGTAGCCAAATAACAAAATTTAGACGCATATTGTTAGGAATATTGTAACATCTACCCAATTATAAAGTTGTTGCAAAAAAAACCATAGACATAATCTTTATTACCACGATTTTTTAACAAACAGTCCATGTGGACAAAGTCCCGGGTAGTAGCTCGTCTACGAGACGAAGTCGCGACAATGTTTGTCTCTACTGTTCCTGTCTTTATCAGTTCTAAATATCTTTATATCAAAGTGAACTGTCATGGAATTATAATCATGAAGCTGGGAGTTATACCACGGATAGATAAAATAATGTAAATAAAACTACTATTTCTTTTGTAATTATTTTAATTTTTCGTTCTTTCTTTATTTGTGTAGATATATTCTTAGTTCAGTTCCTCCGCAATCATCTTTCTTATTGTTAGGATGTTACATATAAATCTGGCACTATGCCATTTTGTAGTTTAAAATGTATAAAATATTCAAAAAAAATTTTGGCAAAATGACAACTTTAGGTCGCTAGAGTAATGGCGGGCTTATTGAAGTCAACTGTCACTTTCCAACGCGTCGTTACTACCTCACAGTCCGAAATCATTCTTCCATAAGTTTTCCATGCATAATTCTTTACGGGCCTCCATTAAAACAGATAGAATTTGTCGTCGAATACTAATATATATTATTCAATATCAAAACACAACCACAGTGTTCGAATTTCCGCCAATAATCTGAATTATTTATATATATTCATTTGTGATACTACTGATGTTGCAAGCGTCGATAGGCTACAGTAAACGTTTACCATCAGGTGAACCGTAAGCTCGTTTGCAACCTTAGTGGTATAAAAAAATATACGTCACGGTTTTAAAACAGAAGTGTTACATTTCTAGAGCAATAATTGAATTAATAATATGAGTTACTAGCTTTGCGGCTTAGATACATAATATAGCTAGTGTATAGAGCGCGACCGCCCCGTTACATTTGTATGAACCAATTCATAATACGCCGCCGCTTTCTTGAAGAGTTTTGAATATCTTTTTACATATCATCACAGATTTTGAGTTCTGTAATCTTTCCTATGGATTGTACCATAGCCTCACAAAATTGGCTTTAGAAAGAGACAAAGCTAATGAGCGTCAACTACCTGTCTCTTTTCTGTGAAATAAAAATAAAACGTTAGAAAGAGACAAGATACCACAGTTTGGCTTAGTCTTCGACCGTTTTTACTTTACAATGTCTAGGAAATGCGCCGTCCAGTCTCTATGTCTATGCATATTCGCTAAAAATTTATATAATAATTAGTTTATTATATAAATCAAAAGGTTTCAAACCTGAGGCAGCCTATTCACTAAAACTACACTAAATGGAAATAAGTTTGTTTTCAGTGGCAAATATCCTACTGTATTCTGTAGTTATACCTATTACATAAGGGTTGCATTCTGGATTTTAATGCAATAAATTACATTTAAATGTATCAAGCAGTTCAGTAAATGGTATGAATTTAATTACTTTTTTGGTGTCACTATTTTTTTTCTTAACACCATTAACTGCTCTCAATGGTCAGACTAGGAAGTATTTATGATTGATTTCTGAAGTGATTGTATGTCAGCGAATATATTGTCTATGCAAGTTAAAATCTGGTCCTTTATGAGCTATTTTCCTAATAAATACATTAAAGTGCCCACAAATAATATTTTTTATTGGAATTGCCGATTTTGCCCAACACTAACTTTACGTTCCTTATACCTACTTTAGTTGTTTATTAACTATTACTTAATATTCACATTGAGTGAGATCTTTTAAGAAAAAACTTTTGTAGATACAAGTTAATACGAGTAATAATAATAATCACATAAATATTATTTATTCCGAGGACAAGTACCTGAATTACACTGATGGTTACCAATGAGTTTTACGTATTGTATTTACTAACAGAAATAAAACGTGTCTTGTTAGAATAACAGTGTTGTTTACTAAAAACAAGTCCCTAAAATTTATTGGAATACAAATAATGTAACACACTTACATGTTAAAAATTGTTATTTATACCGATAGTTCCTGATGAAGCTCTGCGATGCGTACCGTGTACCCGGTAGATGAAGGAGTGGGAAGCTACTGCGGAAGGTTCGTCAAATTTGTTCAGCTCAGGGTCACCAATTGTAGAGCAGAGGTAAGGGGGAGATCTTGAAAGAAACTTTGATAGCACGATGTAGGATGCGTGACGTCAACCTTAATTCGTAGCGGTACGATAAGATATTTGATATTAGTAAACTTCATTAATTAGGGTTCCATTCCTCGAAAGAAAAAAAACCGAACGCTTATAGGATCACTTTGTTGTCCGTCCGTCTGTCAAGACCCTTTTTCTCAGGAACGCGTGGAGGTATCTAGCTAAAATTTATATCAAATACTCAAGTCGACTGTTTCTTGGAGCTATAAAACAATCAAATGAAATTTCCGCAACAAGGAAATCAAAACCTACAGGGTACTTCCCGTGAACTCAGAATCTTGAAATTTGGCACGAAGCAACGTCTTATAGCTCAGATAAAGGAAAAAATGCGAAAACCGTAAATTTTTTGTTACATCATATAATAAAAATATTTTTAATAATTTTACAGTTACTACCCCTTTCCTCATGAACGCGTAGAGGTATTATATTGAAATTCATATGAAATACTTAGGTCTATAATACCTTTAAGCTCTAACAAAATCAAACTTATAAGTCAAAGCAATCAAAAGAAACAGCAATTTAAGCCGCATATTTCCAAACTCGCAACTACCCACTTAAATACCTACAGGTTTGTACGGAACCCTCGGTGCGCGAGTCCGACTCGCACTTGGCTGGTTTTTTATTGAATGGGTTTTGTAAACGTTGGCCTTCTCTGTAATGATAAGTAGTTTTTTAACTTCCCACTTTAATAAAACTTATTCGTAATCTTTACATCGTGATATTAGTACCCTGCTAATAATATCAATGAAACTTTTATAGGATATTGTAAAATTCTGAAATCCAAACTATTAAATATTATTTTCAGGAAGTAATTAAACTTTTTTGTAGCTATTATATAACAAAATTAATAAAGTGTAAATTATATTGCTTTGTTATTTCCAGAAAAAAAATGTAAAAATCAATAAAATTTTATATTACCCTCTTTTGAGGGTAGGTTTAATTCAAACTATATTATTTTCTCTGTGTGTATGTAGGTTTATTTACATATGAACTACTGTATAATTATATTTGTATTTTATAATAAATATGGTATGATATATAATATATTTTCTCACTGCACCGCCCACAATAATTTATCAGTTTCGAATATCGTTGGCTGGTAGATAATGGTTTTTGGCATTAAGTTCGCCATTGTACATGAATGTTTGTGCTGTAAGAATTTTAAAATAAAATTAAATAAATTGCTCACACAACTATTCAGGTGACCACAAAAATTTTTTTTTGTTAATAATTTTAACACACGTGACATTATAATTAACTTTATGTAATACATTCAAAATATAGCTTTTGTATATAATTGCAACGTAGTAAATCCACGTCACGCCCATCTAGCTCTGTATCACGCTTGCCAGCCTCCGATATAATCTGGTATTATCGCATATTACATCGGTATGATCGCATCGCTCACACTCGATGAACTCAGATAAGGGTTCCGTGAAATGAGATTACTCTGGACGGAATCGAATCGAATAATCGACTCCCTGTCATCGAAATATTCAATCTCAGCAACGAAACGGTTCCGAGGTGCAGTGAGATTGTATCGAAAATGCGTCTGGCACATTCGTGCTTGTAGCAATTGCGCTCAATTGAAGCAGACACTCTCGAAATGTGTCCGAAATGCCGAAATAGGTAACCATATATGTATAAGTATAAATTTTTGATTTGTTGGAATTTTGTTTAAATTTTGTGTAGGTCAATAACTGCAGATGCATGATAAAATACTGTCTATTATATCAGACCCTGTACAGAGATCACAGAAATCACTTTTTCCAATCCGCATTAGGTTGGAGGGTTATATTTCATATTTTTACTTTTAGTACTAGCTGATTACCACGGCTTTGTCTTCGTAGGCCCGTAAATCTTTATCCTGAGAATAAGAAGTTAGTACTTACGTGTTTATTATTAATTGGTCTGTCAGTATGTATGCTTCGGGGACATTTCAGAGGCATTGGCAATCAAATTTCAGGCGAATAAAATTTGTTGCTGTGCGTTTCTGCACGGAACTTAGGTATATGAGGTATCTTAGGTATTCTCACCAATAGTTACCAGATTTCTTGGCCGCTTACTTTTACTGCTTCTGCAATCCTAACACTAAACCTGTAACATATATCACCTCATTAGGTTATAACTTTTTGAACTTCACTCAAAATTATTATTTTTAATTTCTAAATTTGTATAACTGTCAGATGAACATTTCATTTTTGACTCAGTCATAACTTTTGATTTTGATCAAACCAGTTCTCTACACAAGGATCTATAAATATTTAAAAAAGAAAACAATAAACTAAATTTTACGTAAGTATACATTTTTATTTAAATTTCTATGTCTTCGGACTTCATTGCGTTGTAATGTTCCTAAACCCCTAACATCCACAAATTATACAGGGGGAACATTACAAACTGGCTAAGGGTCCAGAGTGGCCACACCATATAAACAGCAAGACACCTTAATGGTTGCAGCTAGTAAAATTTAATAATTACGCATAAACATATCTTCTTAACAGTGTTGCATACTTCTAGGTGATCAACATACAAAGTATACACAATAAATTATGAGTATTGATGCATATTGTATTAAGATACAGCCGATGAAGAGCTAAGGCTTTGCAATTGGGATCCGTCGTCACCCTTTTGGTTTGTATCTCCAAATAATTATTTATTTATTTTATAAACTAACAAACACGATTTTATGACCACTGTATTCGACTTCTTTTAACAAACTGAATGACCCCTCAAATTCGAGGGGTTTGCTAGTAACCAGTGAAGAGTTCCACTATTTGCCTCCAGGGTGTATCCTCGGATCCTCATAACCAACTGGCACGTATTCCACTCGTTAAAACAAACTACAAAAAATGACTAACCACGCCCAATTTATTCAAGTACAAAACCTGTTATATTAACTAAGCCGTATGCTTGGTCGTTAGTCTGCATATTAACTAGGAATTCTACAGATTATCCAGTTAATGTAAGAACTGAAACAATTTTGTCCACTTTAACGGAGTCAGCCAGATAATCTGCAGATTTACAAGTTAATCTGCACTCTAACTAATTTACGAACTTTAGCGGTAACATATATATCATTCATTTGTGAATCTGTATGTTTGTTACTACTAAACTCCTCAACGCTTGGATGAATTTTATCAAATTTGATTTTATCTATATCAAGAGTTCTCACGGGTATAGATGTATCCGTAGGTGAAACCGCAGGACGTAGTTTATATTTGTATAAAACGGAGATAGTAAAAACCGCATGAGAACTGTAGACCCCGCTTATTAAGGCTCATATTTTTAAGGCAACGAGCTGCAAGGCGCTAAAATTATTATACAATATCACAGTATTTATATGTTACAATAAGCTCCTAGGGCCATCTGGCGGCGTGTTAGTAATATGTTATTGCTTAATGGCTTCTAAGTGAGGAGGCGAAATTCTGTGTTGCGAAAAATACGTACTAGTTTTAGCCAGCGGCCCCGACCGCACTAAATTCGGTTTTGTAGAGCAAGCTATAGTACATTTAATTAGAATTTTCCGGAATAAAGTCTTTGCTTTCCTTTGTCGTTTCAACTATCCCAGGGCCAAATTTTAGCTCATTTATATTCTCCGTTACGACGTGAAAGGACAAACAACAAACTCACTCTATTATTTAGAATATAAATATGGATAATACTTATATTATAATATAGATTGTTGTTACTTTTATCTGAAAAATTAGAACAGATTAACTACTGAGTTTCTTGCCGATTCTTCTCGTTTGTAAAATAATTCCGACCGGTGGTCAAGTTTATAAAATTAATAATTATACTGACGATTCAAAAATGCTGTTTTTAAGTCTACTTGAATAAAAAAATGAGTTTTGATTTGAGTTTTCTGTATATTTGACGTTGAAGAGCCATCGCAGTTTTATTTAATTATATTTAGAATTGTTTTCACTGCTTTTTCTAAAGTGTACAAATCCCCTTCACTGTATAAGACTGTGTGCTATAAATGAATATACTATCTTGTATGTATGTTTATTTTCATAGTTTGTAGTTTACTAACACCACAGACTTCGAGTTCTGTTACCTGTACTATGGACTGCGCAATAGGCTTACGAAATTGGCCACATTTTAGGAAGTGACAAAGTTAACCTGTTGTGTCTTTTTTCAAAGACAAGACACCACACGTTCGCTTCGGCTCTTTTACACTTTTACGACCAGTATTTTTCACAGCTGGTCAGTAAATGCGCTGACCAGTTCTCTATATTTATGACTAACACATACCTAATGACAATTTTGCTATATGTTTACTTACAAATACACTTATACATTGTGATTTTTCGTAGGACCAAGATGTTGTAGACACACTGTACATAGATTTATACATTGGACTGGATTATATGATTAAGGGTACCGTACAGCCACAATTTTTACATGCCTGAAGAAATACTACACAGGAAAAAGGTGCAGTAGGCACCAATGTACTACCTGCCATGTGCGCTTTCTCGAAAAAGTGTGGGTTTTAGTGCACGGCAAAGTCAGCAAATACGTACACATTGCAACAAACTTTTCTGAACCGGTGGTCACATATAAAAAACAAACGCTATATTAAAATGATGTGAACTTACAACGACACTAGCGACCATACACCTAAGGTCAGAAAAGTTTGTTGCACTATACCTACATTTACGCAGTTATTTTTTGTTAAGCTAATAAAAAAAATCTCCACGTCAGATAGTAACATGGAATGTACACCATGTTACAGTAGGGAGAGAGCCATTATAGCAAGCAATAATCTGGTTTCCGTAAAGTCCAGGTATTTATATGAAAATGCTATGAAGATTTTTATGAATGGCGGGAATCTAGCGAAGTGCCAAAATATTTATTTTATTGGTTTATTTTGGAGAATGTGCAAATAAACGTAATGGTCCCGCCACTCAATGTTACGCAGCATGCTCGATATTAAGCATCCAATTAACCAAAATATTCATTTTTCTTAAGAAACTTATTGACCTCAATACGTGTTTTATTTTCTCAGTCGCTGATAAAATCTTGTATGCAACTGCACGAATTTGCTATTATAATACTCGTGCTCTATTAAAATAATCTTTCATTACAGTTGCATAAATATCTATTTTTGGATGGGGATAAAACTAAAGTGCCAAGTTTGTATACATATTTGTGATTTTTTTGGATGAGTCAACCTTAAAAAAAAAAAGTATTTCGAAGGTACTTAAAAATAACTTTAAATTCAGTTATCTAGAAATGAATAATGATTTCGAATTAATACACGAATAAGCTACAGATATACGGAAACACGAGATATGTACACAAATTGAAAATCTCTCTTCTCTCTCTTCTCTCGTAGATCAAACGCTTCCCGCTTCTTTGTGGGTTTTCATACGGTACCTGTCTACATGCCGATGTTATATAATATCCGGAGATTAAGTATTTACTTTCACATAAGCCCTTTGTACCGCAGCTTACTTGACAATCCGAACTGAAATTTATGCACGATTTCATTCTTTTATGTTTACTTGAATGGGTTTAGAGAAAAGGGATTTAAATCGTTTACTTCTTGTGAACGTTTTTTACGATATGATGTTAACTAAATAATATTATTTGAATGAAAAAGGAACTATAAATAGCAAGTAATATTACTAGAGCCATACCGGAATCCGGTTAGTAGTTTTGACAGATTTCATATTCAGAATACTTTCAAAAAGTGTGTAGGTGATTATAAATATAGGATTTAAACATCGAGCTACAAACTTTTCTGACCTTCTGACCTTGGGTGATATGTCGCTAGTGTCGTTGTAAGTTCACATCATATCAATATGATGAATGTAGTTATGATATTGACCACTGAGTCAGAAAATTTTGTTGCACTATAAACAAGATTTTTGCAAATTTTTAGCACGTGGAACAAGCGCCTATCACAGGTCACGATGCTTAATATCAGGCGGGACGTAAGCTTGTTTGCCTCATTAGAAGTACAAAGATATTTCGTTTATAGTAAAAAAAATCGTTTAATAGTCTTGTGAATCGTTATCATATGTCAGATGACCTACTCATATTTATTGCTTAACATATCACTAAAATATTATCTTTCACCGTAGAGGTTCCAAAAAGTCTTTAAATTTCATATGCAATAACGTTGCCATGAGGTGTGGTAAAGTATTCTAACTCTATGTATGTAAATGTTAGCAAAAACAACTGGCAACTCATTGAGGAATTCGATAGAAAAATGCAAGTGGGTCCTTACCTCTTGAGGTCTCAAGTTGAGACCCGTGAAAGTATTTGCATCCATTTATTAAGCTCCCTAGACAGAATCTGTTAAAATTTTGCATGCATAGTTCCTAATCACTTGGCCAACATATATCCTTTAAATATATAATTCTTCTGCAACTGTGTGTCACTGAACTCCACCTAAACAGCTG
The DNA here is from genome assembly GCA_946406115.1 of Apoda limacodes. Classification (NCBI taxonomy): domain Eukaryota; kingdom Metazoa; phylum Arthropoda; class Insecta; order Lepidoptera; family Limacodidae; genus Apoda; species Apoda limacodes. The sequence continues at coordinate 4,688,959 of OX291544.1, forward strand.
CACCGATTTTGATAAAATTTATTGTGGGTGTTTAGACTCATTACTGAACTTGGTAGGTGGCGCTTACGATGGCGACAAGCTATTCATGAATTTGTATTTATGGAGAAAAATAACTCATATAAACAATATATTTTGGGATATATTAAGTACTGAAAAAGTAAATCGCGAAATTTGGATCTGATAGGTGGTGCTGTTTTCAAGTTATTAAAAAGAGAATGTATAAATATGTATAAGTTGGGACGGGGAACGTTATTTTATGGGTTTGCCTGATTGCGAAAATCTTTTATTTTATACTACTTATGATTACCACAACGTCGGTACGTGTACGTAGTACTAGTCGTTGGTGGCCCAGGAGTTTCGATTTCACTTGGGTTCTGAGTGGTGGAAGTTCGAGCACCGGGTTTTTTTCATAATTTCTCACATAAATTGATTATTTACACCACTGGCTTAGCGGTGAAGGAAAGCATCGTGAGAAAACCAGAAAATGTCAAAAAAAGACATACGTATGTTTCGGTGAGGGTAGGCCGTGCCCCAAACGGTGGGGACGTATGATGCTGCTAAGGATTACTATAACCTTTTACAATGGGTGGATCAGAGTTTTTCTCATAGCTGATCTGCAGTTTTTGTGTTTTACGTGAGCGCGCAGAGTCAGGATAGGGATTAAGGGGGGCAGGGGATGGAGAGAGATGGTAAAAGTGATAGAGCCTAGACAGTCGGTAGAGGTTGTATATAATTTATAGCAATTTTTATAATGTAAGCTAGTGATCAATAAACTTGAAGTTTCTGTTTAACGGTAAGTGAAAACAAATGCGTTTATCAATTTGAGATTATATGCAACAATTCAATCTGAACACGCAAAGTCCATAAATCTGTCACAATAATCAGTTTCACGGCGTTCTGCTGTCGCATCGTCATTACCATAACAATCCCGCGGCTCCGCCCGGTATGTATTGTAATGATACGATACTATTATAAGCCACCGTCAAACCCGATCCGTGGAAGTGTTGTTTATAGTCTAGACGAGAGCTGATGGCACGAGTACTTACTTGATAATTAAGTCTTTCGACACATTTGGTTTTACTAAACAAAATGGGTTATAATTTTTCATAACACTTACCCGTAAACAGTGTCATTACGTGAAGACAAATCGGGTGCTGATACCTTAATTACTCCCACGGGCTTTTTTGTACATTTTACTTTTAGAGCGCGCCTATTCTTCGCAGACACATGGCGTAAGGCTTCTGTTATTCCCCTACCTAAAATTCCACATCCTCTATCTCTTAATGACTTTAGACCAATATCAATATAACCATTTTCATCTAAACTTTTAGAAGCAGTGGTGCAAATACAGTTATCTAAACACGTTCATAACAACCATCTACTAAGTTCTTATCAGTCTGGTTTTCGTTCGGGACATAGTACTAGCACTGCCCTGCTGAAAATCACGGAGGACATACGTGATGGAATGGAAAAAGCCTTGGTGTCGGTTGTGGTCTTGATTGACTTTTCCAATGCCTTCAATACTGTCGACCATGACATTCTACTGGCCATACTATAATATAACAAGATCTCCGATTGAGCTTTAAATTGGTTTTCTACATATCTGCGAGGTCGCCAACAAGTTGTCCGGATTGACAGTCTAGTCTCGGATTGGTGTAGACTTACCTCTGGCGTACATCAAGGTGGTATACTCTCTCCTCCCTTGTTCTCCATTTTTATCAATTTCATTTGTTCTCGTCTTGGCTGTTCTTACCATTTGTATGCGGACGACTTGCAGCTCTATATGCAAAGTAGAGTCGAAGACCTCAACGGTCCTATACATAAGATCAACATTGAGTTGAATAATATCTTTGAGTGGTCTACACGCTTTGGAGTGTCAGTAAACCCTAATAAATGCCAGAGTATAATTGTAGGTAGTTCTCGACAAATGTTTAAAGTTGATTTGTCAGCAGTATCACCAATTGTATACAACAACACTACTGTCCCATACTCTGCCTTTATTAAAAACCTTGGCTTACATTTGGATAACTCATTCAGTTGAGTAGTTCAAGTCAATGAAATAAGTCGGAAAGTTACCAATGTTCTACGCTGTCTTTACAGATACCGCAATTTTCTCCCAACCAAACCCAAACTTCTACTGGTACACGCACTTATATTACCGCTCATTGATATTTGTTATGTTTGTTATCCAGACTTAAACTCAGATCTCCTTAATAAATTACACCGCGTTATTAACAATTGTATTCGATAAATTTTCGGTCTACGAAATACGACCACATCTCCACTTTTCGCAATCGTTTAAATTGGCTCCCGATTCGTCAACGCAGAGACGCAAGGACTTTATGTACTTTATACTCTATTTTAAATGATCAGAACTCTCCATCTTATTTAAAATCTCTTTTAATATCTTGGTTCTTCGCACGACCGATCACTTCGTTCTTCTAACAGCCTTTTCCTTGTCACGTCTTGTCCATGCTATATGGCTCTGGAACGCACTTCCCAAGTACATCCGCTGTTCAAAATCTACATTTGTCTTTAAACAGAAGTTAAAAGATCATTATCTTAAACAGATGCAAAATTAAATGTTTCTGTCTACAGTTTCGGGATTTTTAGTGATATTATTCTGTATATGAATATACATCTATATATTTTTAAAATATTTATTTAATATAGTACAGTATATATAGTATAGTGTTTGTCTATGTATGTGTTTATGTATATGTATGTCTATGCATGTGTTTTCAATTATCAGTACAAACATCATAGTATTAGTATTAGCATAGGTTTAATTTTAACTATTTGTTCTTTTTTGTTTGTTTTTTACTTATCTGCTAGTTAGTTAAGCCTAGTTTTACTGCACCACCATTTAAAATTATATATTAAGCATGTGGTTAGCTGGTAGAGAATGCCCTATGGCATTAAGCTTGCCACTGTACACTTTTGTTTGTGCAAAAAGAATAAATAAATAAAATAAACAAATAAATATTTTATCAAGTACTCGTAGTACTAAGTGTATAAAAGCTGTCTGTAATGACTCGAGTTTGTAATTACCGTACCACCCGTGTTACACACAAAAATATAAGGCGAAAAAACTTACATACTTAAAGATTTACTTTACAATTTTTGAAAACACAATAAAGGTTTTTTAAATTACTTAAGTGTGTAAATATTTATGGTCAATAATGTTTTTCTACATTTTTTCCCGTAAGTGCATACATTACATACCGATCTAACTACCTTTTCTCAACATAGAGTAAATTGTCAGTAGGGAAGACGATTTGTATTTTTCGGCAATCTCGCCAAATTAAGCTTATAGGACATTCTCTGAAAACGAACTCATATACTTCTTGTTTCTCCAGGTAGTAAAACTGGCGTATGCGGAAGCACCTATTGTCTTTAGTGTTACACGTTTATATTTCTTTCTTGAGCCCCATTAACAATATCAGGCGGTGTCAATTTATATTAAACTCATCTGGTGAAGTTGTAAAGAAAGAAACTCAGTTAAATAAAAATGGTAGGAACAGAAGTGTAGCCTTCTAGCGATATCAAGAGAATTTGTAGATTAAAAAGGTTTTTTTTCGCTAGATCCTTATTAGTTCACACCATTTCTAGAGTTTTTAGAGTTTTGATTTTTGACCACCGGGTTAGAAATAATTGTTGCACTATAATTGCTCGCTTGGCGCGTAGTTTATATCTTAAACTACAGATGGCACTTTTGTATATACTTGATAGGATAGATAAAACAGTACGTAAAGTCTGCGTACTGTTTTCTCGTACAAGTAGAGCGCGCGCGGTGCGTTCAATGACATAAAATCATATTGCCTGTGCGTTTTATACACTCCGGCTTTGCCTTGAGAAAAGAAAAAATTACAAAGAAAAAGCCCGTGGGAATAGTTAAGGTCTTTATCAGCACGTAATGACACTGTTTATGAGTAAGTGTGATGGAAAGCTATGAAACTTCGCACTTAAAACTAACGAGAGGCATTGAATTTTGCTCGATACGAACGCATTAAAATGGAATTCACTGTTAGCATAAGATTATATACGTATTTTTGTAAATGGGAAATTTATAATCGCTTTTTATTTTATATTCAGAGTCATTTTATATTTTGCAATAAAAATGGATTTAAATTAAAGATTTTTAGAAAACCCTGTCAAAAAACCCTTTGTTTTTTTCTTAGTTTGAGACATTTGTAAAATGTAGAATGTTAAGGATACTATTGTTTTTGTCGTGCGTCCTTATGATAAAGATCATCAAAAAACTCTTGTTAACCTGACACTACATTGTAAAGCCTCGTTTTTGAAATATACTGGGTTTTTACCAACTACAAATACTATTGATTTGAAAGGTGCAGTAGTAAATAATGAAAATATCTAATAAGTTATTTTTTTCCAATTTCTGACAAATAATTAACCAAAAACTAACTTCTTTTAATGCCATAAATCACAAACTGATGGAAAACTATTTACATGTACAGTAAAAATGGAAAAATGAAATTAACTATTTTCAACAGCTTTTGAGTTAGTCATACTTTTTTCAAGTAATCTCCACTAAGAATACACTAACTTGATTGCTCATTCATGATACGTCCTAACCAAGGACGTTATAGAAATGGACGCGAAATGATTTAGCAACTGTATGAAATCCGTTTCAACCGTTTCTGGCGGGGAGGGTACACAACCACACAATTATAGTTGCCTATAAACACAACAAACGGGCATGTGTAAGTACTCTTATGTGAAGCGTAATAGGGTTGTACGCAATCGATAAAGATATCTAGCGCTAGACGCGCTGAAGCATAATGAAATTATATTCGACTTGCATTAACACTTATCGTGGCAAGATTGCTTTTTTGAAGAAAAGCAAAAATATGTATATGGGTGGCTATAAAAAACACCAAAAAAATAAATTAAAAAATCGTGAAATAATAATTTTGGAAAAACAATATGTATACTATTCTATACATTGCTACACGTACAGTGATTATCGTATTTTTAGGAATGTATATTATGCTGTACATTGCTATGTTTAGGAAGAGTTGGAATGTTACTGGTAGTTTTTAACATAAACCAAAAGATTATTGTAAATAACATGATTTTAAATAAAAATAACTGTCTTGGTGGAAGTAAAAACGTTTAATAAAATTAATCTTTTTTGAACAATTTTTTTTTACAAAATAATTGCAATATAATAGTTCAGAGACCATATTGCTTGCGGTGGTACTCCAAAAAACAGTTTTGATTCTTCACATATCAAAGATGAACCTTCCATTTTGTACACATCGTACTTGCCTGGCCAGCTTTGCAGTACTTGCATCTCTGATATCCGGTTATTTGCGGCCAATGGTCATATTTGTCATACCGGACATCATCACATGTTCGTTCAGATACCGGTTTTTTTATTTTTGCTTTGTCGGGAATTGCGTCTAAATTTTTCACTATAACGTTTCGACATCGTTTCAGTAGGCCGCTGTAGATTTCATACCTAAAATCTTTTAGGCGATCCTGCTTTCTAGTGGTGTTGGTTATTTTATTGAGTCTCCGACGTAAAAGCCAAGCGTTGTTGATGCATATATCCAATAGCTGCGAGAAAATATTCATATACCACCTGTGCGATCTTATTCCAGTGCGATATAATGCAATCAGCATGTCTGCCAAATCGACACCTCCCATGTGACGATTATAGTGGTTTAGTAAAGAATGAATCGTCAAATTGGTGTTCGGATCGTTCGAGCTAGGCATTCGTTTTTTGCATACTCTGTGCGCTAGTCAGTCGTCATTAATCTGTGCGCAACGTCGAGGCTGTTGTTTTATCGATCTTATTGGGATAATTTATAATTAAGTTCGGTTTGCGTGAAACAACCTACACATTCACAACATATACAGATACCACACCACATATTCAGACAAAACATTATACAAACAACTGACTCCAAAATTGGGTAAGTCCTTATAATTTTCCTTACGGCCTACGTGTGGCCTTTTTAGTAAACAATAGTCTTTAACAATTTTTGGACATTTTACATCAACACGAGATTTTGCTTCTTTGCTGAATCGCTTTATATTTTTGACAGGGTATGCATCATCATAAGAACTCACCAGTGTGACCTGTTTATTATCAAACCACTTGACAATACTAAGTTTATTTTTATTACAAACAACCTGCCAGAAGGCACCTCTTCCTTTCTTTTTCAAAGCCTTTTCAGTTAGTAGTTCAGTAGCAGCATCTTTGAGTCTATTTTGTCTAATTTTTCCTAAACTAAATATACCATAATTTTCCCTCAACATATGTACCAGCTCCAAGGAAGTAAAAAAATTGTCAAAATACACCGCACTTGCTTTATTTTTTAAAATCTTAGATAAAGCTAAAACTATTTTATTTCCAAAACCCATAGTCTGTTCCTCTTCAGTAAATGTAATGCCTCTAAAAGTGTCATCTCCCGCGTATAGCAAGAAGTCATAAATGATGCCAGATACACCGGCTCTGACTAAGTTCTTGAAACCCCATTTACAAGGCTTATTTGGGTTATATTGACGACGACTTCCTGCTTTCTTCCCTTTGTACGTAATAACCATTTCGTTGATACTAAAAGCATTCTCTTCTTCTACGGATAAACACTGTGTTCAAATATGATCAATTACAGGACGTACTTTATCATATCTATCTGATATATCGGCTTCAGAATTATTGGTAAAATGTAAAAATCGCCTGATTTGTTTAAATCTTTTTAGGAACATTACATCTTTATAATCTTTATTGCCAAAAAGTCTAGTATTTCTTCCCTTAAAATTGTTATGGATCTTCTTGTTCTTTGTACGCTATATAAATTTGTGTGGGTGGTAATAATATCTTATAAGTCTTCAGTAAAAATCTATAAAAATAATCTAAAGGTGACTAATCAGATGGTACATTTTCCAAAAATGTAGGTCCTGCTATTTCAGCCTTGTGTTGAAATTGTGCTTTTTGCCAACGAAAAGATAAATTAATTCTTCTGCTACACTGTCTTTATATTTTTCGAGAAACAATGGCAGGAGCTTTGCGTTTCATTTTTTGCGCGTCAAAGGTGTTTTGACAGGCGAGAATGCAAGTGGTTGATTTGAAGGCAAAGATGAAATTGAGGGTAGAGCGTCATAATTACTTTCTGATAGATTAGGAAATACCTGAGTAAGAATAGGTGTAAGAAGCACTTCGGTTGATAGAAGCGGAGCACCAATGTTTCAAAATCAAGTTTTTTTTTCCACTGCGTGCGCTGCGTAAACGGTTAGAGTTACGCAAAAATCAAATATGACAGAATTGTTCCCCTTTGAAATTTCTAAAGAAAAGTCCGCCACAGTATATGTCTATCTTTTATGGTCTGCTTACTATACCCTTTTTTATACTAACCAAATTTGTTCCAAAATAATGCATTATTTGCGAATATGTTTTTATAAACATGATATTAATCCTTATTCTTATAAATACGTTATTCACTACAAGTATTTAATTTAAAACGAAATTGCCATTTACATCATTCGATTTCAATGAATATCTTAGGAGATATCGCAGTTTTAAAATAAAATCGCAGCAAAATAATAATAAAGTACTGCGCGCGCATTTATGATGTGCAAGGCCGGCGGGCAGTCATGAGGGGGAAGGGCGGTACAAAGTCGCGGGTTAAAGTTAGCATTACTCGAAAGTAACTATGACTGACTGATCTATCAACGCACAGCTCCAACCACTGAACGGATCGAGCTGAAATTCAGCACACATATCGCTATTATGATGTAAGTGTGCGCTAAGAAAGGATTTTCCAAAACTCACCCCCTAAACTGGGGTTCAAAGTTTGTATTGAGCACCAAGATCGCGAGGTTAATATATTAGCTAATTAATTTAAAGTAGTTAATTATTTATTATTTTTGAAAAAGAGAGAGAGAGACAGAGGGAAAGAGGGAGAGAGAACGTCGTATGAGTAGGTTTTTTTCTTTAATTTATATATAACCAAATTTAGGGCGGGCGAAGCCGCTGGCAAAAGCTTGTGTGTATTATAAATGGAATATAACTTTGTGGTTTGGCCTAATTCCTGCAACTCATGATTAAGGTTTCCGTTTGAGAGCTAATCGGGCTATTGAATCAAAATCCACTGCGATTAAATTAGCCGTTATTTTATTTAAAAAAACTACTTATAATTATTATTTTATTCAAATAATAATTTTAATAGTACTACTGTAAGTTCATGTGATATAGTCACATGAAACCAATAATATACCAAGCGCTTATGCGTATAGTTTTTTACGATCTAGAATTAATAGCAAAGTTTGACACTTACGAATATAGGTAAATGTAGAGTTGGTACAGACTCTTTGTTAAGTTTATTTTGTTTTTTCGCGTTTACATTAAAACAATCCGCCTTGTAATGTATGCTGCATACAGTGCTATGTTTCGTGGGAAACAACGACTCCTCTCTGCGCACGACTAATACCCATTTTCTTTTTCTATCCGGACTACTAGGAAACCTACAAAGATCGGACAAAAAGATCATGATTTGATGTTTATACAAATAGGCTAATAAAATTGAAATAAGAAAAACTGGCCAAAAGCAATACACAAATTAACTTCGCATGTTTTAGAATGAGAACTATTAGGGTTATCTAAAAACTTATAAAGTCATTTTGTTTAAAACAATAAGCATAATGACTACATTTGAATTATAAGACCGTCATATAGATTTATAAATAATAATAGGAAACTTATTTTTTTTATAATAAAGGAATAAATAATAAATATTGGTGGACATTACACACAGCGCCATCTGGTTTGAAGCTAAGTAAAGCTAGTGTTGATAGGTACATTGAGCCAAAATATGGCGTGACGTTACGCCTAGGTACAGTTTACAGTTAGTTTTTATTTCACGAGTCCCCGCTTCTAAACTGACACAATTTATGTATTTTTTTATATTTTGAAAAAGCAAAAAATACGTGTCCAATATTTTCTTACTATATAACTGACGGACTAAACAAAAATTTTCGTACCCCGGCATTTACAAAACTCTAACAGAGTTTTGTAAATACTGTCTTAATATTTGTAGATTTTTACAACTTAGGCGGAAAGTTAGATATTGGTATTTATTCTTAGATTATTTTAGGTTATTTTATTTTTAAAAAATAATTTAGATTTAGTTTCAAATAATAATTTTAGTTGTTATAAAATATTTTATGTTATTTAAAACTTGTATGATTCAGAATACAATATAAATATTAAATGATCAGCTTCAAAAGCAATAACTCGCTAAGAAATAATTAAAGAAACATCAAATACTTTCCTTTTTTTGTTTAAATCAAATTTTCTGGTTTTCGTTGAAAGAAAAGCAGATTATGACACTCGTTTACAATGATTCCTGCTGTACCCGTAATTAACGAATTATGTTATCTTTAGAGAGATAAAATTTTATTTAAACGGTCATAAGCGCTTAAGTAATGCCACTGGTGAAGCGTGCTGCGTTCATAAGCTACGGTAACTGCTTCGTATTAGGCGGGCTGTCAACTTGTTTGACACCCTGGTGGTAAAAAAAAAAAAAAAAAAGGAACACGTGACACCAATTTTTTGAATTGATGAAAAATGACGGAGTCGTAATCCTCTGACTTACGTATTTGTAGATAATTATCAGGGTTTCGTTTTATCTAATTGGCTAGGTAACCCTAAAAATATGAAAATCCTATTTTATTGATTTATATTTAGCTAAACCTCTTTAATATTTATTATTAATGATTAAAATTAATTAATATTGAATTAACAAATAATGAACAACGGATATTGCAAATGTCGATAAGTGTATCGATGTTTGTCTATCCCTAACCATTCCGTGGACTTATCAGTTAAGCCGACCAATTTTTGAAGAAGTATTGAGTGTGCAATGAACCTATTTTACTTGGCTGGATTAATTTGTTCATTTGCGTAAAAATTTGTATTTACTTGACAAATTACTATTAAAACAAATCAAAAATGTACTTATTTGTGAAAAGAAACGTTTTTTGTTTTACTGCTGTAGTTTTGACACCGTTTCACGGCACATTTCGTCATTTTGTCGAGACGTTTTCCTCGCGAGCTCGCGCGTAATACTGATAACCGAAATGTCGAGTTGGTCAAACTTTCATCGTATGTGGCTAGAGGGGAAAGGCGAAAACTTTGTAAAGTCGCGTCCATTTCTATATCGTCCTTGGTCCTAACTCTACCCTGGTTCAACATCTGAAATGGTGATGTTGACACTGAGCTAAGTCATGATCCACAACATCGCTCGTCTCTAACACAGTAATATAAATCCACAAAATATGAAATATAATTATAAAATTTACACATAGTATTTCCCAATAGGAAATACACTCCACTATAAAATCATAGTAATAATATAACTAAAACTGCTTATTGGGAAGCGAGAGAATATCCAGAGGCTCGTCGCCGCCATAACTCAGCAAAAGTGAATTATGGATGTCGGCGACAACGTCGCGCGCAGGACTCCGCAGTCCTGCTGCGTGATGAATAGACCCTGAGAACAACTGGGTTATCAATTCGAAAATGATAGAATATAAATAAATAAATAATAATAATAAACAAAAAAACTGCCAATGTTCAATAAACTGTCAATGTACCAATGTAGGTGTATTGAGTGTATATTTTATGTAACGACCATAGACTTCGAGTTCTGTAATAATATAATATGGGCTGCGCAACAGCCTCACAAAAATAACTATCCTTTAAAAAAATACAAAACAAAACTGTGGTCTCTTTTCCCTTTCTAGTAACGTCCGTTATTTTGTTTGTATATGTTTATTAAAACCAGTTAGAAAGAGACAATATACCGCAAGTTTGCTTCGTTTCTGTCACACTTTTGCGACAACTTTTATTTAACAGCTGGCTAAGAAATGTGCTAATCAGTACTCTGTGTCTATGATGGAGACTAATAATATACCTTAGTCCACGCGGTGTTATACATACAACACAATTTAAGAGCATGAGAAGTGAAAAATTGATTTGATGTCGAAATTGCCATGAGTCTTCAGAAATATCTTAATACAAGTTTACTACAATCTATAAAGCTGACATAAACTCCTCTTGACATACTGAATATTTAAGAAATTGAAATTTCATTTCAAAATTTAATAAAGCTTTGAGTACCTCCGCAAAGGCATTATAGGTGGAGAGAACGGAGGAGAGAACAATATAACGCCACGTTACGTCTCACGAACGGCATTATTCTGAATCGTTAGTTTCTAATTTGAATATTAATAACACCGTAATGGAACTCGAGGACTTCAATTCGTCATATACATTAAAACAACGCTTATTGATATCATGCAAAATATTTAAATTTGTAATTTGCACACTCGTTACAATTCTGTGCGCTAACTATTAATAAAATAAAATAAGAAATATTAGTGATATATAAAAAACTGTAAACAGATTTTGTTACGATTAATTTTCCTTGGGAATATTATTTAAACTTACAATTATAAGGTTACAATATTTTCACTTTGTAACTTAGCAAATACTACTTTAAAACCTTACATTTGGCTTGAAATTCCGGGTTGTTACCCTGTGTCCAACTATTCTGTCCAACTAGTTGTACAAACAAGGATTTTTTTTCCCCGTAGTCCAACTAAATAGTTGAACATTGGAAAACCGAAATTTACAGTGCCCGTTGTACAACTGCATGGCCAGTTGGACCACTGCCCCAAAATGATAAAATTAAAGCTTTTAACCGACTTTAAAAACGGAGGTTCTCAAATGAGGTTTTCGTGACGGTTTTATAATGAATTAAACATTATTCCTTTTTAACCGACTTTTATAAGAATGGAAGTTGTTCTAGTTAAAAAACGTCAAGTGTGAGTCTGATTTGCCCACTGAGGGTTTAATACGGAATATAAATACTTACCAAAACTTTTTAACCAAATTCAATTGAAAACAAGGTTTTGCACTCAAAATCTTAAAGCTTTATTCCAAGTGATAGTTTTAAAATGGCTACCAATATCTCCAAAACTATTGATTGAAGACTAGAAGTTTCTTTACAGAAGAAATAGATCTTATCAAGAACTTCGTTTCGAATGACAGCTGTCAAACTAGAAAGTGCTATATCTCCAAAACTATTGATTGAAGACTAGAAGTTTCTTTACAGAAGAAATAGATCTCATCAAGAACTTCGTTTTGAATGACAGCTGTCAAACTAGAAAGTGCTATATCTCCGTAACTATTAATCGTAGACTAGTTGCTTCTGTACAGAAGTGATAGATCTCATCAAGATCTTCGTTTCGGATGGCAGCTGTCAAACTAGATAGTGCTATATCTCCAAAACTATTGATCTTAGACTAGTAGTTTCTGTACAGAAATGATAGATCTCATCAAAATCTTAGTTTCGGATGACAGCTGTCAACCTAGAATGTGCTATATCTCCAAAACTATCGATCATAGACTAGTAGTTTCTTTACAGAAGTGATAGATCTCATCAAAATCTTCGTTTCGGATGGCAGCTGTCAAACTAGATAGTGCTATATCTCCAAAACTATTGATCGTAGACTAGTAGTTTCTTTACAGAAGTGATAGATCTCATCAAGATCTTCGTTTCGAATGACAGCTGTCAAACTAAAAAGTGCTATATCTCCGTAAGATATATGAATATATATATTTATCTCAGGAGTTACTAACTAGCTTTATTTAAATCTCGTCACAGAATTGAGGACTTCTTATAGGTTCACACGGTGTGCCCTTTATGCGCTCTGAAAAACTATAGGCAAGTAAAAAATTACTTAAGCTTTTTTTAATTTAACTACTCACATTGTAAAGCTTGCAGGAAGATGTATTTATTAGTTGATTCACTACAATATAATGTTTTTTTGTAGTCTTACAAAGAATAATTATGGATGCTGATAATAAACCACTATTTAGTTTTTAAAGCAACTTTATTTTACCATTGATATCTAAATATGTGAATAAAGAGGGCTATATCTCCGAAATTATAATCGTAGCCTGGTAGTTAAACGTATTCATTCTAACTCCACATGGTACTACAGGAACCGCTATTGGTATATTATTAATAAATCTCAAACACTAAAAAAATGGATAGTCATTTAAAGAAAGGGTATTAAAATAACAAAAACAAGTAAACAAGCCAACGTGTTACTGTTCATCTCTGCATAATCGCCCGAAGGCGCTGATACGGTTATTAAGGATGGTGGCTCGGCCCGCCTCGCACTTTGCCAATGTTTATTATTTGTTGTTATACTGTAGAGCTTACATTATCATTACTGCAAAATTAAACTTGTATGTGTTACTGTATTGACGATAGAGCAAAACAACGAAAATGACGCACGCGTTTCATGTATGGGGACACACCTTAAATTTCTACTTTTTAACTTCCTATTATATTTTAGATACCTAATTTAATTTAATAAAAATTTAAGGTTTACATCTATTTCGGTCTGAAAGGGCCCTTATATGGCCGGACAGACAGCGTAGGCTTAAGTAAAAAAGCACCGTAGGCACCCTATGGGTATGGAAAACTAAAAACGGACAAGTACACGCATTTAGTTAGGATTCCATAAAATAAATGGAATCTAAAAGAACTTGTAAACCGATACTGTTCAAAATTTAATTTCTATTGAAAGTATTTGACAGCTGTCATTCGAAACGAAGATCTTGAATAGATCTAGCACTTCTATAAAGAAACTACTAGTCTATGATCGATAGTTACGGAGATATACCACTGTCTAGTTTGACAGCTGTCATTCAAAACAAAGATCTTGATGATATCTATCACTTCTGTAAAGAAACCACTAGTCTACGATCAATAGTTTTGGAGATATAGCACTTTCTAGTTTGACAGCTGCCATCCGAAACGAAGATCTTGATGAGATCTATCTTTTCTGTTAAGAAACTACTAGTCTATGATCGATAGTTACGGAGATAAACCACTTTCTAGTTTGACAGCTGTCATTCAAAACGAAGATCTTGAATAGATCTAGCACTTCTGTAAAGAAACTACTAGTCTATGATCGATAGTTACGGAGATATACCACTGTCTAGTTTGACAGCTGTCATTCAAAACAAAGATCTTGATGATATCTATCACTTCTGTAAAGAAACCACTAGTCTACGATCAATAGTTTTGGAGATATAGCACTTTCTAGTTTGACAGCTGCCATCCGAAACGAAGATCTTGATGAGATCTATCTTTTCTGTTAAGAAACTACTAGTCTATGATCGATAGTTACGGAGATAAACCTCTTTCTTGTTTGACAGCTGTCATTCGAAACGAAGATCTTGAATAGATCTAGCACTTCTGTAAAGAAACTACTAGTCTATGATCGATAGTTACGGAGATATAGCACTTTCTAGTTTGACAGCTGTCATTCGAAACGAAGATCTTGAATAGATCTAGCACTTCTGTAAAGAAACTACTAGTCTATGATCGATAGTTACGGAGATATAGCACTTTCTAGTTTGACAGCTGTCATTCGAAACGAAGTTCTTGATAAGATCTATTTCTTCTGTAAAGAAACTTCTAGTCTTCAATCAATAGTTTTGGAGATATTGGTAGCCATTTTAAAACTATCACTTGGAATAAAGCTTTAAGATTTTGAGTGCAAAACCTTGTTTTCAATTGAATTTGGTTAAAAAGTTTTGGTAAGTATTTATATTCCGTATTAAACCCTCAGTGGGCAAATCAGACTCACACTTGACGTTTTTTAACTAGAACAACTTCCATTCTTATAAAAGTCGGTTAAAAAGGAATAATGTTTAATTCATTATAAAACCGTCACGAAAACCTCATTTGAGAACCTCCGTTTTTAAAGTCGGTTAAAAGCTTTAATTTTATCATTTTGGGGCAGTGGTCCAACTGGCCATGCAGTTGTACAACGGGCACTGTAAATTTCGGTTTTCCAATGTTCAACTATTTAGTTGGACTACGGGGAAAAAAATTCCTTGTTTGTACAACTAGTTGGACAGAATAGTTGGACACAGGGGAAAAACCCGAAATTCCTACCTAACACTAAACCACTTGACTATGGATCGCGGTATTGAAATCAAGGGCAATTTTCTTTGGGTATATTATTTAAACTTACTATTATAACAAGACCTTGTGCTTAAGTAGTGCTTAACAAGACCTTGGTACCATACCTAGTTTGTAAGGAAAAAATAGTTTCAAGTAATAGTTAAATAGGATTTGATAAGTTTAATATATGTATTTTTCCATCAGCACACATCATAACTCTTGTATCACACAGTGCACACACTAAATAGTGTAACATTATTTTTTGCAGAACTCAATAACACTAGTGTAGAGCTGGGGGCGCTTTAAGTATTTTATTAACACAAACGTTATGACATGTTGGCATTGTAGACCTACGGCGTAGCAATGTAGCACAATTACGCTACTTATCTGCTACGTTACTAAGACTAGACGCCACTTTCTTTAGCATCAGTTATTTTAAAACTTAATACGAATTTAAATAATTTATAGAACAACAATTACGAAACGACAAGAAAGAGTTCCATAGAAAGAGAAAAATATTGACAACAAAAAACAAAGATCCATTGGTACATAAACCAATACGTTACCGACTTTTTTACTGTTTCTTAGTTCATTATTGTCACTTCAGACTTCATTTTTTGAACATTTTTATTTCAGTTTTTTTTATTGGATGAAACTAAGTTCTGCTATGTGTTTGTCGGTGCTATATTCAGATCTTTTATCATTTTTTTATTTTAAATTTTGATCAAATATGGCGTCTATTTTTTTTTTACAAAAATAACAATCAATTCGATAAAGCTATGACCTATTGAGTTTTGATGGTGCTATATTTAAATTTTTTATTAGTTTCTTTGAAATACTAGATGACAGATCTCATATAAGATTCCTCTATATCAATTCAAACAAAGAAAAATTAGACCATTTTTTTAAAAATTAAGTGGAAATTATAATCTGCCTTTATGGAGGTGAGGTTTAAGGAGGTGACATATAATATGCTGAGATTCTTCAATCTATCCAAACCTTAATCTCATTGTCTTTTTCTTGATAGAGTGTATAATATCTATGTATTGACAAAAAAGAATATTAGTATTTTCATCCGTTGTCTAGTGCCCATAGGTCAAGCACAGGCCTTGCTTAATTTGCGACCATACGGCGCGGTGTGAGATGTTTGCGACCAAACGGCGTAGTGTTAGATGTTTGCGACTAGACGGCGCAGTGTGAGATGTTTGCGATCAGACGGCGCGGTCTGAGATGTCTACGACCAGATGGCACGATATGAGATATTTGCCACCAAACGACGCGGTGTGAGATGTCAGGAAACATACATTTTTTATATTTTACTTTGTGGTATCAGGTAACTTAAGCCCTCAAAGATTTTTGTAAAAGTGTTACATTCAATATACAAAAATATAGCCTCACAAAAACCTACAAGAATGAAGATTTATAAATATGCTCAAATTTCAACAATAATGAAGCAAACTGAAACCCAAGAACACTGCTATTGTTGCCGCTTTAAAGGATTCAATTTTAATGTATGGCGCCTTCGAGAACGATCTATAAATAAGTTACGCTGTCGTCGGACCGATTTTGTATTAGATTTAGACAAGCTCTTGTCCCTTTTATCAGCTTCTTTCAGGTTTTTTAATGTTTTATTCAACACAGGGCAACGGAGTATTTATTAAGTTTAAATTTTAAAGTTATGAGACTAAAATTATAAAAAAAACATATAGTATTTTGTATCAAATGAAACCACATGGTAGGTATCATATTTTTGCGAACTTCTTTTGACAGTTTGGAAAAAAACTACCACCGTTAGTCCTCTACAATTATTGTAACACGAAAAAATTTGTAGTTGCAAGAATTTCTTACTAAAGTTTATTTGATTACCTGTATCATTATTATCCTCGTTATCACCATGATGATAATCTCAGGCACAAGGCGTTTACTGTTACATAGAAGACCTTCTCTGCAACCAGTGCTTTTCTACAGTTCTGTTCTAATTAGGTGATCTAACTACCTAGCTACGGGATACCCGCCTCGCTACATCTTCCAACCTGTAGTCGCCACTTTAGTGCCTTTCTTTTCACCTTGTAACCTTCTGACCATTCTTACTTCAGCTAGCTTACTTTTCGGTGATTTTAGTTTTTTGGTGGATTTTGCGAAAAGAAAAACCTAACTTCTAGCACCTAGTAGCGCAAAATACTAATAATATTATGTTCGGAAAAGAATATTATAATGTCTCACCTGTTCGGATCGGTTGCGAGTTGAGCATTCATTCTTTTCTTACTCTGTGCGTGCACGTGCTCAGTCGCTAAGAATCTTATAGGAGGTGTGACCCTCCGTCGAGCAAATTGTATAAGTCGCGCGGAAATCGTTGCAGTTTTATTTTCGAATATATAATAATTCAACAATACATAATGAGTTGTCGTTTTGAGTAAAACAATGAACACACTACATAAATATAAACAAACACTACATACAATTTAACAGAATACCTTTATTCATGACCGGCTTAAACCAATTGTAAGTACCAATTTTCTTTACATATGAAATTGATGTTTTATAGAACTGGCCACCTTGATTTAAAAAAAAAAACCGGCATTTGGTAAAGAATTCCAAATTTAAATTAGTGATATAACCATTTTAAACTAAGTCAGAGTTAGCTGCAGACTTCGCTGTGAGTGATATAACCATTTTAAACTAAGTCAGAGTTAGCTGCAGACTTCGCTGTGAGTGATATAACCATTTTAAACTAAGTCAGAGTTAGCTGCAGACTTCGCTGTGAGTGATATAACCATTTTAAACTAAGTCAGAGTTAGCTGCAGACTTCGCTGTGAGTGATATAACCATTTTAAACTAAGTCAGAGTTAGCTGCAGACTTCGCTGTGAGTGATATAACCATTTAAAACTAAGTCAGAGTTAGCTGCAGACTTCGCTGTGAGTGATATAACCATTTTAAACTAAGTCAGAGTTAGCTGCAGACTTCGCTGTGAGTGATAAAACCATTTTAAACTAAGTCAGAGTTAGCTGCAGACTTCGCTGTGAGTGATATAACCATTTTAAACTAAGTCAGAGTTAGCTGCAGACTTCGCTGTGAGTGATATAACCATTTTAAATCATTTGAAACAAATTGGAAAAGTGAAAAAGGAACTAAGTGAAGCAAACCAATAAACACGCGTCGACTACTGCGTCACGTTACTCAACCGTCACAATAACGAGGGTATTAAAATGGATCCCATACAATAACCCTAATTTGACGCCACCAGTACAGAGTCCGATGCCAATATACGAGTCATATACATTTCTTGGGTTTACCCTAGACGCCAGACTTAACTGGAAACGCCACGTCAGATCTATTTTGCATATTTTCACTCTCTTTTGTCGTACGGCATAATGCTATGGGGCAACTCGACAGACTCCAATCGAGTATTTATAATTCAAAAGAGAGCTCTTTGCACACTGGCGGGTGTTAAACCTCGTCAATCATGTAGAGGACTGTTTAAAAAATATGGCATAATGACACTATATTCTCAATATGTGTTTGACCTCAGAATGTACACTCGACGCAACATAAAAACCTGCAAACGCATTAGCGTCTCTGGCAAAGTGACTCGCCAAACTGGGCGCCTGCAACGTGTGCCACGACGGTTGGCGCTGCTTGATAAAAAACCAGCGAGTCGTAGGTCCTGCTTACTATGAGCATCTGCCCGTCGAACTAAAAGAAAAACCCTCGGATCCGATATTTGGTCGCCGACTGAAAGAACTGTTATTGACGAAATAACTGTATTCTGTCAAAGAATACAGTGAAAAGCTGTGATTTTTATTTTATCTATATTTTCAAATAATTTTGATTACATTTATTTATTCGTTTTTAATTCTGACATTTCTTTATTTTTATTTTGACAATTCGTATTGAATATTGATTCAATTTATTTATTTTTTTGTTTTACATATTTGACATATTTGTTTTGAATATTATTATTCCTTATAATTTTATTTTTGTATATTGTAGGCCAGATCGGTTAAAGACAATGAATGAGAAATTGACATTCGGTCCCGATAGGACGGGGCGCCTCGTGCCATACTGCGCGAGAAACAATTGATTTGTTGCACCAACGATTTTCAAAGTCAGTTGGCCAGAAAGTTCTTGCGATTTTACATAGTTAAATAAGTTTTGAAAAATCACAGGTCAGGCCGAGCCTCAGTGTACTTTGTAAGATTTAACCTCTTCTATGCAAAAATGTCTTTGAAAATTTTGCTGAAAAAACATAAGTGTAATAAGACACATGGCTGCTGTCCTCACATTTGGCTAACATTCTATTTAAAAAATAATCGCATAATGTTGCTATGTGTTAAAACGAAAATACTTCGTTTGGCAAAATAATAATGTTTCCGATGGGACACCAATTATATTTACATGTAAAATAATTGATAAGTTTAAATCATCCATTTTCTTAAATGAAAAAGTAAAATGATAATGTTTATAAATGAATAAATTAAAATATTTAAATAATAATTAAAAAAATAATTAAACTGTCAGCAATTTATATTAAACTAGAAAGACAATAAATCATATTATAAGATAGATGATTGTATACCTATGATGCTATATTATAAAGTTTTACACTAAATTATATGTTAAATGTAAAAAGAGGATGGAGAGAGGTGAAGTGTAAAATGATATTATGGTAGCTTACTAAGTAATATAAGTATTAAGTAAAAACGCAAACAATGTAAATTAAGGTGCAATGCAGTTTGGATTTGGTAAAAAACATTACAAAAAATTATAAATCTGGAAAAAGAACGAAGGGCGTACGTATTTCAGCTAAAGATTTGTCTCCGCTGACCTTCAGAAAGAATAAGTTTACAAAAAAACGGCGAGGACTACAATAAAGTTTTATGTACATAATACTAAATTAATAACATATAAAATTTAATAACAATATAATAACATAATTATACACATACATTTAAATACGAATACAATAATTACATTAGGTCCTTCCATACGAAATTGATGTTTTATATGGAAAAAGCAAAACTTTTTATAGAGAGTTCATTGATTCCTTTGTTAAAAAAATAAAGGGAGCGAGAATCAACAGAATCTTTAAAGGTGTTTTGAACTGCCTCATCTGAATTTTTTTTTAAAAATTATCCGGATTCCGAAAAAAGTGGTAATCAGTTAGAGCAAGGTCCGGGGAGTATTGTGGGTGGCGAAGACATTTCAATCCTAGCTCCTCGAGTTTCGCCACCGTCTGTTATACCAGCAGTCCTGAACCAGCAGTAGGCTAGATCGGTTGACCAATATCGGCTGTTTAACGGCTAGCTTTTCCATCATGGTTTATAATTACCCCCGTAATCGTCTGACCAGATCTTACGAAGCTGTATTAGATGACACCAACGCTGGTCCGGCAGCCACTAACAAGTACCTATTTTTGAGTCAACTTTCGCTTGGGGCAGGATTTAACCGGTTCTCCTGGATTTAACTACTGTGATGAGCGTTTCCGATTATTGTACGTATGTATGTCATTTATTTCTTTTTAAAAATTACATTATGTCTTAAAAAATATACATAATAAATTCAAAAAAAAGATCGTCAAATACAAAAATAAAATTATAAGGAATAATAATATTCAAAACAAATATGTCAAAAATGTAAAACAAAAAAATAAATAAATTGAATCAATATTCAATACGATTTGTCAAAATAAAAATAAAGAAATGTCAGAATTAAAAACGAATAAATAAATGTAATCAAAATTATTTGAAAATATAGATAAAATAAAAATCACAGCTTTTCACTGTATTCTTTGACAGAATACAGTGATTTCGTCAATAAAAGTTCTTTCAGTCTGCGACCAAATATCGGATCCGAGGGTTTTTCTTTTAGTTCGACGGGCAGATGCTCATAGTAAGCAGGACCTACGACTTTTTAAATTTTCATATCAATCTTACGATTGTCATTTGATTTTAGGATTTGGTGCACTTTGCCGATCAAACATTGTTCGCACTCAAGAGTTGTCTTAGCTTAATTTTCCCCATATTTGTGGTGTGTTTTATCAATATTAACTCGTTGTTCTATCGTATACCGTTCCATAATTATCAATCGAAATAACACCAGGTAACAAAATATACACAGTACTGAGCTAACATATATATAATAACAAATATTAAATTTTTTTCCCAGCAAACAGAATCAAAAGACAAATGTGGCCAGTATCAAAATGTGCATTTCTGGTTCTTGGTGACTCACTTTATAAACTAATTTATACGACTTCATCGCGACTGTTTATGGTTTTACCTACATAAATATCGGAATTGTCATACAAATAACATCCCCTATTTTGCCTTCTAGGGGTGATTTTGTTAAAAACGGTAATTCACGTCAATTAAAAGGCTTATTACTTATTGTTATGCATTTCGTTGCAAAAATGATGGATTTCTATATAAACTAGCAATAACCATTATACCCACTTAGGAGATAAATTTTGTAAAATCCTAACTTAGTACTTGCGTTCGTCATAACAGGAAGCTGTGTACAAAATTGTAAGTCCCTAGATCACACAGTCTAATCCCATAAGCTTAGGCTGTGCTTTGATATATCAGTCAGCCAGTAGTCAGTCAGTTAACTGTTTTATATATTCATACTCTGTATGGAAATTATGTATCTGAACAGAAATATTTGGACCTATTTTGCATTGACTAGTGTTCATCCCTCATACTAAACAAGACCCTCTCCCTTAGAGGGCAATGATTTCAGTTTAATATATCTTTGAATACCCCTGCAATCTCGTGCAAGGGAACTTGAAACGGGGATTAACCGTAGGGTTGCCAACATCAACGAACGTAAAAGTAAAAATTACTGTTTAGTGATAGCTGACAATGATAGAGTGTAGAATTTTGCTTACTTACATACGTCGGTTTGCTTTTAGGCACAGTATCGATAGGTATATGCCATTTATTGAAACTTTCTTAAAAAAAACAACAGTCAAACACCTAATTGACAAAACTTTTAAAATATAGCTTTTTATTTTCATCATATCAGCTGCTAGATGTCAACTGCTGGATAGAGGCCTCCTATTTACTTTAAAGTAAAAGGGGTTTAAGGGTGGTCGTTCCACATTGCATTTGTCGGATTGCATCTCTACATTTTTTGAATTTGAGCATATCTAATGTAATTGCAGCGTCTCTCAAACTTTTCTGACGATAGAACCCTTTTGCAACACTATAAATATTTGACGGAACCCTAAATTAGCAGAAAATGTTTTCTGTTCGTTCTTTAATTAAAAGCAAAACAAATAACTACTTACATAACTATGCACATGACCAAATAAACCATGGGCTGTTACTCCCGCCATTTGACCCCAGCATACGTCACAAATCCAACTTATCAAATTTTTGTAAAATTTATGTAAAATTGTTAAAATAATTATGGCAGTATTTTTTTATTACACCACACCAACTCATTTAATAAAATAAAATTAAATGGTCAGTTTGCACAATTATAAAATTTGAGGACATAAAATATGCAATCGTGACGTAAGCATGAGCCACGCCCGCCATTTTATTACGGTAGTGCCGTACCTGGTTAGTATCTTTTAATACTTTGACTAAGTATTGATTTCCACTGTAACTTGATAAAATTGTATTCATTTAATGGGAGGTTAAAAGCTGTTAACTTTTCAACCAATAATCTAAATGAATGATTAAGCGATCTAAGTATATATAATTATGGCGAAACCCTCGAAAATGCCTCGCAGAACCCCGGGGCATGGCTGGCATAGATAATTCTAAATAAATAAATCGTTTGAACCTCTTCTTCCTAAATTTAAACGTAAGTACTTATAGCAAAATTTAATTCATAAAAAATGTTTATTTCTGAACGAAACACTTCTAAATGGCTCAAAACTTACACATTGATACTAAACTATGTTTTTTCAGTTTTTTAAAGATGGTGTATATTTTAAAATATGACTACGTATTGAAAAATCATGTTATGAATGAATAACTATATTTATAACAGTATATAAAAAAAAATATTGTCATTAAAAGTTTTTCTATAAATCTTCTTCCCTCTTGATCTTTAACTTTTTGTTGGGGAGGATTGGTCGGTTGCGCTAATTGTGCGTAGCGAAATGAATTGTAGTGGGATGCGCCCGTGACGTCATGCGGGAGAATTTCTGCACGGAAGGACACAGGAAATATCCCAGCGTACGATAAGAATATGTCATTAAAATCTCAAAACTCTGCTAATTGGAATAGTGGTACGAACTATTTCCAATAAGTTTATTGAAAATAGTTTTAATATAAAAAGAGTGTTTATAATTTTTCTCTACTAGGTATAATGTAATGATTTCCCGATCGAAGTGGTACGTGACGACGTCTGCTTGATGTACCTATTGAAGGTTTATATTATGAATAAATTTCATTTCACTATTTAAAAACTGTAAAAAACGATTGGGATTCTTAGTAAATTGGTTTTAATTGTGTTTTAAACTAGGAATTTGCTCCGGGAGAGTTACACTCTTGATAAGATAATTTTCTTCAACAAGTTCTTATTACTTCGTAGCTTGCCACGGTCGGACGATAAACTTAGTCGGTATTTCGGGAAGATTTAAATTTTTGAAGACCTATCTAACAACACCCCAAACAACGTGTGTGGTCCGGTAAAATAAAAATATTTCTTAGTACTATTCTTTTCTATATGTGAATTTTTAAATATTTTTTACTTAACATCATTGACAAAATTGGCCAAGTTCGTGTCGTTCACGAATTAAATTCCCTAGAATGAGAATCACTGCGGATATCTGAAAAACCTTTAAACCGATTTTGGTTAAAGAACACGCAGTTTAAATTTAAGTTAGTCTCTCTAAGTTAGTTTAAAAATTAAACTTTGAAACTAACAAAATATGCGTGCGTGAAATAAAATGCATCTCTCTCAATGTTAAATGTATGTCTTCAGTTTTGGTGGTTTACAATTTTTATCAGAATCGATAAAGTCTGCAGAATGTGATGTTAAAATGTAGATCGAGTTGCGATATGGAAATATTTTTCTTACTCCGTCAGGTGGCAACAGGGCATCCAAATTAACTGAAATTTGACACCGAGATTATTGATTATTGACAGAGATAGGTAAAGCAACGGAGACTTTTTATCTTGGAAAATTTAGAAATTAAGTTCCCGTTGGACTAACTATAACCGAATTACACTTGAACTAACTCTAGCAAAATTATTTAGTCTAGCAAAATTATTTAGTATAATTAAGGAGTTGCTGTAACAATCTCACTCCTATAACCAAATTTAGGGCTACTGGAGCCGCTAGCGAAATCTAATAAAGCTATAAAGTGATTTTTTATCGTTACATATGAGTAATGCTTGCCAGCCTCCTTACGTCCCCACTGCTGGGGCACTGCCTACCCTCATAAGCAAGGGTGATTTGGGCCATAAGTCCACAGGCGGGCCCAGTGCGTATTGTGGACTTACATACGTCATTTTTTTTTCTTGGCGCATGCAGGTTTCCTCACGATGTTTTCCTTCACCGAAAAGCCAGTGGTGTGAATAAATACATCAGTGTACTTGAGAAATTAAGAAAAGAATCATTGGTACACGCCGAACCCGGGGTTCGAAACTCCGCCACTTGGGACGTGAAGTGAAATTTAAAGTCCTCGGCCACCACCTATGAGTAATATCACGTAAATATTGGGTTAGCGCATATAAATACTTAGCTAGTACCCACGAGATTCATATTTCCCCATCCCATACAATCTATTTCTCCATAAATTATCTATTTGAGCTATTTCGACAGTTAACTTTTAACTTTTTTAGCTAAATGCAGTTGACCATCCACCAGCACATCCGTCTTTCTAAAATTAGTAGTAATTATTCCTCATACCAGAGTATAGCAAATAATAACATTTTAAATCACAAGAAACTCTCTCTATTAACCGTAGCCGATTTTCTATTGAGTTCTTATTTATATAAACTATTTTCTAACTTTCCGTTGCTGTTGTTACTTAATTTCATAAAGCAAACATACTGTTTGATATCAAAGAAAAACATTTCCACTACGTATAAAGTTTGAGAACCTAAGCTTCCAAGTAACGTGGTAGTATAAAATCAATTTTCTCTGTTGTCGCCGTACCGTGTGACGTCACGTGCTACTTTTATTTTCTATGATTCCGCTTCAGATTGTGTGTTAAATATGAAGGCGTCTGAATACAAATGCGGTAGTAGCATGTTGTACACCTTCTCTGAACCTTTACGTCGTTGGGCTTTCGTATTGCAATCGTTTTCCTACGTTTGATAACACAAAAAGAAAATAAATTTCACAATAGATGTTTATTTATTTTTTTACTTACACAAATCAAAAAACTGAAACTTTTACATTTTCTTTTGTTTGTTTGGCTGTCCGTCCTTGGGGTAAGTTTGACAATAAACAAATTTTAAAAAACCAGGACCTCGGACTTGGTGAACTTGGCTTTTTTAACTTATTACCACTTTGCAACTATAGGAATTATTTGATCTAGAACTGAAATATCTTAAGAACATAGTTATATCTGTATTATTTTAAAATTGTATCACATATTTTGTCACAATAGGAAAAGCATATAAGTTTTTGTCTCTTTAAATTTTATATATTGGAAATGTATATACCTTGTTTATATCCTTCTAACTAAATGTTATGTTTAGCTCTGGTGTAACGATTAGTGTGATCTGTATCTACCCACTGACCCTCGGGGTGGACCTCCAGCTATACAATGGGGCTTACGGGATGTTCCGTCCCTTATGTTTCATTTACGATAACTCTTAGAACTAAAAAACGATAGACTTGTAATAATATTTTAGCACACAGATAGATAAATCGACGTTGTTAGTTGACAGAACTGTTCTGCAATTCCTTTTTCAAACGACAAAGATGGTAAATAAACTTATTGACGCTTGTAGCACCAGAGACCAGAGGCATTACTTGCGCGTTCATCGATCACTTTGATTTTTGACCACCAGGTTAAAAAAGTTTGTTGCACTATATGCAACGTTTTATAATACGGCTGTTCTATTCATTTTGTATAGCTATGGGCATGGTGAAGCAGAAACCGCGGCATACTGACCCGGCGGGGTAAAAAGATTCTCGCTCTGACAACCCCGGACACCAGACATTCATAAATTATGATTCTCTGGCTCACTGAAAACCTTTTCTATGGCAACGCTTAGGTATTTGTTGAAAGCGGCCATTTTTTTTTAACACATTTTTCGTTTAGGGTTTAGGGCGAGTTTTTTACTGTCGTATTTTTTTAGGTGCGAGTCACGTTTGTCTGCAGCTTGTTTCGTTTATACACATTTTTGATTTAGTTTAGGTAATATTTTATAATTGTGTACAATACTCTACATACAGCACGTAGTCGGAGGTTTTGGATTTTCTTTTGCTTAAATTATCAAATAACAGAGATATTACAAACGATTCTGATTGGAGAAATGATACAATTTTCATCAAGAGTGTAATACTCTCAACTAGTGTATCGGACTAGCGGCGTCAAAATCCTAGCTTCGATCCCGAGTACTTGTTTACTAACGAACGCACTGGTCCTAGTGTTTTTTTAGCAGATTAGCTAATGGAAATATTAATAAATTGACTTGATAAAAATAAATAAATATTTCTGTTACTATTACATACTGTAAACACATTCTTAAAGACGAACATAATGTAAACGCAAGTATAAGAATAAAAAAAACGAGTTGCACTCCGGGAGTGCCGGCAGAAGTGAAAACCTTTACACACGATTCGCGCTTAACACTCAAATATGTCACAAGACATGTCTTTGACATTGTCAAGAAATAATAATGTTTGTTTATTTATTTTTTTGACGTAGTATATTTGACATCGCAATCTGTCATAGAATTAAAATTCCATATCTAACCTCCCTGTACTACTCATAATCGCGAATACTAAAAATAAAAATTATAATAGGCGTGGCATTACGGTTTCCGTCTTACGAATTTCCACGATTAGGACACGTGACCTGACGCGAGTTTATCATTTTTTACCCATACCAAAAAAAGTGCACAACGCCGCTAAAGAAGTTTTCACTTCAAAAATACTGTTATACTCAACACAATCCAGTTTTTTAACTTTTTAGTCATGTCAAAGCATTTTTTTTAAAAAAAAGTTAGAGGTTTATTTAAAGATATCATGTAATTGTTCAATATTTTAGTTCGGTTTGAGTTCAAAACTGCTCAAAAAGATCTAATCATTTAAAGATCTGAATTCAACAAATTTTCAACGAGTGAAGCAAAATATTTTCTTTATTAAATTTAAAGAATTTTAACAAGTTGCCAAGTTGTTAATAAATTAAATTTCTTAACAAAACTGTTGCCTCAACAACTTAATATACATAAAAAAATCGAAATTCCTTTGTAAATAAATGATGTAATATTGTAATTTTAATTTTATTTTTATTGATATACATATATGAATAGTAAATACGCCTAGATATAGTTGCGATATAAGACTGCTTACCTGTAAAATAAATAAGATCTCATAATTTTATAAATAAAATGATATGTCTACAAACAAATTCAACATTTACATACAAAAGCTATTTATTTGTAAGAAACACTTTCAGGCCTAAGACCGAAAAAATCGGTGGGGGCTAAGAACGGTTTCGGTGTCTGCCTCACGTTCATACTAATAAATATTTTTATAAAATTCGCAAGCACATTGTCCGTTGACAACTAAAGGGTGCCAACGGAACCCTATTACTAAGCCTACGCGTCTATCTGTCCTATTTAATAGGCTCTTTTTACTTTAATTATACCACAGTATAGGTAGAAGCCTAAAATTTTCACAGAATATGTGTTTTCATGACAGATCTCTTTAATTAAAGGGGTTCTCCAGGTCAGAACTTAGAACTTAAAACTATTATAGTGTAAATTGAATAGTAAAACAACGAAGAAAAAAACCCGGTGCGAGTCTTATGTAGAATGACTGGAGGTAAGTAACTTGCGGATTGGTCCAATTTTAGTTAGGTTTGGACAGGTACTAGAACACCAGAGTTACGTCAGAAAATGTCATCAGTTTTATCATTTTAGACGACCTATAACGTAAATCGTAAGTTTCTGCGTGACGAAGGCACCACTGTGAATGAGGTTTATTCTGTAATCACAACTAAAACATTAAAAGGCCTATCACTAAAATTTATGGGAATTGGAGACCCTGACAATAATAAAATGCATAAAAGCAAAGGACATTTCTAGGCCCTAAAAAAAAATCATTGCAGCCAAAACCTATATACCAGTACTAATACAATTTAATTTGCGATATGATAGTCTACATTAATTCAGACGTTTAGTAATTGGTCTTTATGAATAGTAAATGGTCTTTCTATTAGTCTTTTACTGCGGATAATTCAGGGAACTCTATAAGAAATTATTTATTATAGTGCGCAAACTATAAAACTAACGAGTAAGATCCAACAACACATCAAATTATTTGATGATTCAATAATGTCGATAGCTCAGAACTCTTATTTATTAATGTCCTACTTCATAAACAAATGTCTTTATTGTTCTTACAATAAATGCCTTTATTGAACGGTACATTAATGTTTGATTATTATTTTATTGTCAGATCACATTTATTGCTAGCTGTTTGCTATTTATTAATGTGACGATTCACTTCGATTAATTCATTTATTTCTGCACAACACAGTTTAATATAGTGGTTGTTATAATGGAAATCTTCTAATTGGATCCATTGACGGTAAGTGAAAACATATATCAAATATATAATCCACATTTACAAAGCTCAAAATTGAATAGTTATGCGCTAGTAGAATCAGCAAGGTTTCAGAAAAAAATACATCAAAATTACTCCGAAGTCAAGGAATCACATTACATATTTTAAAAACTGTATAGCAAATTACACAAGATACCTCTACAAGATAAGTGCATTTTTAACTATATTGGTCCGAAGGCGGCGAAATTATAAATTTGTGACATACGAACGAAAGCCATTACACAATTATAATGGTTTGGATTTTGCCTTTTAGCAACGGAACCCTAAAAAGTTACTTAACGGACGTATTTAACGATAGGCAATTAAAAATGAAAATGATGATAAAAACTGCCCACGTTGGCTACTCCGGGCTAATGTGTGCATTTTTTTTGTCTACCCCCAAGTTATGTCATGCTGTTTGCACAGTTGCGACTTTTAATAGGCAGTAGAGGGCCATTTAACAATTTGAAGTTTTTATTTTTAATATAATGTCTACGAATTCTGTTTCGTTACCTTAGCTGATTACCATTACCAGACCATTTCAGAGTTTTGAATTACACGCCTATTTAGCGGCTAAGTAGTTAACAACAACAGGTGTTCGGTGCACGTAACACCGGCCGCGGCAGCGCCGGCAGTGACGCTAATTCGACTCGTATTTCGAGTTATTACGCAAAACAAATGTGGTCATTAAAGTCTCATTTCAAAACAGCCATTACAGCATAATAACTAACGCTCACAGGGAACGTTTTGAGAGCGACCTGGCTACACCGAGGGCGTGTTAACACTGATTCTGTCTAGTCGAGGGTAATTTTATTTAATTAATTGTTAATAATGCTATACAGCGAACATGCCAAGTAAAGATACAATTACGTATTTAGAGTGGTTTTCTTATTTCTATATTTATTATTTATATATTCATTTATTTCAGTTTAAGCCATTAAGCACTTAATTATTATAACGAAAAAAAAAAAATTATCAAAACCTACTTCACGAGTTATTAAGATTTGTGTGGTTTAAATTTCTAACTAAAACAAATATTTAAAAAAAAATAATTAAAATTGACCCTTTAGTGTCCGAACGAAGTACGAAGAACGAAGGATATCTAAAGCATTAGCTTAATCCATTATTGAAAAATGAAAATATATAATTCCCTCAGATACACTTGTGTCTATATATATATATATATATTAAGTCCTCACATATGAAATTGATGTTTTATAGAACTGGCTAGTGGCCACTTTGAACTCGAAAAGCCGGTTAAGAATTCCAAATTAAATTTATTTCAATGTTAAGCTGGTCTATTTGTGTTTCGAATATAATAAGTCATTTGTTTTCGCGTCATTTAATTTTGCTTTGACATCGTTCTGTGCTCAATATGGAAAATATAAAATATCGCATTATTTTTATTTTCGAATTCGAATTCCACCGTGGCACTAGCGCTGCAGAAACAGCTCGAAGGATTAATGATGTGTACGAAGAAGCCACTGTAAAAGAAAACGCATTATGTTTTTAATTCCAACGCTTTCGTTGTGGAAATTCTGATCACCAGAGTTAGCTGCAGGTATCGGTGTGAGTGATAAAAATTATTTTGAATCATTTGAAACAAATTGGTAAAGTGTAAAAGCTTGAAAAATGGGTACCGCATGAACTAAGTGAAGCAAACCAACAAACACACGTCGACTGCCGCGTAACGTTACTCAACCGTCGCAATAACGGGGGGATCTTAAATCATATCATTGCTTGTGATGAAAAATGGCTCTTATACGAAAATCGGAAACGATCATCACATTGGTTAAATCCAGGAAAACCGACTAAATCCTGCCCCAAGCTAAAGTTGACTCAAAAAAAGGTACTGGTTAGTGTCTGGTGGACCAGCGTTGGGGTCATCCACTTCAGCTTTTCCACGAGTTCCACGCCGATGACCGAATTTAGGACGGGTGAAGCCGCTGGCAAAGCCTAGTATTTTATAAAGGCCAAAGTAATCTTTTAAAAACAGTATCTTTTTTGTAGTGCTAAAGTCCACTTCGTATTTTTAAAAAGTTTACTCTACCGGACACAAATCTCCAATAATTCTATTTTTTTTTTTTTGTATTTTAAATTAATGTTTGTTTTTACTTAAACAGTAAGTAGATGATTAACCCTTTACTTTCTAAAACGAATTTACTGAACAATGAAATTTTTCTTAGTAGCTTTCTGGCTATTTCGTTAATTGCATTTTTCTGCATTATCTACTGGTTCTTATTTCAATCTTAGGTCAGTAGCATAAAATGGACCGGTACAATTTAAAAACCTGTAATTGGTCCAATATAGGGGACATGGTAGTTATAACCTTAACATATCTTTCCTTTAACATTGACTAATCCCAAAAGCGAGTTTTCACTGTCGCTGTCGTAACTTCAGTAAGCGTAAAACCGTATTGGTTAACCTTTTGATGTTGAAAGTACAAAATTGACATACAGAGTTTGTTCTGTTAAGGAGCCGGTCCAATATTGGTTTCTCTACCCTACATATTTCAGTAGGGGATTTCTTTGATTAAAATCGGCTAATATATCGCGTAGTTAGCTTCCGCACAAGTCCCGCTTTTTAAAATGTCGCTTTTATTAGTGATTGGTACACACTAAACAGTCTAGATCTTGAAAACTTAACCTATTATAATGAAACTTTCACTGTTCCCAAATATTTAATAATTCAATTATATATATTCATAAATATAAGAAAGAAATAATACAATCCAATTTCTAGTGTCTCAGTGCACGTATATAGGTGGACAAACAAACTTTCGTACAAAGATACATACATTCACTTATAAAATTTGGGATACCTGTTTAGAAACCCACACAGACAAAGATATACACACAAACAATGAAATTCCAACCACCTTAATATTATATATATAAGATGCATTTACTATTTATTATACTTAACCTCCGCTTTTGAAGTCGGTTTAAAAACATATATATATTGTTATATTAGAATATTATGTATATAGAAACGTTATGATACATTTGAATAACTCTACTACCAACTTAGTATTCTCGTTATTTTAGTATATTCAGTTTACAACCGTAAGCTTCGATATCGCATTCAAAACTATTTCCGCCGTAAGGAGGGTCGCAACTAATTCGATTACGGTTCGTCTCATTTCTAGCGAGATGTTGTAATTCGAGAATAATTCAAGAACGCATTCAGATTTCGAATCGAATGAAATAGAATAGGGTGGTAAGTGAATTAAGATTAATTGTGCTTGGGGAGCGATTTGACTTTTGTTTTCTTAGGGTATCAGCATAAAAGTACTATTTTACCATTTCCACTCGAAAAAGTCACTCACTTTTACTCACTGAGTGTGAAAACATAACAGTGAATAAAACTAACTATGAGTTAAAAAAAAACAATTATAAATAAATAAATATATTTTTTGTATATTACACGCAGGGCCGTCTGATCTTTAAGTAAGCAAAGCTTATGTTGTAGATACCAGATAACGGATACAAATTCATATATACTACTTTTTTTTGTTAATACATACATAACATACACACCCAGACTCAGGACAAACACAAATGTTTATCCAGCGCGGTCATCGAACCCACACCATCTGCACAGCAGCCGGCCACACTATCAACTAGGTTGCGACTGCTTTACTATGTCTAGGTTACTTTATAACATTATTTTTTTGTATGAAAGTATGTTATATTAGTAGTTTTTTTTTCTATTAAACTGTGGCGGCGCAACTGTTCCAAGACCCAGCCAAATTTGGATTTGGTGTCAAAAAAAAATCTTTATTATCACACATCTATTCAAAAAGAGCTGGTTGGTTCTTGGTAAACAGTGACTAAAGTTGCATTTTAAATCCCTAGGGACGCAAAGTGATTTTAATTTGAAATCAGATCGATCAAGAACATT
Organism: Apoda limacodes; assembly: GCA_946406115.1. NCBI lineage: Eukaryota > Metazoa > Arthropoda > Insecta > Lepidoptera > Limacodidae > Apoda > Apoda limacodes. The sequence continues at coordinate 4,721,632 of OX291544.1, forward strand.
GTATGAACAAGTAAATAGCTGTATAATAAATCAAGCTGGCCGCGCGCGCGCGGACCAATTAAAAAAACTGTGAAAAAGTAAAACCGCGTTAAATGTATTCCACCTTTGTAATGTTTTTGTCAAATTTACGATGATACTTTTATGAAAAACAGTGCGTTTTCTTGAAGTAGTGATAATAAAATTAATAAATGTACTATTCTTATTTATATGTTACACTTATCTCTTTACTCATGGAGGGTAATAAAAATTGGAGTGTATCTCGGACGCAAAATTATTTAACCTCGTGCGCCGTCCTTTGGATCCCTCGCTGCGCTCCAGATTCTACCTTAGAATCCCTCGCTGTGCTCGGAACTCTACTCTAGAATGGCGAAGGGCTGCACTCTGGATTCAAAATAGCGCCTCCGCCGTAACTACTATTTTGATCCCTTGTGATACTACTAATCTACTCTACTATTCTAATCTATCTAATCTACTATTATTGACGATCTAAACCACTTTCTTGTGAAATCAATAAAATCGAAAATTAAAGTTAGTGAGGATTCGCCTTCTTTCTAGAGAAATAGGTCACAGCGAGTACTCGCTCGAATAAGCCGCCCGAACAATTAAAGCGGGACATAGCGAGTACTTGCTCAAATGATCAGCCTCAACTGGGGAAGTACCTCCACCTTACAGAAAACCGCGGCCATAAAAACGGTAACATAGAGTAATGTTGTGTTCCTGGCGGTGAGTAAGGTTGCCAGAGCTCCTGATGATTCGTTGCGTGGACAGCGGAGGACCGGTGGTGCTTGTTGCTGTCATTACTCGGCGTAGACGCGGCGTGCTGGTACGGCGGTCAGGGAGACCTGATGAAACGGCTGACCGCTGGTCGCCTGTAGGTTGAACGGGTTCCGAAACTTAGGGATCACTTAATCTCCGCCCTGGGGCGCTGAATCGGCTGTAAAGTCTCTGAAGTGGTAGACGTGCCGGCGAAGGAGACCGGGGTGGATCCTGATACTATAACAGAGAGAGAAAGGGGCCGTGCCAGCAACCTATCTGTGCTGAGCTTTGACAGTTCTAGTACCGCACCTTTTTGTCCTCTAAGCTGTCTGTGCAGTGGTTCCTTATATCTATTCTCAGTAACTTTTTTCAAAACAAATTGCAAAGAAACACAAGAGAAAAAAAGTTTTTGCAGCGGCTACTCCATCCACATATATAATGTGGATTTTTGTAACATCCGGAGACTACGAAGCTGACCATTCTTTTTCTAACGGAGACGCAGATATCCTGCTCGGCAGAAACATCATACTTACATTATCCCGGCTACGAGCTCGAGCACAATTTAGTGAGTCGTGCCGGTGTATGTATGTTCGTCCAGGAGGATATCTGCTGTCACCACCTTCATAGCCTTGAATACCTGTCGATATTGTGGGTGCGCGTAGGTCACGGCAGCCACACTCGTATCTATGCGTGCCTATACAGGTCTTATAGCGGTTACACGGACGTAGCTCGACTCTTCACGCACCTGATGACTGACAAAGTGCTAGAGCAATATCTTACAGCAAAACTAGTTATTTTGGGAGAGTCGCTGAGAAAATCCTTGCTGGTATGGATTGTTTTATTCCTAACCCGCAACTAGCTGCTGGCATTAAAAAACTACCATGGTTTAATGGGTCTTGCAGAAAAGCTAAAACACTGAAGCGTTGCTTTCTCTAGACGTTCATAAGTTGTGTGGGTGGGTCAGACGGTATACCAGTAGTGGTGCTTAAACAGTATGCTAGTGAGTTATGTCCTATACTCACGCGCCTCTTCGCACTTCCCTTCCAAATAGGCAATTTCCGTCTTAATGGAAGACCGCGAATATGCAACCGGTGCCCAAAAAGGGCGATAGAACATGTCCATCGAATTATAGGCCTATCGCTTTTAACACCCACCTCTCCAAAGGAAATACGACCTGGACAGTGACCGACGATATGGCTTTCGCCACTTTCTTCTAGTGTATCTCACACACTAACAACCAATGGGCACTCGCCATTTAGAGTCAGGGGAGGCATTGGCATGTAGCCTGGACATAGAGAAGGCGCTCGATCAGGTCTGACACCGGGGTTTTCTATCAAAAATATATTATAGATAGGTTAACAGCTTTACGTAAAAAGTGGTAAATAATTAATTACAATTATATCACAAAAGACATATATATATATATAGATTTTATGAAATAAATCGTGTTCCCGCTACTAGTTGAGCTTACGAATTAAAAATAGAAATATGAGAGGTTCAGTCGTTAATCTTTTTGAAACGACGTGTTAACAGATTTTAAAACAAATACTGTAACTTACTAGTAAAAAAAATTTAGAAAGCCATGTTATTTTTTTTTAGTCTGAAAGTTGCAATAAGACAGTGTAATCGATTTTAAAAACGAGCAGAAAACTGCACATTCGAATAGGGCGCACCCTTAAGGGGTTAACATAAGTGAAAGTGGCGCCATCCCTACATTTTTTTAATTTCCATTAAATACAAACCAATAAAACAAATACAAATAAAAAAAAAAAGTGCTTTAATTAAAAGTTTTATGTACAAGTAAGCAATTTTTAGAAAGTTTTAGTCGCTATTTATTATGCATGTGTAGTCTAGAAAATTCATTTATGCCACTTAACTTTTAATTTGAGCACTTTTTCAAAATTCCTTATGTGATGAATACAAAATGAAAAATCTAATGGGGGCGCCAATTTCACTTATGTTAGCCCCTTTATAAAAAAAAAAATACCTGGTAATTTTTATTTTTACTTTTCTCTTTTATTTTACTAATTCCATAAGTGTAGTAAAGTAGTATATAACTAGGTATTAAAACACTCGTGTGATACTATTATGAAACTTGAATTTGGCTCGTCTCATAAACCCACACTCGTGTTATCATATGTCATTTTTATAAACTACTATTTTACTATACTACCTAATTTTTATTCAACAATTACCCTCAATATAGCACTTTCTTTTAAAATAATCCTTCTTTGTCTTATCAACTATGTTCGGTAAAGATAAGTGATGACGCAACGCCCTTTCACTTGGTACGACTTTGACCGTGCGTCGCTCGCGCCCGGTGTGGTAATTATTTCAGTTCAGTCTTAACTGTAGGTTAGAAGCAACACTAGCGTATTGCGTTTGTTAGTGTGCTTGCTCGCTTTGGAATTTGTGAAAAAGTTCTAAAAGTCAGTTCTCATATAGTCTTGGGATCGATCGGAAATACCAACGTCATGGTATCGACGCGAGTTTGTTGGACAACAGTGTGCTGGAACCGTGATTTGATCAGCCACTGGATCTGGATAAACTGCTGTTTAAAACATCATTAGTACCAGGAACCGCCACGGTGACACACTCAAAGTTTTGATTAAATCCTACTTGTCTATTTTGTAGCAGATTCCTAATGTTTTAAAGTAAGTCTCCTTCCTTAGCACAGACTTACGCCTAGTTACCGCAATAAGGTGAGTGATAGAATTTAGTATACGGATTATACACTAAACTATGTCTTTGCAATATTAACTATGCTTACTTCAAAAATTTAAAACTTTGTTGTCCTATACTGGAAAAAAATCGTACTTGTTATCGTTTTTTACGACTGAAACAAGAAATAGTGTTCTCTACTAGAATATTTGTTAAATAAATGAAGAAATCGTTAACGTAGTAACAACAGTCCAGTTATCGTTAGTAATTTTCTCCTCACCACCCTTAGTACATAATGTAAGTACTATAACCTAATACATAATGTACTATTACACAATATTCTGGTTCTTTTCTTCCGTGTGAATTTATTACGTTACAGTTGGACTTCCAATAGCTATTACTCCAAGGTATGTAGCTGAGTAAATATACGATTGTTTATTTTTAATAATATTTTCAAAGTCGAACTTTCAACAGTTCACAAAAAAAAAATTTTACATATACCTACCCCAGCAGTTCAGTGCTTCAAGCACCAACTTAAATCTCAAAATCCCCGTGTCGTTTAGATTAAAGCCCTCTTCACAAGTGCACAAGTCGCGACAGATGTTCGAGGGTCCTCAAGTGAGGCGCCCTCTCACGCCTGCGGTCGACACTATGACGCGTGGGGACCAAACTGATTACAACTACTATTTCTGATTATTATTATCAGCTGCAAACTCTGAAAAATCATCATACTAACTGCAAATTGGTACTTCTAAAGGAAATATAAGCTACGTAATAGAGAATATTATAACTAAGAAGGAGATATAATGTACCTAAACACATAAATGTTGAAAATACAATTTGAGAATATTATCTTTAAAATTTATCTAAGTAGGGTAGTAAAGTTTTGTCTTTAAAAAACACACTAAATAAGAGAATATACGGTTAATTTTATTTAATAAAAAAAAATTGAATACATAGAAATATTATTTCGCCTGTGTGTAGTCAGATTTACCCGGTTTTGGTAAAAATATGACAGAAGGTCTCTGGAACAGAAATTGGTTAGTAGCAGGGCTGGTATTGATCTGGGTATGTATATGCATGTTCTCGGTTGATTAGCCGAGATTTTGTGTAGTAACTTACCCCCGATGTTGTTAAGACCGCATATGTTTTTTCCTCTAATCCACGGCTCCTGAATTAGGGCTATGGTCTTCTTGTCAACTTCCAGCAGTCTGCGCAGGGTAGCCGCTGCAATTTGCTTGTGCTGGAGGTTAGTTTGGATCACGCTAATCTGATAGGGACCCGAAAATTTTACTGTTTAACGACTCCCCATCAGACGACGTGTGGTCGTAGGCGCCTATGTTCGGTTTGGGAGCTGCGTGTGTGTCCATAGGTGCGTGTTCTGTGGAGGCTAAGGCTGAGGTAGTTGGGTTGCTAGGTGGTAGTGTGCCAGTAGCCTTAGCCTCGTTTGTGTTGGGTTCATCTGGGGATTCTGTGTCCGCCGAATCACCTCCACCTCCAACAGTGCTGAATCTGATGTACACACTGCCGGAGATGAAGGCGACTCGTCTATCCCTTCCCAGAATCTTCGCCACCTCGGATTCTAGAATGCCCAGGATCAGGAAGATACCCTTCTCCTGCATGGTTGCGCCGTACAATTGCCATGATTTTACGTTGTACCATGGGTTCTGCGCGGTCAGCAGGCGATGGGTCCTCGTTAGGTCGACACCAATTGACTTCGGAAGCCACGGCGATGCGCGGACTCGCTTCGCTATATCTGACTGTCGGATGACGGTCAGTTTGCTGTCCGAGATTGGTGACTGTACTACAGTGTTTTTGAGCCAAGTTAGCGACTCATCATTCTCACACCACATTTTTAGTACGCCTTCTGCTATGATAGGTTTCCCTCTAAATGCGGGTGCGAATGGTGGCTCGTTGTCTGTCGGTGAAGCAAGCGCGGCTTCAATAATCCTCTCTTCGATGGAGAGTTCGAGCTGCTGTGCTTGCTCCACCGTCAGGTCCGTGGCAGGCGTGGCAGCAATAGCTATGAGCAGGTGCGTTTTACTCGCATCGGCATAGCTAGTTGCCGTGTTGCTTGGTGTCAGATCCAGCTTAGCGCGTTTCGGTCCGTCCCTTGGCGACAAGGTTTCATCGGGGTGCTCCCTCTTCGCCTTTGCAGGCGGTGCGGGGTGTCCAATTCCTCAGGTCGATTCGCTGCAAAGCGTGATCTGCGCTTGTTAGGTCCGCGTTTCCGTTTTTTCTTCGGACTTGTTGTGGTCGCGATTGGTTGGGTTGACCTTGAGGTGTCCCTAGCTCGCTCCAGGAGTCCGCTTTGAGGAGCCTCGGACGTCGCCCCTCCCAGTGCTCCGCACTGTCCAGTCGTGCTTGCGTTAGCTGTCATCATAGGCCCGCCCGCTGACTGTGTGGTTCCCGCACGCCCGTTGTGGGCTTCGGCCAAGTCAACCTCGTAGCGGCATCGGTCAGAGCTGGGTCCTCTTGTCGGGTCTCCCCTTCAGTCGCGTTGGTTTGCTGTGCACTCTGGTCAGCGTTGGTCTATTGAGCAGGTTTATTGAGTGGGTTTGTGAAGTTTTGCTCCCCCCCAGAATACGTGGAGCAGCCTGAGCCCCCGAGCCTGAGCTCAAAGGTTCAGGAAAGGATTATCCAGCGTCGTGGACGCTGGTACCCTCCTGGGGCAGTTTCCTTTTAAAATTCACTTCCATTTTTTAAATTTTTCTGCCGGTTTTGGTATGATGTGTGTTGTGTATGTGGTGAGTGATGTTGGTGTGATGTAGTGGGTTGACTAGTGTGTGTGTGTGTGTGTGTGTGGGTTTGTGAGTAAGGGAAGGTGTGTGTGTGTGTGTGTGTGTGTGTGTGGGTTTGTGAGTTAGGGAAGGTGTGTGTGTGTGTGTGTGTGTATGTATGTGCATGTGTATGTATGTAGTACTGCATTTCCAAGTATGCCCGCTTTGCAGCTCATAGGCTCCTTGATAAATGTAGGCCAGGGCCCTCCCCATTTATTCGGACTTGGGACCGGCACCGTCCAGCGTATACAGCACAAGTGCGTACACCTCTGCACGGGGTTGGGTTTATTAATTATAGTTAGAAAAACCAAATTTTAGGTATTGATAAATTGCAAGATTTATTAAACTTTATTTTACGTTTTTAAATTATTTTTTTCCTTAATTAAGTGAATATTTAAAATTAATATTAAGCTGAAAATAATAATCAGGTAGGCGCGGCAGATAAATTGTATGTACACTCAAATGCTCTCGTGTTAAATTAAACGGAAATGCTTAAGACACAAGCGCAAGCGATTATTATGATATCGACATCATAAAAGAGAGATAAGAAGTTTTATAAATTAAAAAGTTTACAGGCACTATTTATGACATTATTAAAAAATAGCAAGTCCTGCTACTAGGGATGTAAAATATTTTGTTTTGTCACACTTGACGCTCAACTGTTCGCGAGTAAATCGATTGATTGAGAGTTTGGTGATACAGTGTGCTAGAACCGTAATTTGATCAGCCCCTGGATCTGGATATAGCAGCTGCGCGGAGCATCCTTAGTACCAGGAACCGCCACGGTAATACACTCAAAGTTTTGATTATACCCTACTTGTCTATTTCGTAGCAGATTTCTAATGTTTTAAAGTAAGTTTCCTTGCCTTAGAGTAGGCTCCATCGTAGATAACATAAGCACAGACTGACGACTAGGTTCCTACCACCAGTTCCACCGCGATGCGCCCTACCTACTGCGTTACAAGGTGAGTAATAAAACTTTAGTACATGGTTTGTACAACAAGATTGTGTAGTATTTTTTAAAATCTAATTTCGTGCCGTAGTGGAAGTCGTCGATGACTAAGTAGAACTTTGACTTTAATTTATGGGAAAGCTAATAATTACTTAGGGTAAAATTTATACTTTTTCATAGTATATTTAATAATTAATCAATTAAACCGCACTTTAGGCAAAATAAATATATTTTTACTTGTGAAATTCCATTACGTAACGTACAACGTCCAAGATATCCTTTCATCAACAGTTATGGAGACACGACGAAAAGTAAAAACTTGAGGACCCTAACGTATTTATTAATCTTGGACAAATTACGTCGTGTGGACGTTACTAGTGAAATATATTGGTTTACTGTTTGACGAAACTGCTAGCTGTATTGTATACTATAAAACAAAAAAATATTGCAAAACTTAACAGATTTACTTTATGAAACTTGATTGGAACTCTCTGCTCGCTTAGCTCACTCCTCATCTACCTGAGCCAAGAGACCCTAAACCTAACCCAATCAAAATGACTTAGACGGGGCGTTTTTGCCCCATTTTATTCCATAGTACAGCTAGCGGTTTTGTAAAACAGTTTATTATACAATCCATCTACGACATATATAAATATATAAAATTTTAAAGTTATCAAAAAGAACACAATAACTGTTAACGATTATGTTCACCTGTAATATTTTTGGTTTTATATTTTTACTAGCTAATCCTGCGAACGTTGTTTTCCTTCTTTTAAAAAAACTGGCGCGCCACCTACTGTGTAACGCTTGTACTATTTATAAACTTTTCCCGGCGTGTGCACAAAAATTAACCAAAATTTCATTACAATCGGTTAACCCTTAGTACGCGAGTCCGACTCCCACTTGACCAGTTTTTTTTTCTTTCTCAAAAACCTTCCCCGGCGGTTTGTGCACACAACAATTTTCCCAAATTTATTAACAATCGTTTAACCCTTAGTGCGCAAGTTTGTCTCCTCTTGACCCTTTTTTCCTTTCATAAAAAACCTTGCCCTAGGGCAAGCAATAACAAACATAACAGAAAAAGAAGAAGAAGCGTTCGGAAGTTATATCGTGACCAAGGGATAGGGATTAATGGTTTTTGTATGTATATGTAGATGATATTATTTTGCTATTTTGTATTACTGTCAACTATAAAAAATATACTTGCTATGCAGATTATAAATAAAAACATTGTTATTATTTTACTAAGGAAGTATAAAAAGTAAAGATTAGGTGAAGTGTAAAAAACATTGCTTACTACTTGGGAATTTCTCTAAATTTATTATAACCAATTTTTGTGTTTCTCACCCCCTCAATTTAAGCCTTAGCAAATATCAAAAGCCCTGTCACTCAGGACTAAAGTGGTTGGTGAAATGAGGTTGTCTACCACCTTATGATGCGGGTGTTCCAGCCGCGGAGAAACCGTAAAGATATACGTACATTATTATCATCTTTATTGTAATTAAATTAATCATCACACAAATCATACAACATTCATTTGATTGTTCGTGTGTAGTTGCTGGGGGGTGGTAGATAGGGGGAAGCCCCCCAGTTATGGGAGGTACTAGGAATATAACTAGCGCGAACCAAAACAGTAGGCATGGGCATGCCTTAAATCTGGTAAGATGCGGCCTAAGAGACCTCCCCCTGACAGAAAAGGCAAAATTCAGTCCAAATTTATGAGATGACAAATAAATCCAAACTACCCCAAGCGGGCACCGTCGAATGCGGGGAATTCAGACACACACAGTAAATGCAGGACATTCACTAAGGCGAAAAGCGGGCCGCGGAAAGCCGCTTTGCGACTTTGAATGTAAGGGGAGGAATGATGAGTAAAATTAACGATATATGTCAGACGATGAGTGAAAGAAAGATTGATATTCTTTGTGTGAATGAAACAAAGCGGAAAGGATCGGAGGTAACCCAGCATGGCCCCTACTCGGCGTATTGGTCAAGTGTTACCAATACCCAAAAAGGCTGCCAGGGAGTTGGGTTAATCCTATCTGCGAGAATGGCAAAATGCGTGAATGAATATGAATGCATAAGTCCCAGGCTGCTCTGGATCAGACTGAAGATTGGACTACTCCGAATCTTCCTATTAGGGGTGTACGCTCCGACAGAGGTAGGTTCGGGTGGCTCCCAAAAATCTCAAACTGATAGAAAGGAGTTTTAGGAGTTAGGAGATTTTAATGGATGGGTGGGAGTGAAACGTGATGGATACGAAAAGGTCCTTGGTAGTTTCGGAGACGAAAGAATAAATGAGAGTGGAAGGAGTCTACTAGAAGCATGTTTAGAATGGAACCTTTCAATAACAAACACAATGTTTGAACACCGAAAGGTTCTTTTTTTTACACTGGAAGAAGGTCGTGCAAGGTGCATGATAGATTTTGTAATAGTGGATGAAAAATTGAGACGAAAAGTACAAAACACAAGGGTCTACAGAGGGATTGGTATCGACACGGACCACCACCTGGTAGTTAGCCGAATTGGTGGTTTGTTTTAGTGTTGGCGCCATCGGAAACCTGAGCCCACAAGTATCTTGGAAAGAATCAAAGTTGAAAGTTTGCAAGAGACTTATACAAAAGACGACTTACTAGGTAAACAAAAGGAAAGGTTCAGGGATATGAATGAAGTAAGTGAAATTGAAAAAATTTGGGGTGGATTTAAGAATAGTATTGTAAGTGTAGCAACTGAAGTATGTGGAGTTGCTTAAAGGGGAAATGTAAAAAAGGTTAAAAATGTGTGGTGGGATGATGAAGTACAAAAAGCAGTGTGTGCAAAGAAAAAAGCATGGAAGGATTGGTTGTCTGCTAAAGCTGACGAAAGAATGCAAAAAGCAACGAATGAAGAAGTGAAAAAGGCTCGAAGAGAATATAAGAAACTAAAGGGTATAGTGAAAGAAGTTGTTAACCGAAAAAAAGGGGAAGAGAAAGATGTTTTTGATTTATGGTTATCTCATGATTTCCAAAAAAATAAAAAAGTTTTCTGGAAGTCCATTAGAGCAGCTCGAGGAAAATCCGGAACCTCTGAACTGAACTCAATAAGAGATCAGGATGGCAGTGGCAAAGTTTGCTTGAGAAAGACGATGCACAATTACTAACGGTGGACACCAATGGATTCATGGATGAAGAGGAAATAAGCATAGAAGAGATAGTAAAAGCATTGAAGGGTATGAAATCAGGAAAGGCAGCTGGATAAGACAGGATTTATACTGAGATGCTAAAAGCAGGTCAGGGAGAAGTTTTGAGTCAGCTGCACCGCCTTTTTAACCTTTGTTGGAGGAGCGGTAATGTGCCTAAAGACTGGTGCAAAGCCGTAATCGTACCGTTATATAAAGGAAAAGGATCGCAGCAAGATTGCAAAAACTACCGAGGGATAAGTCTCCTCAGCGTCGTTGGTAAATTATATGCGAAAGTTTTGATTGATATAGTTGGGAAAGAAACGGAAGGTAAAATATGGGATTTGCAAGCAGGATTTAGAAAAGAAATGGGGTGCATGGATCAGGTATTTTCCTTGCAAAACGTAGTAGAAAAATGTTTGGCAAAAAGCAAAAAAGTCTACTGCGCTTTCGTGGACCTGGAAAAAGCCTATGATAGAGTGAAGAGGAATGAGTTGTGGTCAGCATTGTCCATGTATGGGGTGAGCAGCAACTTGATTCGAGCACTGAAATCTCTTTACCGGGATTCTAGTGCTTGTGTCAGGAAAAATGGGGCCCATACAGAGTGGTTTAACATCGAAAAAGGTGTTAGACAGGGATGTGTGGCGTCACCTTGGTTGTTCAATCTATTCATGGATAAATGTCTTGGAGATTTGAAAGAGAAAAAATGTGGTATAAGAATGAATGAGTTACTAATCAAGTGCCTACTCTATGCCTACATCAGGTCATTCTCGCATCGGCAGCAGAGGAGTTACAGGAAATGGTAACGATTATGAATGAGTCATTTAAAAAGAATGGAATGAATGTTGATGTAAATAAAACGAAAGTTATGGTTTTTGAAAGGAATGATACTGTAACAGAATGCAATATTAAGGTAGAAGGGAAGAAAGTAGAACAAGTGCCAGAATCTTTGTTTACTAGAGACGGAAAATGTGAAGGTGACATTGAAAAAAGAGTAAACGCGGGAAATCAGGTAAATAGGACGATGCACACCTTTATGAGCAGTCAAAAATTGTCGGATAAGGCACGTTTGGCTGTAAACACATCCTGTGTTGGTTCCAAAACTGATGTATGGAACTGAATGTTGGGTATGGCAAAAGAAGCACGAAAGTAGTATTAATGCCGTGGAGATGAGAGCATTGAGAAGTATGTGTGGTTTGACTCTAAGTGACAGGATAAAAAATAGTGTAATATGAGAGCGTTGCGGTGTGAAAGAAAGTGTGGTGACAAAGATTGAGAAAGGAATGTTAAGGTGGTTTGGACATGTTGAAAGAATGAACGAAAATAGATGCACGAAACAGATTTATGAATCTGAAGCAATTAGTAGGGTCGGTAGAGGTAGACCTCGGCAAACGTATGTAGATCAAATTAAGTACGTTCTCAGAAAAGGCCAGGTCAGGAGTACTCGGAACCATAGGAAGTGTATGAAAGCATTGATGCGTATAGATGAGGCAAGAGAGGATCGTAGGAAGTGGCAGTCTTTGGTCTCCGCCTACCCCTCTGGGAAACAGGCGTGATGTTATGTATGTATGTATGTTTATTTGATTATATGTTCAAAACCAATTCAAAATACACATTTATAAACTCTATTATCTTACAATATGTACCACGCTACGCTCACCGTCAGTAGGTACAAACGAAATTAAATGTAGAGTCGGATCGCGACAACGGCGATATAATTAGATGTCATCATCCACACAGCATCCGACGAGGGTACTTCATATCTCTTATCGTGCTCCTGAACCACAGCTTTGTCCGGTAATTAATACACCAATATAACGCTTAGCGCCAAAACTGTTCACAGTTATTTTGCTAATCTGTTGAAAAAAAGGAAAAACTATTTAAACTTAAAGATTTTTGTGTGTTTTTTGGTCAGATTTAGCTTATATATTTAATGTATGTGAAGCGGTGGAAAAGGGGAGATCTCCCGCCAGGCGAGGCGTTGTTGGCCGCAGATGACCCTTATACAACTACACATAGACTAACTATTGCGGCGGTGCTGATTGCACTCTGCTGCCAAAAGTTGAGGCAGTTCTAACATAGACGCTCTAAGTGGGACCCGAACCTCTGCTAGACAACATATTTTAAAAACTAAATGGGGTAAAAACGTTTCGTGTTCTGAGGAGAAGAAACTAAGCAGGGCTGCTGCATGCTTGAGCACGGCTGTCACCCTCTGCGTCGCAGATGACACGTTGCAAATTTTATTCGATAGGATGGAAATTTCGTCACCGTGAATTGCACTGAAAGGTTCCAGCAGTTCGACCAATAACCCGAAAAATTAGCATATTACCTTTTCTTGAAAATCCGCTTTCCGCTGAAACTAAAATTGAGGAACACTAAAGTTTAGTGTCTTTGAGCGGTCACTGATCATGCAATTTACGGTATGAACCACCTTGCTTAACAAGGTTGAGTTTGATGTCAGCCACCGGTATCGATTTCATCCTGGACTACGTAAATATGATACGTATTTTTTTTTTCTGTAATGCCCGATGATAGTCTGACGTTTGAACATGGACATTATACCTAATGATTATATAGTTAACTTCATACCACCACACTATCTACGAGCACGAGATTTTTAAAAGAGGTTCTTCAAAAAACGTTATCAAATACCAAAATACCTAGAGTTTGTATATACTTAACAGCGATATTATATCAGTATCATGATAATGTAAAGTATAAATAATACCTTGTTAAGTATAAGTTTTCATATTGCAAATTCGGTACGTACATCACTAATCACGCATACACGCATATACCTGTTTCACATTTGAAAAATTAACGAGCATCATTTATTTGAAACTGAAGGTATTTTACGAGCCAACGTGGGAGTTTACTTACTATTACATTTTATTATACATATAGTAAAAGAAAAGTTGGTGAGAAAAATCCTCAGTCTGGGCTCCACGTAAAATAAATTTCTTCACGTAGCGATACTCCACCCTAATTTAAAAGGTTGGCTGTGTTACAACCACTTGAACACTTCCACAATAGAAGCTGGAATTATTGAAAATTTATGTTCGCAATGTTTCCGCCGCCACGAGAGCCCTTTGAAATTTACAACTTGTAAAACACAACGTAGCGACGCACCGCCACTGCTACGCAGAATTTGGTGCTTATATGTAGAATATAGAATACTCGGATATAGAATAGTAATGTCCTTCGAAAATTTAGAACATTTCAGACTCTATTAAGTAAAATGTAACTAATGTAGTTCCCAGAATGTATTTATAATTATAAGTATACGAGTTGCGTTTTGGAAAATGAACTGAGTTTTAATTCGACATAAGACTTGGTTTAAGTTAAAACTTAGTCGACATTTAATAATAAATTAAAGCATTTTTTAGTAAATTGTATTGTTCAAGCAGCAATTAAGTCGTTTCTATAGTTGATGGTCGCTTGTTGAAATAAAACATGGGTTGTAAAATAAATAAAAAGCGCTAACATGACTCCTTAATTGAAGAGTACCTGGAGGACCGAGCATTGCTCGTTTTTTTTAACAACGCCATCTATTGTCAAATAGCTTTAATGTTGCTTATTATTACTCGCCAATAGATGTCAGGAAGAGTCATATTTTTCAGTTTATCACTGCCTAAAAACACGGATAAAACAACGTTTTCTAAAAATTAAAACTAGCTAGAACGATTTATCATCCTCGAAACCCTCTGCATACTAAATTTCATGAAAATCGGTGGAGCCGTTTCCGAGATTAAGATTATATATATGTATATATATATACTAGCTTTTGCCAGCGGCTTCGCCCGCCCTAAATTTGGTTATCGTCATAGGATTCTTACGGCAACTCCTCAATTATAAAAAAAAACACAGAAGGTAAAATATTTTTAAATAATACGTACCGCCCTTCCCCCTCATGACTGCCAGCCGGCCTCGCACATCATAAATGCGCCGGCAATACTTGATAATTATTTTGCTGCCACGTTATTTTAAAACTGCGATATCTCCGAAGATATTCATTGAAATTGAATGATGAACAGAGCAATTTTGTTTTAAATTAAATGCTTGTGATGAATAACATATTTATTTGGATAAAGATTAATACCATGTTTATAAAAACACCTTCACACAAATAATGCATTATTTTAAAACAAATATGGTTAGCATAAAAAAATTATAGTGAGCCAACTTTAAAATATAGACATATGCTGTCGCTGTCTGCTTTTATTAGAACTTTTATAGGGGAACAATTCTGTCATACATGATTTTTGCGAAACTCTAACCGTTTACGCAGCGCACGCAGCGGAAGCTCTCAAAAGGATAAAAACACCCCGATTTTGAAACATTTTTCATTAGTGCTCCGCTCCTATTTGTGTTACCGTGATGATATATAGTCTATAACCTTCCTCGATAAATGGGCTATCCAACACTGAAAGATTTTTTTAAATCCGACCAGTAATTCCTGAGATTAGCGCGTTTAAACAAACAAACTCCTCAGCTTTATATATTAGTATAGATATACAAGAATTGCTCGTTTAATGACTCCTTATTAATTGAAGATATGTAGTCGACTTAAGAGGGCGTGCATGTAAATGTACTAAAAATCATTACACAATGTCATTTACATTAGAGAGATATATTCTTTATATGTTTCTTGAGAAATTTATGCCATAATGATGGTTTGAGACTTAAATTTTTTTGTATGGAATTTAACGTTTTTACCGATTGGTCGTCACATTTTTTGACTTTTTGCTACAACTTAGAGTCAGTAGACCAGATAACAAGCTATTCTAATTATTTAACCAACTTTCATTACAAGCAAATGCAATACACGCTTTAAAAATTTGCACAAGTTTTGAAACAATGGTCACTTCCAGATTTTTTATTGCACTGAATGATTATCATTGAGTAAGGTAATACTCTAGACAAAATCCAGTTTTATAACATATATTTTTTTCAATCTTTTGGATGTATAATTTGTCCAAAAACAGCGTATTAAGTGATCTAGGCTATATCGCAGTCCTAACATTGTTAATCATTAACATCTTTTTTGATATTCATTTATTTAATATTTTATTAAAACAAATTAGAATTTTAGCTTGGGAGCGGTGTTAGAAGATACAAAGGTATCGGAGAAGAAATATTCGCCTTAAAGAAAATAGTACAAAAAAAAGTAGATCTACGCACAGATATTTACATAGCTTTTATAGACTAAGAAAAAGCATTTGATATAATTGATTGGAAAATAATGATAACGACACTTAAACATGGAGGACATAATTTCAGAGACAGAAAAATATTCATGAGTCATAGACAACAAGGACACACTTATAAAATAAACGACGTTAAAGAAATTTAACAAGGAGTAAGACAAAGGTGCTCTCCGTCTTTTTAATCTTTCTGTCTATCAAGTTCTTTCTTCCTCCAATTCCAATTATTTCTTATTAGATATCTATTCTATCTATTTCTGAAAGAGGATGTTAGGGGAGAAAACTTATAATAAATAAAGTAAAAGAAATGGCATGGGATAGAAGAAAATGGAAACAGCTACACCGACAAATGCTTAGCACTTAAATAATAGATGGATGGATATTTATATTTACATTTACGAAGGTAAGGTAGGCGCGTTACCAATTTGTCAATCATCGAATTATCTCGATCATGAAAAAAATATTAATAACAAAACTGTACCTTCTCTTTTATATAACTTGTGAACTAATTCCTTTTTTAATAAAATAGGTAGTAGTTTCATCTACATAAGGATAAAATGCGTGCAAGTTATATAAGTTTCCAGTTATTAAAGTACGAATAGTAACATAAAAAGCAATAATCTTCCTCCATTCCTTTCTAATTGGGAGTTAATAAAAACCAACTCAATAGCACCGTTTTCTATAATGTACACGTGTCGCACGACACAAACTTATGTGAGCGAGCCAAATAGACTCGACGCGACGGTCTCTAAGTGGGACACTAATTATATTTTTAATAATTTGGAAGAAGTCCACATCGTACTCGTAATAACAGTATATGTATGTATGTATCTCTTGTACGGTTTTTAACCACACAAGAGAGTTACCGTGCGACGTGCGGCATATTCCACCATCTTTAGTTTAGTTTCATTCGCAGTGAGAAAATTACCTATTAAACAACCTATTGTGGTAAATATTAAAAAAAAACCGCAGAATGAAGAATAATACTAGTAATAAACTTTTCTGAACTTGTTAAATACTATGAATTTCCACGACACTAGCGACAGTTATATGTCGCAGTTTAGTGGTTTTGTTACATTGAAAATTAGACAGGAGGGTCGTTTATATAACTACCACTGACTCAGCTGAGCTGAGCGACAGACGCCTGACAAAACTTACTTACATCAAATAACAACGACTAACAACTATAGTCGAATGATTATTAGGTCATTGCAATATTTAATTTAGCACCAATTCGCATTTAAATCAATTCACACGAAACTAAATCAATCAAAATTGGATGATGTGATGAGTGAAATGGTTAGAATATCTATTTATAAAACAATATACATATCTACAAATATACTTGTGATTGGCAACTTAAATGTATTTTTTAACACACTCGCTCATAAACTTCTATTCTTATTTCTATATCTTCTATTCCGTAGATGGTGGCCCAGAGGGTTTAAGCCCAGCGTTTACCAATGAGTCTTTTTCTTAATTTCTCAAGTACATTGATTATTCATACCTCTAGCTTTTCGGTGAAGGAAAACATCGTGAGGAAACCTGCATACTTCAAAAAAAATCTTAACATTGATTATTTCCACCCCTGGCTTTTCGGTAAAGGAACAAAGTGTGGGGAAACCTTTAATAAGTCAAAAAAATAAAAGTAGAGGTGTGAGCCCCACAATCCGCACTGGGCCCGCGTATGCACTATGGCCTAAAATTATAGTCAGTGAGGATAGATTGTGCCCCAACAGTGAGGACGTATGAGGCTTATAAGGATAATATTTATCTTTGGGTATTTTTTTTGTTAACTTGTTTTATTAATATATAAAAATTCTATAATATTATGATATGCTAATGATACGCCCGCCGGATACGTTTAAGCCACATTAATTAAAAAAAAATGGTATAATTAAATTAGTTTTTAGTCGTATGAGAGTATATTTTTGTTAATTTTGGAACTGAAGTTATTTGGATTTGATTCGTGTTTTTGGGTGCTAACATTTAACAAAAACTTATTTTGGTAAGCACTTGATAGCTAATTGCACGAGAAGATGTTCAGATACGAGATGTGTGTATATGTGGGTTACAGTACAACAATGGCGAAGTCACGCGAGATGGCGTGCGGCACGCGACGCGAGGCGTGAAATAGAGACGGTTTCGTTTCCATTGCCTAGTGATAATGTTAGAAGTAAACGCCTCGGGAAATGTTACGTTTTGTAGGATTGATGGTTTTTCACAACTTTAGTCATTCACATAATGAGCTGTTTTAGTTTTCTTTAATCAGTTACGAATCACATGTTACTGTTGTATTTATCTATACATTGCTTCATCATTTTTCATTAATCTTTTGCTCGTTTGTGAAAATTAGTAAAAGTCTAAAAAACTATATTCATGACATTACTACAGAAATTGGCTAAAAATGGCAAAAGTTTTGCTCAGTTATAATAATTGATAATATGAAATAAAATAACATTTTCGACATTGGAAACATATATCGTGTAAGTGTAACTATAGAAAAATAAAAATTTATTTTTACTTCATTATATTGTTTTTGTATGTTATTGATAAAAATATTCACATACACACAGATAGAGGGAAATATATAAGGGTATATGTACGGACGTACCACACAGCCAAAGAGTGTACCTATGTACCGTAATCTAACTCTGGGACAAAGCAGTCACAACGTAACCTAAGTGTCAGTTCAACACGGCCATAATATGTGTGCCTCACAACGAAAGTGTGTATACAATGCAGCATATAACTGTGTGCATAACGCAACCAAAATGTGTGTGTAATTTAACCAAAGTCTGGTATAATTCAGTCACAATGTGTGTATCTACAACGCAACCAAAGTGTTTATACAATAAAACCAAAATTGATGTACTATGCAACGAAAAATACATTGCTATCGAAGTGTATATGAAAAGCAGCCAAACTGTTGGTTACGATTACACAACGTTGAAATGCTTACACTTCTACTTCAAATTATATCAAACACGTGTCTTTATGTCAAAGAGTATGCGTAAAAGACTGATGCATGATGCATTTTACTGAAGTTATCTGTTAAAAACACTTTTCTACAGGACCTTCGCACATTTACGCTTTAAAGTGTCTGCATAACTCAACTTTTTCCGTATAAATGGTAATGAAGGCTCGGTCTAAGGAGCTCGTTTTTACCGCAGACAACTATTTCAATTTACCCCTTACTTGCTAAGAATAATTTGTTCTAGCTCCCGTATTTCAAATTACTCTGTTAGAAACACTGTAAAAGTTTTCAAGCGAGAGGATAAAGTTGTAAAGTTGCTCCATGTTATGGCTTGAAGCTCTCGCATTACTTAGATGTATCTATTTTTGCAGCATTGCTTGTGTCTAAACGTTGTATATCCAGCGCTTAAGCTATGTTTTCAGCACTTGTAATATATTTTATTTTCCTTATACGAATATATACGAAACCCTATTTCGTACCTCAAAAGGAAAAAAGGAACCCTTATAGGATCACTTTGTTGTCCGTCTGTCTGTCTGTCTGTCTGACAAAAACCCTTTTACTCAACAATGCGAGGAGGTATCAAGTTGAAATAAATTTCAAATACTAAAGTCTACGGTTACTCTAAGTTGTAAAAAAAATCAATAAAAATATGCCTAAAATACGGTTATTTTCGTCTCATATTGTGACACAAATAAATTAAAACCTATGGGGTACTTGGCGTTGACCTAATCATGAAATTTGGCAAGAAGCAATGCTATGTAGCACAAATTAAGAAAAAATATAAATACCGTAAATTTGTTGTTATATCACAATTATTTTTTAGCGATTATAAAATTTATTTTAGTTAGTAAACTAACTGCGATCTATGTCGATGTATTGCGAGTATTGCGACAACAGTTGTCCAACGGTAATGTTAAGTTTGTCCCTCAATACAGTTTACCTTTTTCGAAATCCTCTGCGCGCGAGTCCGACTCACACTTGACCGATTTTTAGGGTTCCGTAGGCAAATGGCAAAAAACGGAACCCGTCGTCATGTCTGTCTGTCAGTCCGTCCGTATGTCACAGCCAGTTTTTTCCTAATATATAAGAACGATACTGTTGAAACTTGGTAAGTAGATGTATTCTGTAAACCGCATTAAGATTTTCACACAAAAATAGAAAAAAAACAATTAATTTTGGGGTTTCCCCATACTTAGAACTGAAACTCAACATTTTTTCACAATCCCATAAGTGTCTATCTATCTATCTATGGATAGGTCTTAAAAAATGATATTGAGGTTTCTAATATATTTTTTTCTAAACTGAATAGTTAAATGTGTGTCACCCCCCCACCCCCCCCCCTGTAACTTCTAAAATAAGACAGTGATAAAACTAAAAAAATATATGATGTACATTAGCATGCAAACTTCTACCGAAAATTGGTTTGAACGAGATCTAGTAAGTAGTTTTTTTTAAAACCTCATAAATCGTAAACCGCAATTTATCTTTCATTCAACTAACTTAAATATAAAAATAAAAAAAAAACATTTAATTTTTATAGATAATGGTACGGAACCCTAGTGCGTGAGTGCGACTCGCACTTAGCTGATTTTTATTTTTATTTATAACACTAACATAAGCTATCACGTAAAACATGGATTAAAAACAAATCATGGTTTCGTAGACCAGCAAGCAAATAAACACGGTAATACAATAAATAGTTTTTAAGTTGCTGTTGTTATAAAAAAATCAAAAATTATTATACTAATTTTAAAGTAAAGTATTTCAATTTTATTTCCAATGTTTTAACTTAATACAAACAGGTTTGATACAAACTTTCGTGTCCTATTTTAAACACCTTAAAAAAGTACGGTCAACAATGATGCTAGGAAAAAGTACTGTCAATAATGTAGCCAAGATTCTTGACACTTTCGCTGTACGGGATACATAATTACACCATCTTGTTCCATTGAAGGTAATTCTGTAAAATCTATTCCCGATATTAACTAAGGCCCTCCAATCATTATTACCTGTGTTTTCGATGGTTTTTAGGACCATGCAGTTTATTCCAATATTTGAAATTAGCAAAGTTAGCAATCATTGTATCAATAGAACATCGTGAAACTATCATTGAGTGATTTGAAGGTCGTCTGAATGCATTTTATAGGGAGAAGAAATAGTTTGAGAAATTCTTTTAATGAAAATAGAAAACAGAAGAGAGGACAACACGCCACCTTGTGGAACGCCAGCCTGAACGTAACACCAAAAAAAGAGTAAGGCCTTCGATACCGTCGTCCTGACAAATAATTGCGAAACCATTCAATTGCTGCTGGAGATATGATAATATAAGTGTTTTATCAATTTAATCAATTTTATTTTATTAATCTAAAAATAAAAGTAGTTTGACCCCACCAGTAATCCGGTTAGTTCCTCCGCCTACATCCGGTACAGTGGCGACTCTTTCGCTAGTGTTACGTAATCTCGTGACCATTTTCAAGAAATTTATTTTTAAAGAGAACAAATCTTAAAATAAAATCGGGTTTATCAATTATCTGCTAGTATCTATAGTCAGACATAGGTCTTCTATAAGGCAAGACAGTAAAGTGTGATTCATAAATCATTGTAATACGATATTTATACTACAAATGGATATTTTTATTATCTCACCCTTACTGTTTACTTCCTTTTACACTATACTTTTCTGTATCGATATAAAGTGCGTGCACACTAATCATTTCTGTACATATCCTTCTCATCATTTCCTAATTTCCTATCAGTTATTTTTTTGCCTGACCTTCTATAATAATTTGCAATGTCTTTCGATAAATTAATATTGTTTTGCAAATATAATATGAGGGCCTTTTATTTATGAAATTGATGTTTTATATGGAAAAAGCAAAGCTAAATTTTTTTACATTTTTTTTTTATTTAATCAATCAAAGTAGGTACCGTTGTGATTTAATACTTTTCCATTTTAAAGGGAGTTCATTGATTCCTTTGCTGTAAATTTGCGGGAGCGAGAATCAACACAATCTTTGAAGGCATTTTGGACTACCTCATCTCATTGGATTTTTTTTCGAATTAAGAAATTATCCAAATGGCACACACCGTATACATCATTGATCTTTCTAACTGTTTCTGCAGCGCAAGTGTCACGATGGAATTCGTATTCGAAAATAATGCGTTATTTTATGTTTTCCATATTGAGCACAGAACGATTTCAAAGCAAAATTGAATTACGCAAAAACAAATGAATAATTACATTCGAAACACAAATAGACAAGCTTAAAATTGAAATAAATTTAAATTTGGAATTCTTAACCAAACGCCGGCTTTTTGAGATCATAATGGCCAGTTCTATAAAATATATATTTCATATGTAAGGATCTAATATATTAACGAATTTAGTACCTTTTAAAATTTAGGAGTTCATACAGACCATTTGTACACATTCATATATATATCTAAAGTAGTAGTTGACAGATCATTTGAAAAGTTAACATAACCAATTTTCTTTTTAAAATCAAAGAATCGATCGAGCGTATTTATCTGTACCTTAAATTGAATTTGTCTAGGTATGAAAACTTAGATCGAAACTAAATATTGGAAAGCAGTCCAAAGCATTCGAACGGTTTAGATTGAATTTTAAAATGTAACAGAACAATTTATTTGTATATCTGATTTGTTTCTATATCGGTGATTGTTTCAAACAAATGATAAAGTAAGCTAAATTATGTTATATATCACTTGTTAACGCAATTCATCCCCGCAGGGCTACTAGTTCGTGCTAGCTAACGAGCCTGGGTGGACTGCGTCGGCGCAGGAGCTGACATGTTGTCCAACACGACACGCGATCGTAGCTACTGGCTGTTATTTGAACAACTTATAGACCCTGGCCTCAAAAGGAAATTGTAGTGGTTTGGCAGCGACAGCTGCGTCGGTAATTAAAAAAGAGGTTTTTAAGGTTACGTAGCCAAGTAGCAAAAGAGGAACTGTTATAGTTTTGTAATGTCCGTCCGTCCATCCGTCTGTATTTCACAGCCTTATAATCCCGCTGTCTTTGCATCGATTTCGGTGAAATTTTATCATTGCCCCATATAAACTGCTATATAGTTTTCTAATAAAATTGGTAAAAGATTTTTAAGATATATAAGCACAAGCTTACAAGAATCAGGCTCATGATTGCTTAGAAAAAGGAAGGGTCTATAATATACACGACAGCTTGATTATTTTGAACAATAACTACTATACTACTTGATTATAAAACCTATCAAGTGACTTAATAGATTTTATATAACAAAAACTTGAAATGAATAATAATAATGGTAAAAGTAAATTTAAACAGGTAACATACAGATAACAGGGAACAGATGTTTGTCAAGAAATATTTCGTTTCTCAATTTCCTTAAACATCTGCATTAACAAACAAACAAATAAGTTCAAACTCGAACCTCTCACATTTCAGAAAGACTTTGAAAGTTTACCACGGATGTCTCACAAACTTTGTTCAAAAGTTTACAATCGATTTACGTAAAATTAATGAATACATCATAGAAGATGGCTGCATATTTCTGGGACTCTAACTAGTCACGACCGTTACAAGTCACTGGAAGCAAACTATTAATGAATATAAGCTTATAAGGGTAGACCTTTATGTTGCAGCAGCTTAACAAAAAGCTAAGATCGCAAAATACGGTAGTACCAGGTAAAAATGACGTATTTAACACAAATGTTCATTCTTGCAGCAATTGAATACTCTGTTGCTATTTGTCACTTGACACACTATACAAACGCGCTTGATACGTGTGAGAGAGATAGCGATAAACTGCGCTTCAATCAATTTTGCCTCTAACTTAGTTATTTACAGCGTAAGATAAGACAATCTAGTTATTTTGCCTTTGATTACAATCGGGGAGTTTCTTCGTCTCACGCGCGATATACCTAAAAGTGTACTAGTAATGTTAAGTATGTATATCAGTCCAGTTATAGAATCACTATATACCACAGTATATACCGAATTTAAAATTCTTTGAACTCACAAAATAGAATGAGTTTTCAGTAAGTACGAAACAGTATGTAACATCCAACTTCGTCGCTACACGAAATGTTGAGTTTGGGAAACACTCGGACGATGTTGTGAAAATAGTAATGAAGTCTAACATTTAAGGTTTAGACGTGGTGTTTTAGCCTAAAGTCCAAGATTGAACAGCGGATTTTCTTATTGAACTAGGGTTTGTACGTACATAAGGAAAGCAGAACCCTAATAGGATCACTTGTGAGTCTGTCTGTCCGTCTGCCACAGCCAATTTATTCCAAAGGGACCGATTAAGTAAAAATTTAATACATATATTTTTGAATTAAGCGCCATCTAACTTTTCTATTTGCTACTTTTTCTCAGGATTTTCGTTAGTTAGTAGTAGAGCTGCTGGCTTAAGGGTGCTGGTACCGGTCGGCTGTATCCCTCCCACTCCTCACCCTAGACTGCGAAGTCCTAAACTACCTGTCCGCTCTACGCCGTCTTACTGGTGTTTTGGGCAGAGGTTTGGGCACCATACAGAACCCCGCCATTTTTTTCTATGTGACTCGTTCCTTGAGTCCTTGCAGTGGAACGCTGGCTGGTAAGACGCTGGAACGGAACGGAGGATTTTCGTTAGTTAGTACAGTTGAAAAAAGCTAGAGCTAACGGAACCCTCGATGCGCGAGTTCGAATTGCGACTGCACTGGGCAGATTTTTATTATTATAAACAACTAGCTTCTGCCAGCGTCTTCGCCCGCGCTAAATTTCGTTATCGGCGTAGGTTCTTATGGCAACTCCTCAATTATAGAAAAAAAACAAACAATCAAATCTTTCCTCCTTAATGGCATAATTCATTCCTGTCTGTGAAACCATGCGAATACACATACAAAATTTAAACCCAATCGGTCAAGCCGTTTAGTAGTTGACATACCGACAGCAGCGCCACCTACTGGGGCCAATTGTATTTTTAAATCATCCAGAAAATCATCGTAACACCCAAAATTTCAATCCAATCGATTCAGCCGTTTAGAAGTTATGTAAAAAAGATGAGTACGGAAGGATAATTTTTACTACCCGTTGTCCTATTACCCGTTTTCCCGTAGGAATGAAGCATTTTCCCGCGGTAAAAAGTAGCCTATGTTCATCAGGGATAATGTCGGCTTCTAATGGTAAAAGAATTTTTCAGATCGGTCCAGTAGTTTCGGAGCCTATTCAATACAAACAAACAAACAAACAATCAAAGCTTTCCTCTTTATTATATTAGTATAGATATAGATAAATCAAAATATTCTTACACTAATCGCATACATAGAGGTTCTTACTTGTATACGTAGTACTTCAATTTCCCTGCTGACTTACGAGGATTGCTACCTTACATAATTTCACCTATTTTTTACACATTTGTTTACAAAACAGCGTTTTATTACAAAATAAAAGTGTACTAGTATAAATAATTTTAGAATATTTTTATTGTGTTTTTCTGTTATTTGTAAAAGAAGTTATCAATATTGTTTTTTGGTGTAAGTGCCGACTTTAAATCCCGAGCTAGCGAAATAACCCGACTACTGAGCACAGTGATAAAACAACGACAACATATGTACAATGTCAAAACATTTTCTCTCCAAACTGATCGTGCAACACGCCAGAAGGTAACAATGGGCTTAACGTTACCGAAATGTATTTTTGATAATGTTTCCAAGATTAGTTTAAGGCAATTTATATGCAGGATGCAGGGCCGCTCCCAGTTTAGAGGTCGTGGAAAACTCGAGTTCTTTTTAAAATTCTCGAGCGCTCTTTGGGAGTTTTGTTTATTCGTTTCCTAGATCGGATCTTTATTGCCGACTCTGTTCGCCTTTCAAGCTATGTTTGCTTTGAGAAGCTCGAAACACATATTTAAATGCCTTTAGAGATCAAAGTGGTAACATAATCAGTAGACTATTGTCTGTGATTGATTATATATGTTATTTAAACACACTTTGCTTTTCGAGGATTAGCCTTTTTTTATAGTGAAAAGATTAATCAACTGATGATTTCGTAATAGTACTCTTGTAACTGTTCACTGATTTGAATAAAAAACTGGTCAACCGTTGTTTGTTTGTTGTTGTAGGCAACCTATTCGTGGCTTTAAACGTTTAAACTAACAAAAAAGAATCGTAACAGTATATTTTATCGAAGAAGGTAACATTCCAGATTTAAATTACTTCACTCAAAGTTACAGTACTGAGCGAAATATCGTTAGCGTCTGAATCTAAAAGTCTGAAAAGTTAGTCTTTGGATTTTTCGATACCTCAATCGTCGTGATTACGGTTTCCAAACTTTGTCGATTATATTATCATATCTCTACCGACGAACGCTGTCTGCTGAATCCCTAAGTACACGAGTTTGCCATTGCCAAAATGTAAAACTTATTAGATTACAGTATTCTCAAGTTTCAAAGATATTATTTTATATAAATACTAGCTTACTCCCGCAACCTGGTCTGCGTAAACTTTTTTAAAAAAACAGCTTTTGACTGTTTACTGTTTTACATACAATAAAATCGGAATTCTCATACACATTTTCATCCTCTATTTTGCCATCTAGAGAATAATTTTTCAATAACGGTGATTCACGTGAATCTTAATTTTTAACGTTAAAGCCAAGTTTTAGTCATTTTCATGCAAACTGAAAATCCATATTTTACCCCCTTAGGGGATTAATTTCCAAAAATCCCTTCTTATGGCACACTTACGTCATTTAAGGAACGTTTGTGCAAAATGTCATGCTTCTAGACACAGCGGTTTCAGCTGTTCATTGATCGATTTGTCAGTCAGCAAGTCAATTTATTGTTTATATAAATGTAGCTGATCCGGCTTAAATTGTTTCTTTTTTTAAAACTACCCAATAGGGTTGTACTAATGTCAGAAACCTTCCCCGGCGTGTGCATAACAACTTACCAAAATTTCATTACAACCAGTTTACCCCTATTGTGCGAGACCGACTCGCACTTGACCATTTTTTTTCTCAGAAACAATTCCCGGCGTGTGCATAAAAACTTACTAAAATTTCATTACAATCGGTTTACCTTTATTACGCGAGTGCGACTCGCACTTGACCCTGTCTCACTCGCACTTGACCCTTTTTTTCTTTCTCAGAAACATTCCCCGACGTGTGTATAACAACTTACCAAAATTTCATTACCCTTATTGCGTGAATCCGACTCGCACTTCACCCTTTCAGTAAAACCTTATCCGATGCCTACGTCATACAAAGAACACACCCTCCAAGTTTTAGGTCTCAACGATCAGCGGTTTAGGCTGTGCGTTGATCCGTCAGTTATTTAGGACAAAGCATCTTTATGTATATAAGATAGGTAGAACAAGAAAACTTTAAGTATTATTGTTCACAAAAAATCAAACACCTGAAAAACGCATAACCTCGTTGAGCTTAGAAACACCTTAAATGTAGTATTATATTCTCTTTGCGTTAAATGAGATACTAATATAGTACGGTTACATTCTAGACATTCCAATTTTAAAGAATATTGAAGTTGTTTATGTTTATGTTGTTAAGTTTTAAGTAAGTTCAACCTTTTTTGAATGAAATACGTATTGATGTCTACTTCGAAGCAAATAACCGCCAAATAACTTTCTACCCCTTTTTAACCCCGCTAGGGGATGAATTTCAATAAAATACGAAACACGTCTTCCATCAATTCTGTTAAAAAAGGTTTATGCAAAATTTGAAATAAATTGGACCAAGGAATCACGTTGTCCCATACAAACTTTGCCCACCTTTTTCACCCCCTTAAGGGAAGAATTCCGGAAAATCCTTTCTTATCGGATGCCTACGTCATACAAAGAACACACACTCCAAGTTTCAGGTCTCTACGATCAGCGGTTTAGTCTGTGCGTTGATCCATCAGGACAAAACCTTTTATAAGTATAGATATAGGTAATTCTCTAAGGATGCTTCATAATCTTATTTTTATACTAACCTATCATTGCATTTACTTACCTACTTTATAGAAATGACATTGCATATAAAACGGGTGTGTAATCAAATACGTACCGAACGGCTTCGTTTTACTGCAAGCAATAGTAGATTGTTACATTGATCGAGTTATTAATACATGAGTGTTATTTTGGTACTTTTCTTTCAACTACAAATCTACCTACCGTGATATAATATACCTACTCCAAATAAATACTCAAAATAATAAAAATTACATTAATGGCCAGTATATACATTGTGAAGGGCAAATATTTAGTAGAAATACAGTGCCGAAAAATTAGAATAACTTCAAACATGTCGCAAGTAGTTATTCTACTTAGCCAGCAATGTAGTTGTAAGTGTGCTTCATACAAAAGAAAAGAATTTGACACTTACTAATTAAACTTCACGAAGAAGTTTCTCTATAACCGCACTGTAGGCGACTATTTCGGTTCTTAAGTGTGAGTATGAATTCCCTGCCGCTGGCGAGCGCTGCGATGGTAGAAAATAGCCGTGGACATAATTTTGAACAATTCCTTAGAACACATCCCATTTTACAAGCCGTAGAACACACAAAGAGAGGCAAAGTCTCTCCTCAGACTTAAGGGCTTCATACGGCAAGTGAGATTGGGATTGTCGACAATTCTCAGCCTGTTCACACAGGGTTAAAAAAAAGGATTTCATAACTTTGGCGATTCAAAGTGTTTGTAAAAACCTAATTTGATAAAAAATAATGACTTTGCCTTTTGACTTTGTCGTTGAACCGAGTCAAATGGACCAAGCTGGTAACCGGGTGCACTCGCCAGAGATGGCAGCAGTACTCTATATGGGGCCGAACTTGCGACTTGTAAAGCAGCAACCTTTGCCCTGACGTGTACTACTTCGCTCTGTTGAGTACTCCAAGTTTTTTGGACGCAAGCTTCACCTTGTCTTGCAAATGATCTTGGAACTGAACATCGCTGGAGATTTCAACACGAAGGAGATGGGTTTTCTTAGCGGTGAACGCGCAGACTTGTGTTTTTGTAGGGTTGAATCAGACCAAGATTTCCCGTCCTCAGACAGAGACCTTGGAAAGCATGATCTCGATTTGTGTTGAAGTACTGCACACTTTTCCCCCACAACGGAACAAGGGATGTTTGAACGACCTGTGTAATAAGCTTCTTCAGTACTGTACTCTGCATAGCAATGTATGTTGTTGATTTCCAACATGTTATTGATATGCAGCAGAAATAGCATAGAAGACAGCACAGAGCCTTGCGGGACACCAGCATTAATGTCCATGCTATCAGAGGAACTACCGTCAACTACAGGTCTTATGCGTCTGCCGGACAAAAAGCTAGACACCCATTTGCACCAACCCTCGGCCACTCCGTAAGATGACAACTTCGATGGAAGACCCACTGCCAAACCCGATCTAATGCCTTCGCTATTTCCACTCTGCTTGCCAGTGCCTTCCCCTTACACTCAATAGCTACTGCCCATCTGTGTGTCAATACACAAGAAGGTCACCAGTTGAGCGACCGCGGCGAAAGCCATATTGACGGTCGCTGACTAGGTCGTGTTTTTCTAGGTATCTTAGAAGCCGTGTGTTGGTCACACGGTCCATCACTTTAAAGATGAGAGAAGTAATAGCGATAGGCCTGTAATTCGATGGATCTGATCAATTTCCCCTGCCTTATGTTGTAGGAAAGCACGAAGAGGCGCGTGTGTACAGCACATAACTCAGGACCATACTGCTTAAGCACCACTGCTGGTATACCACCTGGCCCACTTGATTTATGAACGTCTAGAGAAAGCAATGCCCGCCGGATCTCCCACTGTGTTATAGAGATTTCCAGCATGGTCTTACCGACCCACGGTATAGTAGGTGGTACAGCGCCTTCGTCGATCATATTCGAGTTTGAGGCAAAGAGACTGCCCAGTAAATCGGCTTTCTCTTTAACACTATTGGCCAAGTCACCGTCGGTCTTTCGCATTGGCGGTCAAGAAGACTGGCAAAACTTTGGCAGCTTTAGCAAGCGAGCAGAAAGCACGACTCCGAGAGGGATAGCTTGCAAATCGCCCACCTATTTTGCCGATGTTTTGAATTTAGCTCTGACAGTTGCTTTCTTACTGATCCTCAAGGCAGCACTTAATTTGCGTTTGAACTAAGAATAACGTAAGAAATATTACGATCCCTATTATAACGAACCGTGGTCCATACCTCATACGCAGTTTTCTTAAGAATTTTAGCTTTTCTGCAAGGCCGATTAAATCATGGCCGTTTTTTGACACCGGCAACTACTCGCGGGCTAGGAATAAAGCATTCCATGTCAGGATCTTGCGAGCTAAAACAGAGCTACTGGCTAAACAATACAAATTGTATCAAAAATGTATAATATGAATTAAAATAAGTACCGATTAAAAACATGTTGCTATTATATATATTTTTTTTGTTAATAGTTCTACTTGTAAATATTTTAACTGCAGGCTAAAGGCTAACAAAATACTGTAACCTACGCCTAACTTAAAATGCTGTCAACGTGTAAGTTATCGCGGCCAGTATTTTTACTATTTACATACGTACTTTAGAATACTTAAATAACTTATATAGGTAAATATAAAAGATCTTTCTTTTTAGCTAGAAAAGGTTATGATAAAAGTTATTTTATTTATCTAACGGCGTTCCCAATTGTAATGAAAAAACAATGTT
The DNA here is from genome assembly GCA_946406115.1 of Apoda limacodes. Lineage (NCBI taxonomy): Eukaryota > Metazoa > Arthropoda > Insecta > Lepidoptera > Limacodidae > Apoda > Apoda limacodes. Next base: position 4,751,779 of record OX291544.1, read on the forward strand.
AATACGTTATGAATAAGTTCTTAGAAAATAAACAATTAAAACTTTGCTGATTTAAAAATACTTACTGATAATATTAGCCAATGTATCGTCTAAGTGAAAAAGTTTAGCTTGAAGGTTTAAAGTACACCCTTCGAAATAATTACAGATTCCGAATTTTGTCGCTTATATTATCATATACCCTAGCAGGGCTATATTCAGAATCCCTAAGTAGAATTAAAGTCTGTTGTTTCCATAATATCAAAGCTATAAGACGAATCCTCCAGTTCTTCCAGTTAATCCTTGAAATAATGTCGGATACCCAAAAGAAAGAAATTGGCAATTACTTCTGTGTGAAAGAGATAAATTTCGTGTTTTCCTCTACATTCTACAAGATACAATTGTATAATAATGTGAAGCGGAAAAGTCCTTGGAAAATATAAGCTCATATTTTATTTGAATTTACCTTATTATGTTAAAATAAGGAAGTTTTTAGCTAAGTGTTCTTCACAAAGTGTATCAAAGTTATTATTATTTTAGCATCATTGTCCGTTAAATAACTTAACGGTAATCAAAAAAATCGAAAAAAAAAACTTCTATATAAGTGATTACTTACTATTTACAACGATTGCTTATCGCTTATAAAGCAATTAAAAATGATGTAGATGTAAGTAAATTCCTACAATATTTGTTACAAACATTTGTTATAAAGAAGTTACAATTTTTGTTTTTGAGAAGAGATATGTAGAACCATTAAAAACCTGACTATCTGCATTGATTAGGTAATCATATTAGAATTAACTTTCTTAAGGGAAGTTACTATGGTCCGAAAATCGAAATCGCTAAATTTGCGTTTTCTTTACGTTTTGAGACCTAGAGAAACGTTTGCTAAAATTTTTAAGGTAGTAAGAATTATCCTCCCGTACATTCCTAATTACTTAATTACGTAATTACTTCCTTTTTCACATAACTTCTAAACGGCTGAACTGATTGGGTTGAAATTTTATATGGGTATTTCGATGGTTTTCTGGTTGATTTAAAAATACAATTGGACTCGGTAGGTGGCGCTATTAAACGGCTTGACCGATTGGGTTGAAATTTTGTATATGTATTTCCATGGATTCACAGACACGAATGTAGTATGCCATTAAAAGGAAAGATTTGATTGTTTGTTTTTTTCTATAATTGAGGAGTTGCCGTAAGAACCTACGCTAATAAAAAAAAAATTTAGGGCGAGCGAAGCCGCTGGCTGAAGCGAAGCTAGTAATTTATAAATATCTTAGCGTAAATAAAAAAATAAAAAGATGTTTATTTTAAACTCGACAATCAATCAGAAGCGATAATGTTATGGTCCAAGTTTTATCATTAATCAAAACATTTTCACTTTTTGTGTTGGGCCAAGTTCTGTTCGCAAGAGCTTTTAAGACGATAATCAATCGTTATTATACATCAAAGTTTTTTGATGTTTAATAACGATTTGCCAATCGGAATTCTTCTTGTTGATTCCAGTTTATTGTTTTAGTAAAATAAATAAATTTTCTTCGACAGTAAATTAAGTTGTAGGTATTGCTTGGAGAAATATATGAATATAAACTGAAAAAAAAATGTATATCTACCCAGGTTACTAGGGCTTAAATTGTAATTTTTATTCGATGCTATGTACAATGAATGTTTAAAAAAGTTCTTTAAAACCCACCTGCTCGGAAAGAACTTTCATGCATATCTAAAAGTACGTCTTTACGGAGATCTTTAAATGAACCTGCCAGGCGGGGTGAAAATTAAACTTTCTAACATAAACGACAGAACAGAAAATCCATAAACCGTGGTTAAATTTTAAACCCCACCATCTGTGCTAAGATGTGTGAACTACATTTTCTAATAGTGTTTCAAAAATGTTTCTGGCCACTTGCATTTTATTTTTAATTTAGAATAAATTTTGATGTTTAAACTAGAGCAAATCGTGGTGAAATTTCTTTCAACAATAAATGTTATAATTTTAACATACATTTTATTAAACATCTCGTACATTTCAATTTATTATGTTTTATTTTTCTCATAGGTGTAGTATAAAGCACTATGTATTATGTATCACTCGGGGTAAAATGCGATTTCTACCTCGTGTGTATTCAAACTACACCCTCGTATGTAATCGGTTACTTTCACCCCTCGCCGAAGAATGTACTATTAAGACAAGCAAACTTATATTTCAAATCAAAAAAAAAATTGAGCTATGCTTTTAGAGTTTTTTTTTGTGTATTTGATGTTTTTACATTCGTATTTTTTGTAGTCAAGTTTTTTTTAATTTCACTGATTTTAATCATTTTTTTACTATAGTCACGGTTTATTTTTAGTTTAAGATAAGCATAGCACAGAACCTTAAATTATTTATTTATTCATAACGGCGTTTTGTCGTTTGGAGTAATGAATATTAAATACCCTTATTAAACTCGTTATAACTATTTCGATAACAAACGTATACTATATGAATTTTGCAAATGGTATTCAGGAAGACAATAATTCTATATCATTGTATACGTAGTTGTAGGATCCGACAGTAAAATGATATTGAACTAAAGGCGATTATCAGAGAGCGAATAAGGAATTTAACTGTTTTTCTTACATACATACATAGTAAGTGGGATTAAATTCAATAATAAATAAATATTTTTGGACATTTCACACAGCGCCGTCTGGCCCCAAAGCAAGCATAGCTTGTGGTATGGATATCAGACAGTGGATACAGCTACATATATATTCCTTTTTTTTTGTAAATACCTACATATTATACACAAATGTTTTTTTAATCACCTATGTTTGTCCAATGCGGGAATCGAACTCGGCCACTCTACCAACTAGGCTGCGAGGAAGTCATCCCTTCCTCCTTTCACTAATCACGATTAGATTTATCAAAGATGAAAATTCTTTATTATCAGAATACAGTTACCACCATCACTGTGGCAATGGCACACTGTAATAGCTCATTTATTACCAACAACATTTTTTTAGAGTTCACATTACACTCTTGTATGTCAATAATTCTTTACTGAAATTCTTTTCGGTATATTTTTTATGGTTCATTAAAGAGCATCAGAAGAGCTTCACGCTCAAGTGGAGCACGACACTAGAGTTCTTTTCCTCAGGTCCTGGTAGATATTAATGGCAAATGTACATCTATTTATTAATTGACAGATATTAATTATAGCGATCCCGTTTTAACTGAAAATATTATATTGTTTTAATACAATAGAATCAATCATCTCATCTGAAATATGGGGCACGCAACCTGTATCATTTAAGGTTACTTAATTTCATTCTAAAACAAAATTTCATTTTGTTGTGTTATTTGGAAAAGCATTTCAAATGTAAGAGTAATCAATTGCACGCGACAGTATTTGAGTTATTAAAAGCGTTAACTAAAATTGAGCTTTAACTTTTTAAACGTAGTTTTACGGTGATATAACCTTTTTGCATGAACTGAGTAAAAAATATTAATTTGATTATCTAAGTAGAAAGAAAATAGATCTCAATTTATATGAAATTTGTGAGATACGACTAACAAATCAAAAGAAAAGAAATTTCACCAGCTTTTCTGCCCAAGACATCGTCTGCGTGGCTTTTTAAAAAAAAAGACAGTTTTCGATTGATTACGGTCTTAGCTATAATAATATAAATACAAATTTCCATACCCTATTTGCCATGTAGAGAATATTTTCCAAAAAAGTAAATTTTTATTTTCAACCTAAGGCTCAAATATCAAGTTTTATGCATTAAGCTTTCAAAAATGACTTACCCATACAAATTTCAAACCCCTATTTAACCCTCTTAGGGGATTATTTTTGCAAAATCCTTTCTTACAGCTCGCTTACATAATAACAGGATCCTCTGTGCTAAGTTTCTAGTCTCTAGATTCAATTTTTAGCCTAACTGAGCTAAACTGAGATAGCCTAACTACACAATGGTACCGAACTAAAATAAAACCGCAAAAAAACTAAATCGAACATCCAATTGGAGATTCAAATTTTATTGGAGATTGACTTTGAATTACAAACCATTCAACCCTTTAGCGCCGTACCGTTATTGGCTATCGCGCGTCCACTAATTGGAACTCGTTCCAACTACTGCGACCGTGGAGAGCAGTAACAGAAAAACGAACACTACCATCACCCTAATATTGAACCAGCTAATTGTAGTTGCATTTAAAGTGTAAGTCTAACACAAGATCACATAGTAAAATATTTACGAATACAAATAATCATAAACTAAAGCTTACTTGAAATATATTACGTTTTATACACATCAAAATGTACTAATAACTGCATTGTTATTACTTACATAGGAATATCTATTAATTTCACGTAGACTTCCGGTATTGCAAATACATAACATTTATCTTTATTATAATAATAAATTATTTTGGACATTACACACAGCGCCGTTTTGCCCTAAAGTAAGCAAAGCTTGTGTTATGGATACCAGAAAACGGACACAAATACATTTACTTATTTTTGGGTACTAATTAAACTTCTGTTTATTCTCATATATTAGCGAATCCTCTAAAATTCTACATTGTGCTCTGAATAACTAAGTCAGCCACCATCAATGCGCGTCAAAAAAATACTATCTTAGCCACTATATATCTTCGATGTAAGCTCCAGTAAATACAACTTAGCATGGTAATTATTGCATCTTTATCTGTAACAAATATACAAGCAGTTAACTTTTAAACTATTTATATATGACGCCAATAGTGTAATTGTATAGACGTCTAGTTTTATTACTCAGTATGTTTAAAATTTAGTGAATAATTCAGAACTCTTCATATATTGTTTGCTCATCAAAATGTTCCTAAAATTATTATCTAATATATTTAATTATCATCAAATGTACTTTTATGATGTGATCAAAAGGGCCCTTGCCACCATTAACGTACCTTCCTTTCTAGAACCTGTAGGTGTAGTGCGTGATGATGGTAAAAGACCCGATGGTGTCACACTCGTTCCCTGGGAGCGTGGCCGAGCGTTATTGTGGGTCACCACTTGCGTAGATACCACGGCACAATCTTATCACAAATGGGTGGCTAGCTTTTTGTCCGGCAGACGCATACAAACCGTAGTTGACGGTAGTTGCTCTGATATCATGGACATTAATGCTGGTGTCCTGCAAGGCTCTGTGCGGTCTCCCACGCTGTTTCTACTGCATATCAATGACATGTTGGACATCAACAACACTGGAGTACTGGAGACGCTTATTACACGGGTCGTGCAAACATCCCATGTCCCAAATGTCTTGTCTCAAATCGAGACCACACTGTTAAAGGTCTCTGACTGAGGACGGATAAACTTGGTCTGAATCAACCCAACAAAGACACAAGTCTGCGCGTTCACCGCTAAGAAAAAGCCATTCATTGTGGTCTCACAATTCCAGAATACTCCCCTCTCCATCTCCAAGAGCATTGGGATCCTTGGTGTTGTCATCTCCAGTGATGTTCGGTTCCGAGATCATTTGCAGGACAAGGTGAAGCTGGCGTCCAAAAAACTTGGTGTACTCAACAGAGCGAAGGAGTGCTTCACGTCGGAGCAAAGGTTGTTACTTTACAATTCGCAAGTTTGGCCCCATATGGAGTACTGCTGCCATCTCTAGGCGGGTGCACCCGGATACCAGCTTGGCCTTTAACTCGGTTCAACGACGGGCTGTGAGAATTGTCGACGATTCCAAAGTCACTTGCGGTATCGAGCCCTTAAGTCTGAGGAGAGACTTTACCTCCCTGTGTGTGTTCTACCGCTTGTACAGTGGGTTGTGTTCTGAGAAATTGTTCGAAGTGATGCCCACGGCTACTTTCTACCATCGCACCGCTCGCCATCGGAAAAAATTGTGAAAATTTGTGTAAATTTGTGTGTGCCCGTGTGGTAGTTCCAAGAATGCTGGCTGCATTTCCCCTCTCTATCGAAATACTTATTCTCTGAGTGGGAAATGATTTAGCTCTCTTGTCGCCAGAAGCTGCTTTTAAGCGCGGTAATATTGATTAAAAAAATTTATGAGCAGATGTACCCCATGGGCCGAGCGTCTCTACCGTAATCGGCACAAATATGTAATCCGGGAGTAATTTACTATATTTGAGCCGCTTGTTGCGCTCTGCATTTTTGGCAGCCGCCGCAGCTTTTGCACTTGTTTCCCTGACATTTTTTTTATACCATTAAAATGGCAACCAAGCTTATAGTCCGCCTGATAGTAAGCGGTCACCGCAGCCTATAGACGCTTGCAACACCAGAGCTATCACTCGCGAGTTGCTTTTGCCCCGAGGTAAAGTAGTGCTACTCTCTGTTACATACATCATTTATCCATAATCCACATCCATAATCATAAGATTCATTACATAAAAAATCAAATTCATTAGAATAAGGTGTGGGATTACGACTAATAAATTTGTATTACTCTTAACTTAAAAAAAAAGAAAAAGCTATAACCGTAATAATGATAAATTCATTATATTACACCCCTATGTAGCACCAAAGTACGGTTTTCGTGCCGCCTACTACTCTGTCCACTCCCTAGCAAAGATTATGATTTGTTATGATGATCCTTAAAAAAACGCTCAGCGGGAAGTCAAGTGTTTCATTTAAGATAAATCTGAATTCACAAACAAAATTAGACTTTGGTAACTCAGCTAAGTACGAGTATGTAAGCTATTTACATAAAATATCTTGTCCGACGAAACTAAACATTACGTTTCTAACAATTAGGAAAGAATAATTAGATTAATTTAATTCTATGTAATTGAACCTAAAAAATACACCAAGAAAGTGTAAATTATAATGACATATAGTGAGTACGACCCAAGTTGGTACTCAATATAAATATATAAACAGCTGTAGATTATTTTATTGAACTAAATACTTCACTTGCTGTTACGAACACGCACAGCGGCGACGGGCGTAGGCTAGCTTCCTCGGTTGCTAAAACGAAGCTACGACAATGAAGCGCCGTAGAAATTAGACAACCGTACGGTAGCTAGCTACTAGACTAGGCCACTGACGTGTTTATAGTGGATTGTATGTTGTGGCGACCGTATTGCGGGCCGGACGGGTGAAGCCGGGTGACGCACTTGTGAACCGTTGACCACCAAGATTTCTTGAGCGCAAAATAAAATAGCCGAAGTGAAGCGGAGTATTCTTATGAAGAATTTATTTACACTTTACACTAGCACTTATTTTACGCTTAATTTCTAGCAGAGTTTCTTCCTTTTTTCTAGCAGCGTTTCTTTCTTGAACCTTCGCTCTACTATTGAGCACTTATTTTCTTTCTTGATTATTGGTTCTTGCTTTCTTGATTTCTTGCTGCGAACTGCGACCACGACTTTTTTTTTTCTGAAATGACTATGCAGTTGGCTGTGAGACTTATAGCGCCCAACGCTCAAGGGCTCCCCACGGGGGAAGCCTCGGCTTGGGTTTTCGCTTTCAGGGGCGTCCCTTCGACCGGCGTGAGTCTCGAACCCGAAGGTGGGTCAACGCCAGGAGGGGAGTTCCCCGTTACGCGGATACGGTTGCGATTGAGTGGGGGCGAGAAGCGCCCCGGCACTCTTTGATACCTCGTGTATCCTTGGGGGCGCCGACGAACCCGGGGACGTCGGCGTCGTGTTTGGACGGAGGCCCTATTCGGGGAGGTCGTAGAGACTAATCTCGCTATCCGGACAGCAAGATCGTCATCTGGGGCCGTTAGTACGTGCCGAGGCCGCCTAACTATAGTTTTACAACCGTGCCCAGGTCGATCGGGGGATGATACGTTGTGGATTGCACAATTAATCGATTCGGGTGATTTTGGGTACATTCGAAAAAACGGACTGCCAAGTCTTTGAAATATTAGGGAATCGTGGGGAGTTCGAAGTTTCTGTGTAGGTCCGCATTGCGAACGTACCAAGAGGCCCCAGAGGCCGCTCTGAGAAAGCAGTTTTGGAGGGTCTAAAGTTTGTGGAGATTGCGCTTGGATAACGCAAAGACTACGCTAGCATAAGCTAGTATGGGGCGGATACAAGTTGTGTAAAGATTCAGCTTATTTCTAAGCGACATCTTACTGTACTTGCCTATCATGGGATAAAGACGACCGAGGACAAAAGCCGCTCGGTATCTGACTATTTTGGTGTGAGCGTGGAAGTTCAAACGACTATCCATAGTCACACCGAGATATTTGGTCTTATTTTGCCAGAGAATGGCACGACCGAAGAGAGAGAGGGGAGGTGGCTGCGGAGGGCAGCCTACGGTAAAGAGGACTGCAGAGCTTTTGTCGGGATTCACCTTGATTTTCCATTTCCGAAACCATTCGCCTAGGGGGTGATAGCGGGTTGGAGTCTCTTAGTGATTCGACTCACTAGCCTATCGGTGGTATAGACAGCGGTATCGTGCGCAAAGAGGACTAGTTGGGTACCTATCGTTTTAGGGATGTCGTTGGTGTACAGACGGTACAAGATGGGGGCGAGCACGGACTCTTGCGGGACTCCTGCTTCTATGGGACGGGGGGAAGAGAGAGTGCCTTCAACTTTGTAGCGAAAGCTACGATTCGACAAAAAGTCTCGTATGATGAGCACGAGACGATCTGGCAACTGAAAGTTGTACAGTTTAAAAATTAAACCGTTGTGCCAGACTTTGTCGAAAGCTTTCGCTACATCGAAGAAGACAGCGCCCGTGTGGCGGGTCTTACCTAATGCTGGTTGGAAGCCAGTGAGAATATGTTCCGTTATGCGGAGGACTTGATGGACGCATGAGTTTTTGGCACGGAAGCCGAACTGCTCGTCTATTAAAATGCCTCTGGAGACTATAGCGTTCCGTAGGCGAGCGAGGAGGAGGCGTTGATAGAGTTTACCGAGGGCCTTTAGTAAACTTATGGGGCGATAGGAGGACGGCTCGGTACGAGCTTTGCCTGGCTTATGGATACCTATAACAATTGCATCTTTCCATTGAGAAGGAAAGATGCAATGTTCGATAGCAGCGTTAAAGATCGCTACTAGTAGGCAGAGAAGGGGAAGAGTGATACGCTTTAGGATATCGTTAGAGATACCGTCCGCACCGGGGGCTTTACGGGGGCGTAGGTCTTTGATGACCTGTATGACTTCGTCGACAGTGATAGGGGGCAGGGGTCTTGTGGTGGCAGAGAAGTTCTGCGCTCCACTTCGCCGTCTACCTCGCGCACGTGGTCGGGATCGAACGGCTGTGTGCTTAAGGCACATTGGGCTTGGAGGCTAGGCGCTAGGCAATCCGCTTTTTCGTCGTCATTGAACGTGGGAACGTTGTTGGGACGAGTTAACGGAGGGAGAGAGTTGGCGGTGTCGGATTTTAGAGCTCTGGCTAAGTGCCAATAAGCTTGGTGAGAAGGAGAAATGTTCTCCATAAGATCACCGAAACGTTGGGCGCGAAGCTCAGCTACAGCGGTTCTTACACGGCGGTGTAAGTCGTTGAAGCGAGCTTAATTTTCGATAGTGGGAGCGCGATAGCGTGCGCGGCGGGCCGCGTTACGCTCAGTCATTAGCGACCTGATGTGCTGAGGCAGGATTAGGTGGTGATAATCACCAACCGGCACCTGTCTTGAGCACTCGCCAACGGTGGCGGTCAGGTGGCTAGTGAGTGAGTCGATAGCTACGTTTAGGTCGGTCGCGGATTAGATTACGTTGGGAACGCGGCGGTCTAGATGTGGTGAGCTGGGATTTTCGAGCAATTGCCCAAATTTATCCCAGTCCGTCACGGTTCTAGTGTCGGGAGGAGAGTCCGAAGGGGAACCTAATCGGAGGAGGACAGGGCGGTGGTCCGAGTCAAGTTCGTCAAGCACCTCTATAGAGCGAAAGCTTAGCCTTACATTCTTTAGAAGTGCTATGTCGAATACGTCAGGGTTATTCCGAGTATTGTGGAAAAAGTAAGTGGGCGTCATGGGAGCCATGATGTCAAAGTTTAGTCTGTCAACTAAATCGTCGAGGAGTCTGCCTCTCCGTGAAGGTACTGAAGAGTTCCAGCGGCGATGCTTGCAATTTAGGTCGCCGGCAAGAATGACGGCACTAAATTTAAGAGCGACTGAAGGTCGCTCTCGAGCAAGTCTTTTAAGGGAGAGAGATAAACCGATGCAATGATGATCGGCTGATGGATGCTTCTAAGTTCGTAAGTGGGAGCAATGCAGGGAGCGCCTGTAATAGATGAGAGTGCCTCCGAGATTGGAAGCAGTTCTATCATTACGGACGGTGCGATAGTTCGCGATCGAAGGGGTACGGACAGCGGGCTTTAGGATCGTTTCCTGGATGAGGAAGACCTCCGGTTTTTGGGACGAGAGGAATTGCGATAGTTCCTCTCTTTGGTTTCGAAGACCGTTGGCGTTAAAATAGCCTAAAGAGACAGACCGGGGTTTTTCGCGCGCGGTTGTGCAATCCATTTTGATTGTTAAGGTTTTGGGGCCACCCTGCGGACTTGATTGAGATCGGTGATCTGTACGTATTCGGCGTACACGACCTCAAAATAGGCTGGGTCGCAGGCCCAAGAAATCTCGGCGAGAATGCCGAATTGCTGCTGCTCGGCCGTCTGAGCGCCGTTGCTGGGCAGCGCGAGCGAGGGGCGCGGAGGGGCAAGGCGCGTTTGCGCGAGAGGTGCGGGAGCACTTCGCATAGGTGCTGGACGCGAGATGTCCCGTGACTGAGACGGGCCCAGGAAGAGCAGACAGAAGTTTGTCTGTCTCTTTAGCTTTTGTTGCGTCAATTACCGCTGGAGGACGGCTCCTGGCCGCCGAGGTGGACAGGGAAGGGGAAGCGCTAGTCGCTTTAAGGCGTTTAGCCTCAGAATCGGAGGGAGGAGGAATAGACTCCTGAGCGGATGCCGCCGAAGCCTTTTTTGACTTGGCGGTTTTCTTCCGCTTTTTCCCCTTTTTTGTCCCCAGGCCAACCACTTTGAAGCCTTCGTCGTCCTCGTTTGAGGACAACGCCGACTCAGCGGACATTACGGCTACCGGAGACAGGGGTGCGGTTTCGGAGGTTGCGGGGGGCGGGGTAGCGAGTGACCGAGAAAGGGTCACATCAGCTACCGGGGTGGGGAGACGATTTGGCACAGGGGCCCGAAGAGCGCTGCGATCGACACGCGGGTCGCGAGAGCGGGGGTCGCAGCAGAGAGAGCGCGTGCGGGGAGAGCGAGAGCGCGAACGAGTGCGCGAACGAGTGCGCGAGCGAGACGGGGAACGTGGCGGCAAACACAGAGAGGGCACCGACTTGTCGTACGCTTGGAGGGCAGCCACAGCCTGAGAAGAGCAGGCTTGGACCAGATCTGAGTGATCACGAAGACAAGCCTTGATGATCTCCCCTATCTGGTCCCGGGACATGCCTTTGAGTACTTCGGCCATCGCGGGAGTGGCCGAGGTGTAGCTTGTGAGTACCTAGTTACTCCCCACCATTGCTGGCGAGGAGCAAGAATACCTAAGTGTGGCCAAGCGCCCCGCAGTGCTACGGATTGCTTGGTGTGTACCTAACTCCTACTCCTACGGCCGGGGTTACGTTGTCACCGTTAGGTTTTCCCCCGAGCAACGAGACGTTTATGAAAAAGAAACGTTTGGTAGACCGCAACTCTGAAAAGAGCTATACGATCTCACCCACCAGCCCTTGAGCACTCGGAACTGGATTTCTACAAACTAGACGCAATCGACACTTAAAACGCGAGAATGTGCGGAGCGGCGAACCGCTGAAGAGGAAATACTACACTAGCGATTTAACCCAAAGCCGGACTCAGGCCGGGCGAACCAGTATCAGTCAAAGAGGCAAGCGAGGGTCACCACTATGCGTAGTAGTTCCGCGACTGCGAGAACACACACTCACACACAAAAACACACAGTATCGCTTCGACAAACTTCGCGTTATGGGCGCGTTGAAAAGCGCGAAAGCACACTCAGAGCGGGCCGAGAAGCAATTTCCCAGTCAATACACACAACCGAGCAGCGCTCAACACTCAGGCCGATTTTCCAAGAATTGCGGGCGATAATCCAAACAACAATTCGAGGTCGTCAGCGCTAAGGCAAAACACCACACAGGAATGCGCACCAGCTGAGTCACCACTGCACGGAGCACTATGAGAGCACTTGACGCTCTAGAACACGACCGCACAACACGAAAGTCGAATCGGGTATCGCCGACCACGACTGCCGGATCGGTCGAGTTTTAAACCATTTCGAACAAAGCGGCAGGCCATAAAATCACCATTACAGTTGTAAACTATAGCTAGACTACTCTTACAATGCTTGCTGTCTTTGTCTACAACTAGTTTGTATGGAGATACATGTTTTGTTGGTTTAAAATATAAAAATGATTTTTCTCTACATTACAATTACTTCCTATAGATAGATATTAATTTTACAAACATTATGCAAAAGGTTTATACGGATAACTTCAAAAAAAGGTCGTCTCGCAAGCGTATTGCTAATATTTTCAAAATTCACGCCCGGCCTAGTAGCTCCACGGCAAAGTACGCGGGAGTTTGTTGAACTAAGCAAAGGGTTAAGAGCGTAATTTTCAACGCATTGCTTATTTTTTTTTAAATTCACGCTCTTACTTTTCATACAAATTTTACACTGATAGATTTTAACTAAATTTTAACTATCGATATTTCTTTACGTTATACAATTATTAAGAATTTACTTGCAATTACAATTTACACTACTTATTTTTAGCTCGACTCTGCTTGAGTACATAACATATCTTACATATAAAAACACTACATGTTATTCTTATAAGTTTTGCCTAAACTACTATTTTACATCGTATCTTTATTGACAATCCTACATATTAAATCCTTACTGACATTACCTATAGTTACTTAGTTTACACGAGATATTATTTACGATCCTAAAATACATGCGCTTCCTTAAGTTATTTCTACGTAATTCCTTATATATTTTACTTACCCTTTTTACTTGAAATGTACATAGTTGAGCAAACATACTCTATCTTACATTGCAACGACATACTTCTAACCTAGTTGTTGTGACTTTATTTTTCGTCACTTACAACCTTACCACTTATAGTATATTTATTTATCATATAACTTACAAACCTTACAAATTACTAACGAATTATTTTACGTATCGTTTTAGCGTTACCCTTTTGTGTTAATACGACTTTATTTAATAAAATCCTTATTTTAACTTTTTACATTTTTGTCCTTATACGCTGAATCTATTTAGGTATTTCGTGTGGTCCGTCGCTAACACTTGCAAATTTTTAAACTTTAGTATAGTATAGTGTACGCAACGAGCTGTTGGTACAATTCAGTTGTTTTTTATTTGTCTACCTATATCTTGTTACCCTCTTGTCAGTACATTTATAGTATACTCCGTATATTTATAATATACAGCCCCCTAATTTAACTCGTTATAACTATTTCGAAAATATAGTATACCTATATGAATTTTGCAAACGCATCATTGTATACGTGGTTGTAGGATCCGATAGTAAAATGATATTGATCTAAAGGCGATTATCAGATAGCGAATAAGGTTGTGAATTGGTCCCAAACAGACAAACATTATGGTACAAGTACTGAAAAGATGATACCGGAGCACTTCACATATTTTTGGCACTCCCTTTTTCTGGAAATGTATGCCAATATTACGTATCGAAATTTACATTATCAATTTTTCCAAAAACCACTTTCGCATGTGTAGGTATAATGTATATTAACAATTAAGATTATTATGATGGATTTTAAACAATTTGACAGATCTTATTAAGACGGTTTATTGAACTCTCTCTCTCTCTAGTCGTACCTTGGAGATACTTACAGGTTATTATCTAATCGAGCTTGTAAACGGCTCACTCTGTTGAGAGGCACTCAGTTTTGCGAATGAAAATTCAGTAATTAAATCATTTACCTTTTCTCAGATCTTTTCTGATGAGATTAATTTGACATAATGAACGTTTTTCCTCATCTTTTGGACGTAAGGATTTTATAATTGAGATTATATTTTAATCTACGCCAAAAAAATTAACCAAATTTTTATATTTTTATTACGTCATAGGCCAAAGCACTTGTAGAACTTTCTTTGGTTTTTATGATGAAGCTTTTTCGGAACAGATTGTTATCAGTCTAAGGTTGAATTAAAATAACATTACATATAAATAATAAATAACATTATAATAACAATTTATACTGCATTACCGGAATTTAGGTCCATTATAATCTTAATATATATAAATCTCGTGTCACAATGTTTGTCCTCAATGGACTCCTAAACTACTGAACCGATTTTGATCAAACTTCGTAAATATCTGTTATTTGATCCAACTTAAAAGATAGGATAGTTTTTATCTCGATATGTCAAGTGCGAGCCGGACTCGGGCACTATAGGTAAAAACCAACTTTCGCTGGGTACAGAGGGACAGCAGCGGAACAACGTTCGCCGGGACAGCTAGTTCGATAATAAATGTTTATTAAATAAGAAACAAAAAAAAACGGTTTGCACTCCGGGAGTGCTGGCAGAAGTGAAAACATACTCGCTATTTACTTCCCATCACTTCTTATCCATATTTATTTATCAAAAATAATAACTTTTGTTTATTTACTTTTTTGACGTTGTATATTTGACAGCTCAATCGGTCATAGAATTAAAATCCCATATCCAACCTCCCTGTACTACTCATAATCGCCATATACTAAAAATAAAAACTAACCTAATGTAAATAAAGGTCACGTGTCCTTACGCGAGTGACATCTTACGAATTTTCGATCAGGACACGTGACCTGACGCAAGTTTAACAGTTTTTACCCATCACAAAAAAGTGCACAGCGCCGCTAAAGAAGTTTTCACTTCAAAAAATACAAATGTAAGTAACTCATTAAAATTTAATAGAAAATAAAATTATTTATCATTAATAAAAGTTACCTAGCATTCCTGCTCCAAATCCACACATATAATATACTTTTAATTCAGAATTCATGCAAAAGTTGGTATATATTCAATAATTCGTAACTATAACTTTTTATTCTAATTTAGGGGTTAACTAATGTGCAGTAAGAAGTCTTCAAACAAAGTTTGCAGTCAACTACAGGCAACAGGAATATTTTGATTACCTACCGCAAACGCACTATCGCTGTACCCGCGGCACTTTAACCTCAAGCGTCGTAAACATAAAGCTCGAACAGTTAGAGGGCGCTGTTATCGCCCCGTCTGCTGAACACCTATTGTGCGTTTCATCGAGGTTGATACGAGTACTGTAATAAGGAGAGAGATGAAAACACAGGGAATAGAAATAGCTTTTTTAACTGACATTAAAAAAGGAGGAGGTTCTATGTTCGACGGGTACTTATATTTTGTTTATGTACGTCCACCGATTTCTCCGCCAATTGTGAAATAATTTTTGAAATTATTTTTTTATTCGAAAGAGTTGAGGTGGTCCCATATAAATGAAGTAGATTTAAAACTTAAACTGCTTAGACTGCATAACCACCAACCAAAATTTCGTTACAATCGGTTAACCCTTATTGCGCGAGTCGGACTTGACACTTTCGGAAAAACTTTTCTTATCGGATGCCTACGTCATACAAAGAACACACCCTCAAAGTTTTAGGTCTCTACGATCAGCGGTTTAGGCTGTGCGTTAATCCGTCAGTGGTCAGGTGGTCCCATATAAATGACGTAGATTTAAAACTTAAACTTTTGGAGAAAAAAACTATTGATGTTAATTTGAAACTGGGAGAACCACGCCTTTTTATTACCTATTTATATATTTTGCATTACCAATTTATTCTAATTTTAAACTAACACAACTGTATTAAGCTCTATATCTTTGACCATTAGACAACGAAATGGAACAAACTTAGAAAGTGGGATCTTGGAGTCATCGATATATTTTTACAGATATCTGGTAAACAGATAGACAGTTACTTGCTAAAACCAAACACTATGAATACCCTCTTTAACAACCTCGACGAATTACCTCCCCACGTGAAGCATGGCGTAAAATAAAAGCCCATACGTCATGGCATACAGCCTTCCTACATCCGGAGGGTCGCACACAATGCAGCAATATTGGCATTCCTCGCATCGAACTGCGGGGGCTCACGATTAATGGCAAACAATTGAAATCTCGACCTGAAAATGCGATTCTGGAACTTCAAAGTGAAACATGTAGGAGTTTGCGTCAATAGTCTCAACATTAAGTATTTCAGTTATTCTACAAATCCTAAACATTTGTACTTTACATAGACTACACGACGGTCAGAATGCGCAGAAAAATAGCTTTAAATGTGGTGCTTTTAATACGTAACTGTGTGAGGTTACTTTATTTAGTTTTTTTTTTAATTTTTACCTGTTTTAGATTGTTCGAAATATAAAACTGTGAACTACATCGAAGCGATGCAGTGCTTTCATAGCATTTAGGTTAATAACTATTTACTTTGTTAATATTTTACGTTTTTATCGTCCGAGATTTTTTGCACATCAGGCAGTCGCAAAGGCTCGATAAGTTATCAATAGAAATCATTAATTTTACAGTTGTGTTCGATACGATAGCGAAAAAACGATATTTGAATTGTAGACACTACCAACATCAAAAGAAGTTTGCGTTCACTTAGAAAAACTAAAATTATTCTTTTTATGTCGTTTTTTTTTCAATTTTATTTTTAAGCATTTGTTCTTTGTTTAAAAATACGTCATTACAACAATATATATTATTGTTTCTTTTTTTAAAAACAACTTATGTGAAAGGGTTGCACTTATTCGGAAACTTTCCCCGGTGTGTGCATAACAACTTACCAAAATTTCATTACAATCGGTTTACCTTTATTGCGCGAGTCCGACTTGCTTTTGACTCGCACTTAAATCTTTTTTTCTTTCTCAGAAACCTTTCCCGGCGTGTGCATAACCACTTACCAAAATTTCGTTACAATCGGTTTACACTTATTGCGCGAGTCCGACTCGCACTTGACACTTTCGTAAAATCCTTTCTTATAAACACACCCTCCAAGTTTCAGGTCTCTACAATCAGCAGTTTAGGTTGTGCGTTGATTCGTCAGTCAGTTATTCAGGACTAAGCTAAGCATATCTTCTTTACGTATGTACGTCACTATACTCCTCCTAAACGGACCGATTTGAATGATTTTTTTTGTATGCGTTTGGGTGGCGCCCGGGATGGTTTACATTCACAAATCAGCCCGGCAGATGGCGCTGCAGTCGGATGCAGGACAACGTCTGCTTGGTCAGCCGTTTAGGAGGAGTACAGTAGAATTATATATAAAGATATTCAAATTCAAATTCAAATTAGCACTTATGAATGTCACTACGCCATCGGTTCGTAAGTCTACAGGGCGGGAGACCTTGTACTGAGAAGAACCGGCGAGAAACTCAGCAAGGGCATTTCTTTTCTCCCTTTCTCTTACAGCGTCCAATTAAAATATTGGAAAATGCCCTCCCTATCATAAAAGGACACTTTCCATTACAAACATAAAAAACATGAAATATAAAGCACAAGCACAACATAAAAAAGTATCTAATATAAACAAAAGATATATTTTATCATAGCCAAGAAATATCTTAAGTTTTCAAAACGCAAACTCTTTTTGACGTGTGTACGAAGAACCGATACATATTTTATCGTTATGAATTTATCAACCGAAAACGATCGATAAGCGGCCATTATGTATGTCAAGTTTGCAAGGTTTGCGGTATTTATCCTATAGATTAGCAATAGCCTCACAAAATTGACCATCCCTTAGAAAAGGACAAAGCAAACCTGTGACCTCTTTTCTTTGCTGGATTATTTTTATTATAAAGTTAGAAAGAGACAGCATCAGCAATCGCTTCGTCTCATTCACATTTTTGCAACCATTTTAGCTAGGAAATGCGCTGTCCAGTTCTTTATGTATGAGTGCATCGAATTAATAATAATAATTTTGGACATATCACACAGCGCCATCTGGTCGCAAACTAAGGATACAAATACTTGTATACTTGTTTTTGTAAATACATACATATCATACAAAAATACACCCAGGCTGAAGACAAACACAAATGTGTATCACATCCATGTTTGTCTAGAGCGGGAATCGAACCCACACACGCACAGCAGCCGGCCACACTACCAACTAGGCTGCGAGGGAATCTATAGGGAAATAGTGGCTGTGCGGCCAGTGCGTTTACTTTAACGACAGCGCATGATTATAACCAGGCGCGCCGCGCGCGAAAAGGAAAAAACAAAAATTATTGTAAATAAAATGAGTTGTGTTGTTCTGATTTTCTTCCGCGCAAGTTTGTTAAAAACAGACGTATGGTATTTTTGAGCTATGGTTATAACACAATTATACATACTTTGCTCCATTACGCCCTCAGGCTGAAATCTTGTTTTATCTATAACTGACTTAGCTCACTTGTATAATAATGTACTATTAAACATCATTTTTTTTTATAGTGTTACCCCTATTATCAATATATAATATTGTAATTCATCACATATGGAACAAACTGTTTTGAAGAATCTCTGCTGCACAGTTTCTAGTTTCTGCTCCGAGAATCCATCTCAATATTGGGTTTCGATTCTAAAAATGTTATTTTCTTAAGTTTTCAGCAAAATGTAAAAGTAGTTTTATACTGTAAACTCCTATGCATTTCTGTTCCCTGAGGCTGTTATATGAGTATGAGCAGTAAACATGGACTAATGAAGTTAGGATAAGACTTTATTTTTGTAATATACATGTTTTTCCTATTTAATTAGAGTTCCATTCTAAGTGTCTTAATTATTATCATGGTATTAGGCCGAGCAAAGCTACCGCAGTCGTATTAATATCAAATAATGATATTTATAGTTTCATACATGGCTTTTGCAGGAACAAGTGTATTATAATATAATCTCTCCCTGACTATCCATACAAATATTATAAATGCGAAAGTGAGTTCGTTTGTTTGTTGATAGTTATTCCTAAATTTTCATCATCTAGTTAAGCTAAAATTTGTCACAGGGATAGTGGACATATGCTTCTTTTTATCCCAGAAAATTTAAAAGTTACTGTAACCGAAGTACAAAGGGACGAAATATTGCTATTACAAAGTATATTACTACAGTCAAGGCGTTGCCGTAGGAATCCCATTCCGATAACTGAATTAGGCGCGGGCAAAGCTGTTGGCAAAAGCCAATCTCACATCCAGCAAGTAATATGGAATGACTGCCTGTGTCTGAAATTTTATCTATGTGTTTTAAAACCAGTAATTACGAAAAAAAATTGTGTTTATGTGTTACAGTTCTTAAAATTCAATTACATAAGTTTCTGGTAGACGGTAGGAACTAGGTGTAAATGTCTTAAATTCTTAAGTACACTGTGAAAATCCCCATATATTTATTACAAAAACTACTAAATCCTAGTTTTTTACCACATTATAAGATATACCACATCCGTTAGCACACACTCTCTTATCGGTTCTCGACGTTGTATTCCACATATTTTCCTCATATTTCAAAACACATTTCTGCGTTAGATTTTTATCTAGTACCGAAGTATGTAAATATTACTTTCAAATTATATCAGGCTTTGAGTTTCTTTAGGTAGCTTCAAAACTATGTGTAAGTGCATGTTCAATGATTTCAAATATAGATGAAGGAAATCGAAAACCAACACCAAATCTGCAACTCTCTTAAGAATTTTGTTTTCTAGGTTTCGTAGCCGAACTGCAAAAACTATTTTCTTTTTAGTTAGATGTGTTGTTAATTTAATTTTTAGTTTAATACTTATGTATGTTTTTAACGCTTCAAGTTATATGTTGCTTCAAGTTACAAATTGTGTCTCAAGTCACAAATGCCTAAGTATGATTTTTCCTTAGTCTCAAAAGTGGAATGCTTAGTATTAATATTTTTGTAGTATGTTTTTAATGTAAACCACTTCCCACTAATCCTACTATCCTACTAATATTAGGTATAAATGACAAATAAAGTTATGTAATATATTATATTAGGATATTTTAATTACAATCATTAATGACAGATTGTAAATAAAATATCCTAATTTAATATTTTATAATAACTTTATTTTTCAAGTATTGACAACGACAAATAAACGTCGAAATCTACATTACCTAATTTTGGTTTTATTTATTTATATACTATAACAAAAATAAAAAGCACAAAAGTGTAAAAATATTATATTTGAAAATAGGTATAAATGAAAAATTTGTTACTCAATCACACTTCAACCACTGGACGGATCAGGGCACATACCTATACAGGTTAGTCCCTGTAATAGGACATTAGGCTATTTTTCATCCCGAAAAAATCAAAATTTCCTGCTGGGATAACTAAAACGTTTGTTACTCAATCCTGCCGCAACGGTGCATCCAATTTAGCTGAAGCACAGAGATAGCTACAGATACGGAGAAGGATATAGGCTACTTATTATCCCGAAAAATTTTGAATGTTCCCGTGGGAGTAACTATAACCGAATTCCACTTGAACTAACTACAGCAGCAGCTATATTTTTCTATAACAAGCTTCTTCCGTATAATAAAAGAGTTGCCGTAAGAATCCCAAGCCGATAACCAAATTTAGGGCGGGCGGAGCCGCGGGCGAAAACGAGCTGCCTAGTAATTATAACTTTTTATTTTCCCTGATAAAAAATGAATACTTATTGTATATACATATAGTACATTTTTCATAAAATAAAATCTTTGAGACAACTTTTATTATACCATTATAAAATCATATTTTCTCTGAAGAACCGGTTTATTACAAATTCTTACTATATTTGAAACATGCATAATAATCCGTCTGTACGTCAGCGAATATTGGCTATTTAGATTGAAAGCTGTAAGTAGACTCCCTCCGGACATCCTGCACTCGATACCGAGCTGGTTGCACGAACTAACTGACATATGTATGTCTGTACATTGTAAGACTTGTACGTTCAAATCTTTTTCCAATATTTTCAATTCAATAAAGAGCTTGTTCGGATAATAATTTCCTAAATCCCTTTACCGTTAGATAATAATAACGGATAAAAATGGACTCAAAGCCTACATAAGCTAATAATAAGCTTATATAATTTGATTCCATCTTTTTATAAAAAATTATTGCAAAACCTTAGTAGAGTACTAACTAAATAAAACTAAACCTTACCTACCATACCTAGTAACACATTTGTTTTTTGGAAACGATAATCAAAGTTAAGCAACGTCGGCCTTGGTCAGTACTTGGATGGGTGACCTCTTAGCGTCACTTTTTTTTTTGTTTGTGTTTGTAAATGGTGCACGACTCTTACTCGTACTTGGCTGGTTTTTAAAAAAAGATCATCTACACCGCTTCAGTTAATGGAGCTTAGAAGTTTGTATCATTTTAAATCTTAATGCATAAAAACTGGCATCTGGTTTAAAATTAAATTTTATATTAGATTCAAAATAATGGGAGTGACCAAGGCCAAGTAACACTTCTCAAAACAATCATCACGTGTAGTCAGTATTATTGAAAATTAAATCCTACACAGATGAACATATACCTAATACTTTTACTATGAAAATCACGATAGCTTTAATTTGCCTGGACAAAAAAAATATTCTTTTCTAAATTTATTGTTTTTTGTTCGGTTTACAACTCCATCCGTTAACGTTTGACAGTGAAATTATTTTAGCCTCAGCCCACCGCAAATTTGTTTATCGGCATGGAATTTCTACGTTAATTTCTTAATTATAAAATGAATTTTGCTATAGCAACCAACAGCTGCAACTATAGTTCGTTGAAGCTATTATAGTTATTCCTTTGGGAACTTTTGAATTTTTTTTATACCTCTAAGGTGGCAAACAAGCCCACGGTCCGCCTGATGGTAAGCGGTCACCGTAGCCTATGGACGCTTGTAACACCAGGGGCATCACTCGCGCGTTGCCGACCAAATCAAAAATCCAATAACTTCTTTCTTGAAGAACCCCATACTGTATTCCTTAGAGTAAACCTTGGCAGGGAGCTCATTCCACAACCCAAGCGTTCGCGGGAGGAAGTTTCTCTGAAACCGCACTGTACGCGACCATTTCGGTTCTAAAGTGTGAGAATGAATTCCCTGCCGATGGCGAGCGGTGCGATGGTAGAAAGAAGCCGTGGGCATCACTTTGAACAATTCCTCACAGTAAAACACACACAAGGTGGCAAAGTCTCTCCTCAGACTTAAGGGTGCGATACGGCAAGTGAGTTTGAGATCGTCGACAATTCTCACAGCCCGTCGTTGAACAGAGTCAAAAGGGCTAAGCTGGAATCCGGGTGCACCCGCCCAGAGATGGCAGCAGTACTCTATATGGGGCCGAACTTGTTCAGTGATATAAAAACTATCCTTTATGTTCTTTCCTAGGACTCGATACCAAATTTCATCTCAATCGGTTCAGTGGTTTGAACGTGAAGAGGTTACAGACAGACAGACAAACAGAGTTACTTTTGCATTTATAATATTAGTATGAATTATTTTAAAAAACGCTATTGTACTTAACCTCGCTCACATGCACTAGCACGTGCATATAAATAGCTATGTTTCAAACTGTCACATGAGGTGGGCGAAGAATACTGTAATATTTAAGTCAGGGTTCCGGGTCTTAAGATTGACTTGTTTGATTATTTTTGGAAAATCATCCCCTCGAGGGCAAAATTCGTTCGTTCGTTAGTTTCAGCCGGAAGAAGTCCACTGTTGAACTTAGGGCTCCCCCATATGTCTCCACAACGTATGCAGGTGGACGAAATCGCGGTTATATCCTAGGTTTAGATATAAATACATTACTTTGTAACATAATGTCGTAGCAACGTGGCGTAGCAATACATTAAAGCTACGCCGCTACGTCACGTGCTACGTGCTTCTACATGTTTTAGTCTAAAAGATAGAGCCTTTTAATGGTCGGACAGACTGACAGCGTAGGCTTAGTAATAGGGCTCCGTTGGCACCCTCTGGGTACAGAACCTTAAAAAGGAACTGTTAAATACAAATACCAACGTACTTCTTAGGGTTCTAAACAGGAAACCTTATAGTGAGACCAAGGTGTCTGCTTGTGTGACATACGAGTAGCTGTTTTTCTCAGCTAAAGCCTTGATATTTTGCACAGTTGCAAAACTAAGTTACGCATCTGTCTTAGGTACAAAACTAAGTTACGCATCTGTCTTAGGTACAAAAATAAGTTACGCATCTGTATCAGGTAAAAAACTAACTTGCGCATCTGTCTTAGGTACAAAACTAACTTGCGCATCTGTCTTAGGTACAAAACTAAGTAACGCATATGTCTTATGTACAAAACTAAGTTACGCATCTGTCTTAGGTACAAAATATCACAATATTTTGCAGCAATTAAAATTTATTGGGCTTCGTTTGCGCATTTCATGTTTTATAATTTTATTTATATTTTTATTAAGACTGAAAGTGTACGAAAATTACTAGTATTGTCCTTATGTCTGAAATTTTAAAGCCAAAAAATTCTTATATATTACAGAATATATTATTGATATTTTTTCAATTTTATAATTTTAAATACTTTAAAATAGACTTCTAATTACAAACCCTCGGAGTGTGAGTGCGACTCGCACTTGACTGGTTAATATTTTATAAATTTTAAATAACTACACTGGCTTGCAAAAGAAAGGTATAACACTCATAAACGTGACGATAACTTCTGTTCTATTTAATTTAGAAACTTGAAATAAAAAGCATTATGTAGAAAATTTAGTTTTGTTATATAAAACTCTTTTCTGACAACCTTCTCTTAAATGATGGCTGAAAAAAAAAAAAAAATTCGCATTTGTTTTTTAATCATTTACATTTGATTCATAAGCCTAGGTATCTTCAGCACGTGAACATTAATTATCATGCCTCTTTCACCTGAAGAATGTGCAAGAATTATGGCACATCCAGGCATCAGTATGCGTCGTACTGCAAGAATGGCTCAAGGTGAAACAAAGGTACGAAGAAACTGGAAACCATCTCAGATGACCATGTAATGGCCGTCCCAGATACACTACAGCTAGAGAAGACCAATATATTGCCAGCACTATTTTGAGAAATCGTCACCTCCATGCAGATCAGGTCCAACAGCAGTTTCTCCTAATGAGGATTGATTACATTAGCGAAGACACAAGTACACTGAGGTAAAGCTGAACCCCTACTAGCCAGCAAATGGTCCCAAACTTGAGGCAGGGCATCGGGTTAACAGACAGGTATACTCGTGACCACGTACAGTGGGGTGAAGAAGAATGGGCAAAAGTCTTGTTCACGGATGAGTCACGTTTCTCATTGTTCACTCATGACGGAAGGCGAAAAGTCTACAGGCGGCCTGGTGAGCGATACGCTCAAGACTGCTTTTCAGAAAGAGTCCAATACGGCGGGGGCTCTGTTCACCTATGGACATCTCTTCGGAAGGTCGCACACAGTTAGTGGCCATAGAAAATGGCACTCTGACTGGGGTGAGGTATGCTCAAGAGATCCTTAATGAGTATACACGACCATATCTGGTAAATATGGGTGATGGATCAACTCTAATGCAAGATAACGCCCCCGGCCACACACCGTACCGTACAAGACTACATTCAGGAGGTTGGCATCAACTTGATGGCCTGGCCATCAAGAAGTCCTGACCTGAACCCGATCGAACACGCTTGGGATGAACTCGAAAAGCTGGTCAGACGACACAAACGACTTCCTGTCACCCTCAATGATCTTAAACAGGCCCTAATGGAAGAATGGGAGAATATCCCCCAGCATCGTCTCCGTAACCTCTTCGTCAGTATGCCAAACAGACTCGAAGCTGTGATCAGAGCCAGAAAAGCAACACCAGTTATTAAAATGGCTTTTTTTTGTTTTAATGTTTCATTTATGTTATAAACATTAAGTAAAGTAAAATAAACTTTTGTTCAAAAAATCTTTTCTAACTGTTCTAAATGTTGTTTTTATTTAAAGTTTCTAAGTTTAATAGTTTAGGAGAAAATTCAATTTAAAAACTGTTCTACCTTCTTTTGCAGGTGAGTTGTAGATAGAGATCAGTGAACTAAATTTTCCATATTTCTTATTTTTTCACAATCAATAATTGAAAATAAATGAACAACCTACAATACAAGAACAAGATAGATTTTGTGTCATTCGAAACTTTTCTAACCCTCAAACCAATCAAACATAACTTTAACTCCTTACTATGAGTATATATTTACATGCCCCAGCAGAGTCAAAAATACTAATAAAGACTGGTATTTTTTTAGAAATATTGTATATATCTTTTTTTACTTCCTTCGTAGGTTTTACAGCTTATTCACAGTCTAAACACTTAACAAGGTAATTTAAAAAGAAAATATTTAAAATATCCTCTTTCAGGAAGAATTAAGGCCGTTGCTCAGCGAAAGCGAATAATACCGCTATTGTTGCGAGATTCAAAGTATTCAGTGGTGATGTATAGCGGCGGCATTAGAGAACGGCTCTACCTTATAAATAAGTTATGGCGTTGGAGGAGATTTACACCGCGCACCGCTTTTATATTAAATTCCAATAAGATTTAGTGGTGATACAACCGCTTCGTTGTAGCGAATCGAGGACTACAGCGGTGAAATACGTACCTATATAGATATTATCTTTTATTACAGTTAATAAATGTAAATTGAACCATAAGACCTATAGAATTCTTCCCTAGGATAATCATAAAATATAGCTATTTTACTTATAGTTCAAGTAAAGACCATTTTGTTTTTTTGTTCAGCAACTAATAATGTTCTAAGATCGATGTATAGGAGAATATTTTTCCAATACAAAGCTAAGTTTTACTTTTAATCTTTACCTATCTTTCGTTTAGGGCAGTATTTATCAATCTGTAGGAGGTCGCGATCGCAAGCCAAGTAAAAGTTAATTACAGTATTAATATAGGTATTACTTTTATATTGGCGACGGTTTCTAAAATTGTTTTAATTATTTTTTTTTGATTTTATTTAATTTTTATTTGCTACAAACAAAGGGGTGGAGAAGGACATAGGCTACTATTATCCCAGAAAAATCAAAATTTCTGCAGGAAAATAACTAAAGCCGAGCCCACGTCGCTCATTTAATAACTAAGAGTTATAAAATCAAGGAACTGCCCGAGACATACTAATCTGATAACCGAATTCAGCGCGAGCAGAGCCACAGGCAAGAGCTAGTAGCAAAATAATTATCTAATTGGAGCCTTTTTCTCTTTGAAGTTTTTATCATCCCCATAGAATATAATGTTCACATATCAGTTGTACATAGATATTGGAAGCGGCGAATGGTACCTACTTATAATTAACGTCCGTTGCAATTTCTTCGAAAATCTTTTTATTGCAAAGTTAGGTAAGGTTAGTAAGTCGCACAACATTTTGGTAAGGATTATTCAAATAGTTTACATTATACACAGCACTGGCTTTTCCATCAATATAGTGTTAATGGTAAAAAATTAAGCAAGTTGGCTTTAAAGTTACGGACACAGGTAGTTTTATTGCGGTCCTGAGGGGTCGCCAGATTTTTTTACGTGTAAAGTTGTCGCGTATTCAAGAAGGTTGAAACACTGCTTAAGAGCAATATTTGCTTCATTACATAGTTTGTGTAGATCCTTTAGGCAGCGAGTGCAAATCACTTATTTTTTATGCAAAAAGTTTTATCTACACTGCGTCACATAGATCCTCACAGTAGATCAATCCCAGATTATTACTAAAACTTTTTTTTTTATAATAATCATATCAATCTTTTTTGATCCACTGCTTATATAGACATAGGCCTCATCCATGGCACACCATTTCTCCCACACTTTAACCTTCCACATCCCCCCACCACCGACCTTCCTTCCATATAATGTCATATTTAAATTTATTATGGGGTGTTTTGATTTAGTGCTACAAAATAAACATTCACAAGACTTCCAAAGACCGTTTAGGGTAAAAGGAACCTAAGAAATGGTTTAGGTACTAACTGTGACATTTACTCTAAATCACTTTAAAGCCACTCAACAAGGAAGACACTGCAACCTCAATGCCCACATTGCACCCTCGATGTTCCGCGCCATTACCTCACCAGCGTGCAGCGACCCTCAGGACGAGGGTGGTCGTAACTCATCCCTTGCGCGACGACAGCTCAGTGTCAAGCGGTCATTAGCACCACTACCTACCCCGCTCTTGTATGAGGAGTTATTGTATATGGGTAGGTAAGTAGATGATTTCAGTTTGGAAATTTTGTTTAAAGTTGTTCGTTGAAGTATAGTTTTTGAAGATTCGTTAATAAAGCACTAAGTGAGTGAAATGAAAATAACACAGCTTATCTACAGCTTTTGTCAAGAAAATTATAATTAACTAAATTCATAATTATACTTACGTACTGAAAGTTAAAAATTATAATAAATTTCTTATTTGACTAAGTAACTAGCGCTGCCAAAAGATATTCTTTATTTCCTCTTTGTACAAAAATGTTAAAAAAAATACTTTTCGTATTGTTATTAGGGTATATTAGTGAGTTGTAGATAGCGTTTCTGCTAAAAACGGACACATTTAGTTAGGTACGCACTGCGTCTTAATAGCACAATTGTATAATCAAAATGATATTTCACTTGATGCAGCATTCTTATTTTTTATCCCACCGGGTAAAATTATCGATAGCTAAAATAAAATAGCTGTGACAGATGAATGGAAATGGCGAAACTGTTAGGATTCCTTGTTTGACTATTGAATCCTAAAATCAAGGTTGTGTGTAAATGTATGTTTGTTTGTCTTCTATGCGTTCATAAAGGGTTTCTGGATTAGTTTAACTATTTTACAATCGGTGATAAGCGTAACTTTTCTGTTGATTAAATGTGTGATATTCAGTGGACCAGCCTCCCTCACAGCACATAATTTGAGTTTAATATCTCGCAAAGTGTTCCTGCATTCTTTTACAGGGGAAATGGCAAACAGAGTGGGGAACTACCCTACACATCGTTGACAACAAAAGTGAGGGAAAAGCCACTCTTTCCACGATATCTAACTTTATAACCGACTTGAAAAAAGGAGGTTATCACTTCGACCCGAGTTTTTAAGTTTCGAGGTATTATATTATTGCAATCGCACAATATTCGTAAATGTTGGTCTGTATAGGCTTCTAAACAGATGTGCCAAATTTTAAGTGTGTGTGTAAGTTTGTTCACTTCTCATTCTTCATTTTGATAATTCTTTTTTATTGCATTAAATTAGGTAAATATAAATTAAATTAGGGACCAGTGCCAGTTTGATCAAAATTGGATCAGAAGTTTTAATGATGTTAGTTAAGTGTAGACTGTTAGTGTACGAATAAGTTAAGTGTAGACTGTTAGTGTACGAATCACTGGTAAACATGTCGTCGCAATTCTAACGCGGTACTTATTGTGTGTATGCTTCACAATGAAGAATATAATATGTATGCTTCCAGATATCTTAGCTGATTGTGAGCCAATTTTATACCAGTAAGGTGGCATACGAATAGACGTTCCGTCTGATGCAGCGCTGTCACCGTAGCCCATGGAAGCTTGCAACGTCAGAGGCAATGCGTTGGCGACCCTTTTAAATTTTGATCTCTTCCTTCTTACACTTCCATACTATTTTTAAATACTAAAGATTATTCGGCTTGAATTTGAATGCCATAAATTTGTAGCAAAAATATAAGATAATCTATACATATAAAATGCTTTGTCCTGAATGACTGATGGATCAACGCACAGCCTAAACCGCTGATTGTAGAGACCTGAAACTTGGAGGGTGTGTTCTTTGTATGACGAAGGCATCCGATAAGAAAGGGTTTTTTGAAATTCTACCCCTAAGGGGGTGAAAAAGGGGGGCAAAGTTTTTATGGGACAACGTACTCCAAACGATTTCGTGGTCCAATCTACTTCAAATTTTGCATAAATATTTTTTTAAAGAATTGATGGAAGACGTGTTTCGTATTTTATTAATATTCATCCCCTAACGGGGTTAAAAGGGTTAGAAAGTTATTTTGGCGGTTATTTGTTTCGAATTTGGTATCAAGGAGTAGTGCTTTTGATTTAAATTTATTTTATTTTGACACTTGTTTAAAAATTCAAGCCGATTTTATTCAAAAAAGGTTGAACTTACTTAAAAACATAAACAACTTCAATACTCTTTAAAATAAAAATGTCTCGAAAGTCACTGTACTTTATTAGTACCTCATTTGAAGGTTTCTAAGCTTAATGAGGTTATGCACTTTTTAGGTGTTTGATTTTTTGTGTATAATAAAGTTTCCTTTTTCTACAAATACATACTACTACATATAAAATGCTTTGTCCTAAATGACTGATAAACGCACAGTCTAAACCACTGATCATAGAGACCTGAAACTTGGAGGGTGTGTTCTTTATATGACGTAGACATCCGATAAGATAAGAATTTACTGAAAGGGTCAAGTGCGAGTCGGATTCACGCAATAAGGGTAAACCGATTGTAATGAAATTTTGGTAAGTTGTTATACACACGCCGGGGAAGATTTCTGAGAAAGAAAAAAGGGGTCAAGTGCGAGTCAGACTGGGTCAAGTGCGAGTCGGACTCGCGCAATAGGGGTAAACCAATAGTAATGAAATTTTGGTAAGTTTTATGCACACGCCGGGGAAGGTTTCTGAATTAGTACAACCCTATTAGGTTGTTTGAAAAAAGAAACAACGTTCGCCGTTTCAGCTATATGTATAAAAGAAGAAACTGACTGGCTGACTGACTAATTGATCAATGGACCGATGAAATGTCTCTTAAATGACGTAAGTGTGCACTAAGAAGGGATTTTTGGAAATTAATCCCCTAAGGGGGTAAAATATGGGTTGGCAGTTTGCATGGCAATGGCTAAAACTTGTCTTAAACGTTAAAAATTAAGATTCACGTGATTCACCGGTTTTGAAAAATTAACCCCTAGACGGCGAAATAGGGGCTGAAAATGTGTATAAGAATTCGGATAGGTATAATTGTATGTAAAACAGTAAACAGTCAAAAGTTGTCTTTTATTAAAAAGTTTACGCAGACGAAGTCGCGGGAATAAGCTTGTAATATACAAGATAAGCAAAGTTGTAAGCTAATAGCACTTAGAACTTTAAAGATTTCTTTGCCAAAACTTTAAAAAACAGTCAAAAGGGGGGGTTTCCTTAAGTTTGCCGTATGTTATTACTTTACAGAATGTGTGCCTTATTAGCGAGACTATCGAATTGTGTAAAAATACAGTATGTGTTTTTTTTTCAAAATCAACGGATTCGAATATTGATGGCCAGGAAAATTGATTTTTTAAAAATCCGATGATGCAGTTTTAGTTTTTCAACAAAATCAGGCCCGAGACTCCTTTGAGTACTTTTCGATATTCCTCATTATTTCGGATTTGGCCAAGCGCGCCCTGTTGAACAATACAGGATATATTAAATCGGAAGTTTGTGGCCTTGTAAGTGTGACTAACTACGCTTACCGTATAGAACTATATTAAAATTTAAAACTTGTTTAATAAATAGATACTAATATGTACTTAGTATACAAATGTAAAATAAATGGAAGACAAATCAATATTTTAAAACTTTAATAATAATAAAAAATTTGATAGGTAACATATTAAAATTCAGATTTTAAGATAAATTTCAAGCTCAACAAAGCATGTTCTCTTTTGGTAAAAATATGCCAAACATAAGAAGAGTCGGAATCTTTACCGCTTTGTCAGCCTAAGGCAAGTATCGCTTGATATTTGCCGGATGCCTTGGAGCTTGTTTGCCACCTTAGTGGAATTCGAGAGAAAAATGTATGCAAGTACATTCACGGGTTTCGAGATGTATGTCAGATCTCCATACATTTTTGTCTCGAATTCGAGAGTTCGAATAGCTAGAGATTGTTTCCAATAAGGTCCCTTAACAAAGCAGCGGAGATCCTGATAGTACATAATATGCTTATTTAGCACTTATGTAGTTTTTACCAAAGTTGTACATGTATATTTTATAGATACATTCTCAAATCAAGGAAATAAAAAATACCTTAACGTTTAAAATTGTATTTCTCCACGCACACGTTTCTACGGCGTGTAAACAGACAAATAAATGACACTTTAGCCATAAATAAAAGACTACATAACAAAACAACATTAACATTTTTACTTACTTCTTTAGCAGTATCCATCTTTACATTCGTACCCATTTATAATACTATGTATTTAAAAAAAACTGGTTGCCTGTAAAGTCGGTATACGGGCGAAAGTTTTACGTGACAATGATTTTATGTCTGTCTCTCTCGCTCTTAGGCGGGCGCGTGCCTCTCACTCGCTCTCATTGTGAGCGCATAACGTGAGCGGAGCGTAACGCAGTTTCTTGAAGTGTCACCCGGCAAACCAATTTATAAGACGTTGTCACGTCAAAAATAAAATGTAATGTGTTATAAAAAGAATAACTACCTCATCTTAAGTTGCTCCTTGCGGCATATACTTTATAATGCTCGCTGCATTACTAGGTTTTTTTTTATTGTTATTGCATTATGTAAATTATTGCTTTTAGATCCCCAGAAGCGAAAACCAGTTGTTTTGATCTATGAAAGAGAAGTTTTGGTATCTGAACACCAAGTTCCAAAAACAAACTTCTACATTTCATTTTCTTACAGTAAGTAGACTTATATATTTTAGGTATAACGTATCGTACTGTACTCTCACTCGTGCCGTCGCGTGTCCGTCCGGCGCGCGGCGACCGTGTCGGAAGTAACTCCGCCAGGACTTCTGTTGTATCGCCCACCCACTCCACACTCGCTGTCGGACTACAAGTGCTTTCATCTTCAAGCTCCAGCCACGTTCACATATTAACTATCTAAACAAAACAAAGCCAAATCGAAGTGTTTTTTATTGTTTTGACGAAAAGTTTGATACCCATATGTTCTTTGTAAACTCTTAAATGCGATTTGGAGTTTTCTCCTTAAGCGTCGTTTTATAGTATTTATTTATTTAATTTACGCGTAACAACAATTTTTTTAGGTATTTCCGTTGACTTATTAAACTTAAATGTGGTGTAGATACCTATATAACTTCAGTGACAATGTAATAATATGGTACCCTGGAGCTTATCTGATGATGAAGCAGGAAGGTGGACATGGGATCTCTGTAATAAAACAATGCATCCCCACAAGCACTCTGATCTTAGATGATATCTAGGATGATAAACCTTAAATGTGCCTACTAGAACTCTGTAATAAAACACCAAAACTACATCGAATTTGGGCTCTCTTTATTGGTCGTGACAAGCACTCTAGGGTTAGATGATATCTAGGGTTTAAGGCAATCGCACTTAAACAATAAACTCCATTCGCGCGTCGAAGCTGACACGCACTTTTATTGTTTTTGTCTTCTATCACTAAGCATCTTAACTCATCTTCCTATAAACACAAATATTTATTGTTGAGAAATACATACAATACTTATAAGATTTAGCAGGTATCTGACTAAAATACACGCAGTACCTATAAGGTTCAGCAGGTATCTGACTAAAATGCATGCAGTATACTTAAGGTTTAACAGGTATCTGACTAAAATACACGCAGTATATTTAGGTTCAGTAGGTATCTGACTAAAATGCATGCAGTACTTATAAGGTTCAGCAGGTATCTGACTAAAATACACACAGTACTTATAGGTTTCAGCTGGTATCTGATTAAAATATTTGCAGTACTTATAAGGTTCAGCAGGTATCTGACTAATAAACTTACATAAGTTTACATCTGGAAGGTGTCCAAAACCGCCGCCATATAGTTTTGTAATGAAATTGACATAAAATACATTTAAGGATTGTATGATTTTCTCTCACACACATTTTTTTGTGTTCAAAAATGAAATTTTAGAGTTTTTTTTTATACCACTAAGGTGGAAAACCAGCTTAAGGTCCGCCTAATGGTAAGCGGTCACCGTAGCCTATAGACGCCTGCAACCCTTCAGAAATCTAATAACTTCTTTCTTGAAGAACCCCATACTGTAGTCCTTGGAGAAAACCTTGGCAGGGAGTTCATTCCACAACCCAAGCGTTCACGGGAGGAAGTTTCGGTTCTAAAGTGTGAGAATGAATTCCCTGCCGATGGCGAGCAGTGCGATGGTAGGAAATAGCCGTGGGAATCATTTCGAACAATTCCTCAGAACACAACCCATTGTAAAAGCGGTAGAACACACACAAAGGGAGGCAAAGCCTCTCCTCAGACTTAAGGGCTCGATACCGCAAGTGAGTTTAGAATCGTCGACAATTCTCACAGCCCCTCGTTGAACCGAGTCAAAAGGGCCAAGCTGGTATCCGGGTGCACCCGCCCAGAGATGGCAGCAGTACTCCATATAGGGCCGGACTTGCGACTTGTAAAGCAGCAACCTATGCCCCGACTTGAAGTACTGATTCGCTCTGTTTAGTACACCAAGTTTTTTAGGGTAATGTTTTTTCTAAAATGTATATTTTGCGACTTATTAGCATCAAAGTTAAAACGGTATGCCCAAGTAACTGATAGCGAGTTCTTTAAATCTAATTAAATTATGATATTAAAGATTCATAATACATATTATATAGTTAGCTTAGTTCATAAATTACTTTTAATAACTTACAAAAATTATCTAAACAAAATGAATTCAGAAGTTTTTTTTCCGAATTTCGCCACAACAATTCTCATTTTATGGAACCGTAACTTAATGCGTGTACATTTTTTAACTTCATAAATGCTTAATATTATTTTATCAAACCCCAAACCCAATTTTTTAGGTCTTTCTTAGGTGAATCTCATTAAAACTTTTACAAATGTGTACGCACACATAAAGGAAACGTCTAGGACTTGTCACGCGGTGAAATGGCCTGTCATTTCAGGAAGGCTTTTGTGCCGTCGCTCGCTAGCTTGCCGCTTTCTGTGTGTACGTACCGAATAAGTTTAAATTTCTTACTATTTTCACCTGCAATTAAAAAAAGATTAAAGAATAAAAAAATAATTTCAGTAAAAGTCTATTTATTAATAGGCCGCAGGCGAATGTGTATTATGGAGTTATTTTAATGGAACAGACAATCATGTCAAAAATCAAAAAAAAAAAATTTCATTCATATATATGAACGCAAACCAAGCGAAGAATTTAAGACTTTCTAGAATAGAGCCTATTTCTACAAAACTCGACTATACCTGCCCTGCTCATTGTTCATCATTAGGTAATTGACTCTGTAGGTACATACGTAACATGCGCATTGAGCCATTAATAAGAGTATTAGTTTCGTCCAACGGCGGAGGGCAGACTGCCGCGCACTAAATAGTCGGCTAAATACTTTGCATTAATTGTATAAACTGTTACGAAATAGCTGTTTCCTTTTTCCCAATTATTTTAAATTTAAATTAAGAAATTGACCAATGTAAGTAAGACTAAGGCTAGGTCCTACGTAGGCGATTCAAATCGAACAGAATCGCGAATGCAATGCGATGCTTTTTTTCTGAACGGACTGTGCAATTGGCTGATGCAGCCATTACTGCTTCACCGGGCTTTTTAGGGACTCTGAAGGAGCCTCAGCCCATATAGCGCTCAACGCTCTAGGGCTCCCCGCGGGGGGAGCCTCGGCTTGGGTTGTCGCTCTCGGAGGCAACGGGTTTTTGGGGCGAGACTCTGAAGGAGTCTCAGCCCATATAGCGCCCAATCCTCAAAGGCTCCCCGCGGAGGGAGCCTCCGCTTGGGTTGTCGCTCTTGGGGTCGTCCCTTCGAACAGCGAGAGCCTCGAACCCGAAGATGAGTCAGCGCCAGGAGGGGAGTTCCGGTTACGCGGTTGCGGTTGCGAGTGAGTGGGGGCGAAAAGCGTCCCGGCACTCGTTGAAACCTCGTGTATGTGAGGTCGTTGAGACCAATCTCGTTATCTGGAGAGATCGTCGTGTGGAGCCGTTACAACGTGCCGAAGCCGCCTAACAATAGATTTTCAACCGTGCCGTGGTCGGTCAGGGGATAGTAGCTTGTGGATTGCACAATTAGTCCGTTCGGGTGATTTTGTGTACGCTTTAAAGCGGACTGCCGACTGCTCGAAGTCCCTGTGTAGGTCCGCATACCAGACAAACCGGAAGCCTCCTTACAAACACACGAACGATGTTCTTCTAACATAGGTTAAGATAAAGAGAAAAACTGCTTTACCACCTTGACAAAAATTAAAAGATACCATGTGACTAACAAATGTTTTTTTATCATAGACATAGCCACTATTTAATTTTTACAAATATTTTTATTATGATGTTATTAAAAATTAAAATTATTATAAAAAATATGTTTAATAGCCTAATTCTATTATTTAAATTAAAATACTATTATTTATATATGACCAACATTCAATTTCTGAGTTTACAAAAAAACACAAATTTTATGAAGTAAGCCTATTAATATTCTTTAACTTAGGTTCATTTCATGATAAGTATCTACACGTAGTATATTGAGAAATTAGTATCTTACCTGAATGTCTTCTACCCTAGCCTAATTTATTTAAAAGTACTTATTTGTCTTATCCATACACATCCTCAAGCAGGAGTCGAGACACACTGACCCCACGTAAATCTCTTTTCTACTCCTCCAGACACCGGAATTCATAAGTTATGTTTCTCCTGCTCGCTGAAATCTTTTTTTTTGTATCGTTAAAAGTGACCATTTTTATTAGATTCGTTTTGCACTGCGTGTTGTTTACCGTTGTGTGTTATTGTGTTGAGTCTTTTTTTATTAAACATTCAAACATTTTAGAAACTTAGATTATACTTTGTATAAAATGTGAGTCATAAGATATATAAGATACATAATGGTTTATAGAAGATAGAAAACTTAAGAGGATAACTCGGAATTCCAAACGTCTGTTCGCGACCTTTATCATTAAAATAAACAATATTTCTTCATTTCTCAAAAGATTTTCCCGTCTGTTTGCTGTTATAACGTCAATTTTGCTGTAACGGGATTAACAGGTTGGATATATAACTTGCGATTTATAAAATTAAATTATAGCCAAAACAAACATACACCTACCTTCATGAAAAATACCAAAACAAAAAATGGACAAGTCAATATTTTACAATTTTTGATTTTATCTTCAACTTCCTTGATAAATGTTTCATGTAGTGAATTCGAAAGTGTGAGTCTACAATAAAGCATACACCAACAAAAAAACACTAATTTCAAAAAGGGGGATGTTTTTTCTTTATTGTGTAGGGTGGTAGGGATTCCTATTGGGACGTTCTTTAGTTGTGCATTATGTCTTCGCATTAACTTTGATGACATTTTACGAAAACGTTGAATACTTTTAAAGGGTAGCTCTCCCTTTATTTTAATTATTTTAAGCCGTGTGTTCCATAACTCTTAAAATTAGTTTATCAAAGCTGTATACCTTTACGTTTTATTTATCCTCATGAAAAAAAAAATCTCAGGTGTAACGTAGAATCTACTATTGAAATGTTTTTTAGAATCGGTTCAGTAGTAATAAGTTTTTTATAAAGTTTTGGTAAGGTAAAAAAAATACGAAAAAAATTCGTTCGGTAGTAAGTACCACACGAGCAACTTCTTTGAGTTTGAATGTTTGAACAGGGTAAATTACCTGAAGGCAAATTTTTATAACCTCTTTTATGCCATTTACCTTGATTTAGTCTGTCTGTCTGAAGGTCAACACTTATAATTTCTTATTTTACGCCTTTTGCTAGATCTACTTGTTTGTCTTTAGCTAAATTGTTCTATTAGAACTTGATTAAGTATTTACTATCTAAACGTGTACTACTAATTCTTTATTTGAAGTCTTTTTGTAAATATTCTTAATTATTCTAAGCTAAATTGTTCCATACATGTATTATAAAGTTAATTAATATTCTATAAATAAAGGTTCACAAGTTTATTCTAGACATAATTCTTATGAAGATAAATTTTGTGTAATTATCTATTGACATAACACATTAAGTGCGTATCTAATGCTTTTTATTTTAAAAATTGCAGTAATTAGTGTTTTCATTCTATGGTGACCGCTTACGCTTAGTGGGATAAAAAAAAATTATAAATATAAAGGTAAAGGCAGAATGGAAAAAGTAAAAAATATTAAAAGCCTTGGCGGATTTAAAAGAAAAGTTAAATAATATTTGAAAAATAGCCTAGAAGCATCAAATCAAGTAGAAGATTTCTCACGAAGCTTTGTTCGTGAAAAAGTCCAGAATATATAAGAACCTACAACATCCGGTACTATAAATATACCACAATCATCCACAACTTTAGCACCTACGATCCAAGTATAATATCCAGTTTGCAATTAACCAATAATTGAATCGATGTAATGTGAAGATAAATAAATTTCTAGGTACGTTGATCGTGCATACAATTTAAGAAATAAACTACGCCATAGTCCGTATATTTATAATTGTTAAATGAAAGAAAAGGCAAATATATTAATATGTATAAAGGTGCGCGGTAAACATTTATTCATTGTTAAGCCCATGCAAAGACTCGCGAGATTCACAGCTTACAGAGCCTCTAATTATACTTTTGAGTATAATATTGGTCTTATATTTACTTTTCCCTAGTTTCCTTTTGCACAAAACACACATCTTTGCAACCATAACTACACACTCTACACAAGGCTTAGTGAGACTGTGAGAAGAAAAACTATTTTACAGAAATTGTGTTTTATAGACGACTATATGGGCTTATTAGGAGCTTTTGTTCTTTTACAAGAGAGACTTAACTATAGCAAGACAATTAACTTTTTCGTATATATTTCGTACGAATACTTAGTTTAATTTCGCAATATAGCAACATGTGTTTTAATAAAATTTGTACACCATTAAACTCAAAAAAGCAAAATTAAATCTTTTTACTGTAATTCTTTAGTTATTTTGCAGACAAGAGGGTTTGAGAACAGATTAAGTATTTGATAACACGGTGGAAGTGGAACATTGTCCTGCTCGTATACGATACAATTGACACTGGCCATAGTTTAAGGCCTCTGGTCTGTTATGTACCTTATGTAACTGCTATGAGGATAATACTATGTAGATTTGACTTTGGATAACAACGAAAGTAAAGGAACAGTGGGCACTATCGTTAACACCAAGTGGATTTCCACAACGAAAGTGATTCTTATCACTTTATTAGGCCCTCTGGAAGGTTTAGTTTGCCATAGAGTTATGGGCAGGTAATCTGATTTGAACTAGACGATTTTTAGAAACCTCTATGTTAACCTCACAAATTAACTGTACTGACATGCTTTCACTTCTCTACTGGGGTTTGAAGATTGAATACACTACACCGCCTCCAAGTTTGGATTGTTTGGATGTTTGAAATCTTTGTCTGGAATATTAAATTAGCAGCTGAAGTAATAGAAACTGTTCTATATATAAGGGGTTGTTGTGGTCTCTTAAGACTTCCATTGCTAAATAAGGGCCTCCACAATAGATTTTATAGCGTCACTAGCTCTAGGCCATCTGCCTCGGTTTCCAATAGGTAGACGATGTTGAAGCTAATACAAACTTTTTTACTTTCGTTAATAAGGAAGGGATGTAATATACTGCACCTGCCGGAGTCGGGGCAGTCAGCTGTCAACCGCCAGACCGAGCGGACGTGTGTGGTTTGTGTTACAGAGTAATACAGGAACCCTTTTAGTATCGTCATGTCCGTCCATCCGTCTGACTGTGTGTATAGGTACCTCGCTATTTCTGCTGTCTTTGTGTCTATGTGTTTTGATAAAAAATTAAAAAATTAAAAATAATTGGATAAAAAAATTAAGGTCTCCAAACATAAAACTCATTTTAATAATAATAATTTTAAATTCACGCACTCTATCGTTTTGAGTGTCGTTGAATAGATTTTTAACTATGCAGTTAAAGTTTCTGAGTAACTTCTTCTCTCAGATCTATATTATATGAGATATTGGCCTACACAGTTGAAAAATTTGTGTCTACCCTCTAACTTTATACCACGTGTTCTGAACCAACATCTGAAAAAATCACGATGCTATGGCTTTATAAACCCTTTCGATTTTCAAGTGTCTGCAATGAGCTGGTTTTGAAATTATTGTAGGCGCACGGTGACGACAATTTTGTATTATCTGCGGTCACTTGGAGCTCTAAATAAATGAAGTTTCTAAATCAACGCAATAGAAAATACGGACATTTATGCCGCATATTTTGACAATCGCAAATAAATCAAAACATATATATCCTATAACCTACAATCAGGAAATTTGGCAAGAAACAAGGTCTCACAAAATCACAAATAAAGGAAAACATAACGGAAACCGTTATGTACATTAAGGAGTACACAAAATACAATTTATTTACTCCTGTTTCAAAATATTTCAATTATAAAATCGACATCTGCATCGAACTGATGTTCATCAGTTCAAGGTAAATAAAAAACTAGGCAAAGACATTTAACTAAACTTAAATTTGTGTTTTATGTATATTTATGTGTCTTTGTTAGTGTAAGTATTTATATATTTATTTAGTAATATTATTGTAAGAAATTTGATAATTTAGTAAATGCTTTTTACCTTCCAATCTTCTTCCTTATCATAATATTTTCAAAAGCAACTATAAATTAGTTTTAAGTTCAGAGTACGTGTGTTCGCCGTGTAATGTTAAATGTAAACTTGAGTGTGTAAATCTCGATATGAATCAGATTTATATCTTGTTCCATAAATACACACATTATAACCAGTACAATCGAAGTTTTATTGAAGTTGCGTTAGTGTGTCATGCTCCCTCAAAGTGTCTCTGCGGTGGTAGCATGTGCGTCGGGTCGTTACGTGTCCTAAAACATGGTTGAGCGAAGCGATGGCTGATTCAAGTGTCATACTCGTGAACGGGTGCCGCCTGTGGAGGCTGGTCTGCCGTTGCAAACTTCTTTGTAAGTAGAGGGGATTCGTTGGTTCTGGCGCACTTCCCCCCAACCTCAACCCCTCCCCTAAAAAAAGCTAGCTCACCAATTTTTCTGCTTTGTACGACTCGCGCTTGACCACTCTCAAAACATCGTTGGTTCTGGCGCACTACCCTCCAACCTCAACCCCTCGCCTAAAAAAGCTCACCAACTTTTCTGCTTTGTACGACTCGCGCTTGACCACTCTCAAAACATCGTTGGTTCTGGCTCACTACCCTCCAACCCCAACCCCTCACCTAAAAACTTTTCTGCCCCGCACGACTCGCGCTTGACCACTCTCAAAACCACCCCTGTGTCTGGGGTGTGGCGACTCGCGCTTGACCACTCTCAAAACCACCCCTGTGTCTGGGGTGTGGCGACTCACGCTTGACCACTCTCAAAACCACCCCTGTGTCTGGGGTGTGGCTACTCACGCTTGACCACTCTCAAAACCACCCCTGTGTCTGGGGTGTGGCGACTCGCGCTTGACCACTCTCAAAACCACCCCTGTGTCTGGGGTGCGGCGACTCTCGCGGTTGACCACTATCAAAACCACTCCCTGTGTCTGGGCTATGTCGACTCACGCTTGACCAAAACTACTGCGTGACGTCACAGTGGCTCCTGTGTATAACTTGTTTCTTTGTA
The DNA here is from genome assembly GCA_946406115.1 of Apoda limacodes. NCBI lineage: Eukaryota > Metazoa > Arthropoda > Insecta > Lepidoptera > Limacodidae > Apoda > Apoda limacodes. Next base: position 4,792,200 of record OX291544.1, read on the forward strand.
TCGTTATCGTAATGGGTCTATCATGTTTTTCCCGTTCAAAATTAAGTTATTCTTATTTAATTACAATGATGTTGGTGGTGACATTCCAAAAACTAGTCCCCCGAGGGTGTATCTCAAGATTTTAGGGGTGTGTCCACTTACGCTTTACAAAAAATTAACCTGGAGACGTGTCGGTTCACGCTTGACATGACTTGACATGTTATACCTACAGAAAATCTTAAATTCAAGTCGGTCGAAGTTTAAAGGGAAAAGCTGATAATAGTGTTAAAGATTTACAACTAGCATCGACGTCAACATGATGTGTCAAATATGTGATTTACAGGTTAACCAAAGATTCTATGCTCAGCACTTACGATCTAAGTAACACAAATAGAAATGTCTTATTCTTAATCATAATTTACTTTATGTGTCTGTTATATCACTTGTGAAGTATTTATAGCATCAATTGAAGAATCAATACTATTTTATTATTCATGCAGATTTTGATCAGGAAACAAAAGATTTAAAAAATTCTTTTGAATTTTTAAATTTGTCTATTAGGAATTGGATAAAAATTGGTGAATTAGAAAATTATTCAGAACCTTTAAGTGATGACATTAAAAATAAAATGTGTAATGTCACATAGTGATTTAAAAAAAAAAAGAAAATGGTAGACCTTTAAAAAAAAACAGTTCTTAGAAATGCATGTTAATAAGTTCAATCCCTTACGGGGATCTTCGTATATTCGTAAAAAAGAACGATCAACAATGTTTTAAGTGGACTATATCCTGCAAATACACATTCCGATAGTGTATCATCATACTTTAGCCATCAAAATAAACTAACCTTTAATAATATTCAGTTCCCAATCAAATTATCTGATATACCCAAGGTAGAAAAACAAAATGACATTAGCATTAATATGTTTGAATTAGAGTTTAACAAAGAAAAAAAAACTTTACAAAATGTTCTAATTAATTACAAATTAACTTATTATTTTTAAACAATGGTTGAAATGGATTTTAATTAATCACCAGAAGCATGACTGTGCTCAAATTTTTACTGAATAACTAGGAATTCATAAAAAAGAAAAATATTGGTTTAATAGGGAAACAAATAATGATGAAATCTATTTTGATAAATTTCAAAGAATATTAAAATTACATTTTATAATATATGCAGACTTTGTAGCTCATTTAAAACCCGTCGCCTATTGTATCCCTGATCCATCGAAGTCATATACGTAAACAATACATGAACATGTAGTTTGTTCTTATGGATACTATATAAAATGTTCATATGATGATAAACTGTCTATATACAGAACATACTCAGAGCCTAATTGTACAAAAATGTTTTGAAAAATGATATTAGCAATATACATAGGATAAATTGTTTTCAAAAATGTCCACTTTCTTTAACTAATGAAGAGAAGGATAAGACAATCGCAATTATGTTATATTAGGTGATGAAATCACAGTAGACTATGACTGGAATACTAGTAATTTTAGAGGTGTTAGTCACGAATTATTTAGTAGCACAAAGTATCGTGTTCCATTTTTCATTCCTATTTTATTTCACAATCTAAACAATTATGATGCTCATTTTATTGTTCATGCTTTGAATTTTAAAGATTGAGAAATAAAAATAATTCCGCAAAATAAGTAAAAATATATTTCATTCTCATATAAACCTAATATGTCGTATAGTTCATTTGCGGTTTTTAGATTATTTTTAATTTATGATCTACTAGAGTTTAGATATATAGATGTTATATAAAGACCAATTTGCAGAATTAAGAAATCAATTACAAACGAATTTTAATAAACTTATTAGGAAAGGTGTTTTTCTTCATGAATTTGTTAATTCTTATGAGTCCTTAAAAATTACATCTCTTCCAAATCAAGACGCTTTCTTTAACTCTTTAATACCAGTGTATCTAATTATAATAATAAACATGCTCAAAACGATGTCAGCCCAATTTAAATGTAAAAATATGTTGGAATATTCCAATCTATATTTAAGAACTTATGTTATGCTACTCACTGATATTTCTGAAAACTTTAGAATTTTTTATATCTAATGTGATATAATTGTAATTATTTATTTTCTTCTTTTTACACTAAGCTGTACACCTATCTATAATATATTTTTGCCACGGAAAATGAGCTCTATTTTAAAATTAACCTGTAACCTTAAGTACCCTGAACATTTACATGATCTTAATTCAGATTTACCTTTATGCCTGAAAAACATTGTAAACGGTTATAGTAAAGATAAGAAATTAGTATCAAATTTTTATAATAAAACTAAAATATAATTTACTATAGAAATCTCAAACAATGTTTACAACTTACTATGAAGTAAATTAGGGTTCATAGAATTTTACAGTTTAAGCATAGTCCTTAGTTGAAATATATATATACATTTAAATACACAAGTAAGAACTACAGCTAAAAGTGACTGAAAAAAGATTTTTATAAATAATACATTCTTTGGTAAATCTATGGAAAATGTTAAAAACGTGAATTTGTGAAAAAAAAGATATTTATTTGGAGAATTATAAGTCAGTCTATGTATCACAAATGTAAATATTTCACGTGCAGAATTCGAAGTGTGAAAACAATGGTAAAGTATTTATA